>VZRL01005866.1:337926-446717 GCA_013397895.1 Origma solitaria
TCCATCCATCCATCCATCCATCCATCCATTTATTCATCCATCTGTCCATCCATCCATCCATCTCTCCATCGGTCATGTCACTACTATGGTCTCAGTTCTGCACAATGAGCTCTAACAAATAGATTTACCTACATCAGAGTATGTACAAAACTCACCCATTTGCCTCCATCTTCATGGAAAACTGTACTAATTTTGCTGGATTTCTTTCCCATCTCTCTTTGAATGTAGCCCTGGTGAGAAGGATTTGGCAGAGAAGTGTTTAAGCAGAACCATACATTTGATTTGTCTTGATTTAGTCTCACCAAAGGTGTCCCACGCCATCATTTCTCCTCGGCCCTAAACTCTGCCCCCCCAGCTCTGACAGGGACATAGAATACTTTCACAGGTGTCACAACATACCTGAACCAACAGCAAGGTGCAAGAAACACACTGTATTTTTATCTTTGCAATAGTGTTGAGGTGCCTCTCTCCTCCTCCTCCTCCCATCCTTCCCCCAGTGATCTGAACCAAAACTCTCTGTTTACAGCTGCAATTTCGAAGATCTATTCAGATCTATTCAGATCTATTCTTTTTCTTCTATTTCTCTTACAGAAATTAAATCTGATGTGGGCAAAGCAGAGCAGTGTCTTGAATTTAAATGCCTTACCCTCCTCCTCCCATTACAGAGCTAATACTCCTGTAACTCACCCAGCAAGAAATCCCCCCCCAAGATCCTTCCCTGCAATCCAATAAATAATAGTAATAACAACCATTCCACCAACTCATATTTCTGCAAGCTGGCACTGATTTATTTTTTTGGCTCTTGCATTTGAAATAACTGAAAATATTCAATGGGATAATGAAAAAAATCTCACTTTTAATTTTGAACTGAAGTTTGCCAACCTGGAAAGCCTTTAATAATGACTTTCTGATGAGCATACACTCACTGGGTCTCTGCTTGGCAGCTACATTTTGATTAAATCTCTTTATATCTGTATATCATATATGCAAATGCAATTATAATCACTTGCAGGGGTGAACAACACAAATTTGGGGACTCATTCATGTAACTTTGACTTAAAAGAAATTGTGCTCCTGTTACAAATACACAGTACACATCAGTGAAAACTGTGCCCATGCTGACGGGATTTTGCTCCTTGTGCAGGGCAGAGAAGGGTTGCCCGCAAGCACTTTTATCATAATGTTATCTGGGATTCCCCACCTGGAAATGTCTGTGCTTGCATGTGCAGCTCGCAGGCAATGAGTCTGACGGCTCCAAGCAGCAGCACAACCACGGCTCCACCTCCACATGGATGGGGTGTGCATCCAGCTCTGAGCTTCGGCACAGGAGGGATGTGGAGACGCTGGAGCAAGCCCAGAGGAGGCACCAGGATGATCAGAGGGATGGAGCAGCTCTGCTGGGAGGAAAGCCTGGGAGAATTTTAGGATTGTTCAGCCTGGAAAAGAGAAGCTTTGAGGTGGCCTAATTGTGGCCTTTCAGGAGCAGAAGAAGCCTGCAAGAAACATGGAGACAAACTGTTTACAAGATCCTGGAGTGACAGGAAAAGGGGGAATGGCTTCACAGTGACAGAGAATACGTTTAGATGGATATTGGGAAGAAATTCTTCCCTGTGAGGGTGATGAGACCCGGGCACAGGTTGCCCAGAGAATCTGTGGCTGCCCCATCCCTGAGAGTGTTCAGGGCTAGCTTGGGATGGGGCTTGGAGCACCCTGGTCTAGTCTAGAGTGCCTCTGCCCATGGCAGGGGGGTGGAAGGAAATGGATTTTAAGGTTCCATCCATTCCAAATCATTCTGGAATTCTGGGATTCTCTGGGTATTCATGCTGTGTGGCTCTTTTGCTCAGGAGCTCAAAACCTCAAAAGCTGGTGCTCTGAAGGTCTGATGTTCCCAGACAGAGAGAAAAGGCCTGTCCAGGAAACCTGGCTGGAGGCAGTGGCCTCTCCATCAAGAAATAAGGATTAAATTCAGTGCTTCCTGCATGCAGTGGAGTACTTGGACGCTCTATCTCCTGCCATGTGTCAGGTGCTGCTGGGTGCAGTTCCCCAAACTGAGAATTGGTGCAAGCCCTGAATTCCCAGCCCATCTTCAGAGCTCCCTGGGCAGGATGGCCACAGCTCCATGCAGACCCAGGAGCTCTGTGCCTGCACCTCATACTCCATAGGAAAGGCTCTGTACATCTGTCATCAAGTGCCAGGCAGGACACAATGGACAGTCTGGGTGGGTCCAGCTGAGTTGGGATTTGGTGAAAATGAAGTCAGCAGGGACTAAGAGCAGTGCTGAGAGCAATACTCTGGTTCTCAAGTGCTCTCTCAGCTGCTATTGTGTAGGGACAATGGAGGCTCTTTGCCATTATGTGAGAATGTGATAACCCCGAATCTATTGTGGTATGTCCCAAACAGGGCTGCAGTTCCCAAATCCCTAAATAAGTGGAGGGAAACCTGAAGAATGCTTGAAATTACAGAATGGGTAGCATAAATAAATGCCAAGAATTTCTCCTGTACATCATGGTACCTCTGGATTCATTCCATGGGTCCTTGTGGTGGAACAAAGCCAGTGCAAATGGAAAGAGAGTTGGGTTCTTCATAAATACACATAAACACATACAGATAAATATGTCAATAACTGTGTATTATTATTATTTTGCTGTGAAACACTGGTCTTTAATTCCTTGTCTGTGTTCCCTAGCCTCCCATACAGCACAACTAGATTGTAATAGATCCCATATTGACTTCTTGGTGGAAATAAAAAACACAGAAGTCTTTATCTTTTCCTGTTTTGCTTTCCCCAGAACGAGCTATTTGAAAATAAAATGATGTTTGGATTGCATGCAATTCTGTATTAACCAGAACAAATTAGTACAAACTTCAGGTCATGGTCTAAATAGGGTAAAAAGTAAAAGAAAGAACAGAGTTAAAGAGTTGCCTGGGGCATGGGATTTCATAGTTGCTGGCATTGCAAAGTTGGAATCTGTACCAACTGTGCCACCACCAAGGGTGGGGGCAGACACAGGCCTGTAGAGGATTTTGAGATGGGATTTCATGGTGAGTGGAAGATATGGCTGGACCAGCAGCCAAGAAGCATTTTAACCAAGAAAACGCAAACAGAGTTTCTGAGAAGAATTGAGGGCACAGGGTGAGGAAAGAAAGGAAATCATGTCTAAAGTTGTGTTTGACTTTTTTGGATCAGCATAGGAAGAGGTTCAAGCACCACCAGCTCTCCTACCTGAGGTATGAGCCAGCTGTGCTTCAACAGAGACCAGCCATGGAAAATCAGTATCTTGGACATCTTTTAGGAAGTTTAGATCATGGAATTCCAGAAGGGTTTGTGCTGGAAGGACCTCAAACCCCATCCAGTGCCACCCCTGCCATGGGCAGGGACACCTCCCACTGTCCCAGGCTGCTCCAAGCCCCAATGTCCAGCCTGGCCTTGGACACTGCTAGGGATCCAGGGGCAGCCACAGCTGCTCTGGGCACCTGTGCCAGGGCCTGCCCACCCTCACAGGGAAGATCAAGTGAGATCAAATTCAAACAAGAGCAATACAAAGAAAGGGACTTAAATATGATCAGCTGACTTTCTTATCAAAGACAAAAAAAGCCCGGCTGCCATATCTGGAATGAAACAGCTGGCAGGAGTGGGAGGGGGAACAGGAGGGGCAAAACCTCTTCATAAGAGGTTTCTTATTTATTTTTTCCATTTTATTTCAACAGATTGAATTTGCAAAGATTTTGTTTCAAATGTCATGATGACGCATTTCATTTTGACTTTTATATTAAAACACTAATTGTATTATATATAAATTTTGACATTCTATTAATATATTAATACATTAATATTGTGGTATAATGTAACAGTCAATGCAAAATGAATGGAAATAACAGTGCATGTACCAGATGTGTGAGTCTGAATGAAACTGAAACTTCCTGTGGCCTTAGGCATTTTCAGAATTTGTTTCTGCCTCTTATTTTGTCTGTTCCTCTCACATTGAATCAGCTTAAACTACCTCAGAGAGACCTGCAAGGAATAAAATCTTGTAGGTTGTACTGGTTCCCACACATCCTCCCGTATCATGATTTGTGACAGAATTTGGCTGTGGTGAAGTACCCACTAACACGCATTTTTTATGAGTATCTACAGTTGGTTTGAAAGAGGGTCTCTTCCATCACATGGAAAATATGTCCATATTTTTCCTAAATTTTTAAACAGAACTAAAAAGAAAAAAAAATCTTTTGGCCTCTTGTTTTTACAAAAAGAAAACCTTATTTTTTCCTTGTTGAATCCTTGAAATCTGTTGCCAAAACCCCAAAGCTCTTGGATTTTTGTCCAGAAAATAACACAAGTGAGTTTTGAGGTATTCTTTCAGCACAAAAGCAACATTTTGAGGTGAGCAGATGCTTTCTGTCGGAAAATGCCATCCTGTCAGAAGCACAGTCCTCCTTCTTAAGGACATTCACGGCAGAGAATATTCCATCAGCTCTGCTAGCATCCCTCATCCTCTCCCAGAGAGAGCGACACGGTGACTTCTTTTTAACAAGATGAGCTTTTCAAGAATACTTACTGAGGAATCAGGAATTTCTAACCATATCAGAGCTCGGTACACAGGATTACAAAAGGAGCCAGTCTCATATTCCAAATAATGGGATCCACCTCTAGCATGGCTCACTGTTAATAAAGTGACTCCACACTCCAGTGCAGTTCCTCTGTTGTGTAAATATATATTTCCTTGGCGGGACATTGTGGTTGCTTTAAGAAGCTGGAAGACATCAGAGCATCACGTTCCAAGCTTGGCATTGAGCAAGAAGCCACCAGAATTAAATCAAAGTACTTCTTTCTGGCAGGCAAAGCAAGGGTAATGAAAATTCCAGCCTTGATCCTCTGCCAGGGGAAGGCAGCAAATTGAGTGCATGCCTGCCACTCCCAAAGCCCAGTCCCTCTGCTTGCCCAGGATGCCAGCTACCAGGAGTACAAAAGATGAAAACAGCCTGCCAGACACAGCAAACCAAAGTGCTCTCTTCATTAAGAGGAGTTTATTACTCCCTTTCAGCTCCACCCATGAGCAAATCCACCCTGCTCCATCGTGTTGGGACTAATGAAGGGAGGTGGCCTGCTCATGGTGAGCTTGGAATTTCAGCAAAGCTTTGGAGATGTTTCCCCTACCCAGGACCCACCTGGATTACTCCCACAAAATATGCACATTCTTTCCAACTGCAAAGTACAATGTCTCCACAGCTCTAAAGGCAAAATCCAGTGGGGCTGGATGGAGAACCAAGAAGAAACATCCCTGGGAGGAGGCTGAGTTTGGAGAGGAGGCAGGTTCACAAGACTGCCTCACTTTCTCTCAGTCACAAAGGTCTGAGCAAAATCAATTATCAAGACGAAGTGAAGCTGCCTTTCTCCAAAGAAAAACAGTTTCACTGTGGCATTTCGAGCTGAGCAGGAGCTGTGGGACTGTCAGAGCTTGTGCTGTGCTCACCCGGGCAGCTCCCACTCCCTGTGAGAGAGGCAGGGCCCAGCTACTTGGACAATACAGAGGCTCAAATGCCACCCGGCTCCCAAGACAGAGGCATCACACAGTCACACATTAAGTGGGTAATTTGTGTTGAAGAGCAATATTCAGATCACCTGCCTTTTGATGTTGGCACGCTGAGAATTCCCATCCCATTCATGAGTCTCCTCCATTACATTATCTTCCATCTCCATGAAAACCAAGCCCTCACACACCTTCAGAAGAGTGCTTGTCCCATCACCCTCTCCTGCCTCAGTCATCTGAGCCTGACCCAGGCCAGCTGATGAGACAGGGACGAAAAGTCTTTAGTTAGATGGAAAACTCACACTTCGTCCTTATACAATTTGTGCCTCCAGAGCAACTCCTCTGAGGCTAAGGAATTGCTCCAAATGAACAGAAATGAGGCTAAAAAGCCAGCCTTTCCTGCTTGCTTACCTCTGATGTAGCTGCAGATAAAACTTGGGAATACTGCTACAGCGCTAGATTTGGTGGGGGAGAGAGAGGGTTTTGAAACGGCTCAGCCCTATTTTCTTAGGGACTGTGGTGAGAACAAGGTTAGATCAACACTTAGTGCTTTTGAAGGTGCCATCCAGCACTGAACAAGAAAGTGAGGCTTTGAAAGTGCTGAACAAAAAAAAGGACCTTTGAGATTTTTACTTGAAAGTTGGAGGAGCAGCGTGTCCCGATTAGTGAACACCCCCTTTAGAAAACACCAGCAGCTGTCTTGATCTATACATTTAATACAAGAAATGTGGCCATTAAATAATTAATGTCTATAAGTGCCTAGCTATGAAAAGGCAAAATGAAATATTAAATAGAGTTGGTACCAAATGGAAGGACTTCAGAAAGGGAACGAATGAGAGCCATGTCATTCACTATTCCCAGGAAACAGCCCCAAGGATCTGGAGCAGAATGAATCCAGGTGGATGAATATGAAGTGCTTGGGAGCAGAAGAGAAGGTGGGCCACCGATACTATTGTCAGCAGCCCTGACCCCTTACAACATGAGGATACAAATCCCTCCCAGCAGTGACTGCCTTGCTCCTTGCGCCAAATTCAGCCCAAATTTCATCAAGGGCCAGCAAAGCACCTTCTGAGCCACAAGGTCTGTAGCTGAATATGAATAATGAAGAGTGCAACTCACGGAGATAACAGCACAGACTGAGATGGGTGTTCAGTCTCCCTTTCTATTCCTTCAGAAGATCCTGATCCACTTCTGATGGAGAGGATGCTTTGGAGTGACCTAAGAGTAACAGCCTTAGGCCAGGGCAAACCATTTCTCTTATCACTGCTGGCATGAGCTGGGATTATTAATTGTGTCAAGACTAAGGGAGCCCAAGGAGGGTGTTGATATGGCTATCAGCAGTATTCTCTGTAATAAACAGTTTGGAAGTGAGTTAAAACCTCACACTCCAGAGCTCAAAATAATGGCTATGAGAAACCAAGGCAAAATTACTGTGGGCTACAGATAACCACGTTCTGCCTTCCCCAGGTGTTGCACATCTTTGTCTGGCAGAAGCAACAGTTTAGGGAAGACTAATTTTTTCAGGTTTTCCTGGACATTCCTCCTCAGAGATTTTGGTGGGTGGGGATTCACCTGTGTTTCTGGTTTTCCAGGTTTCCTGATGGGAGCAGATGTGCTGTCTTTCCAGCCAGGCTGATGGCTAGCAAGACACAAATGCTGTGCCATGTGGTAGATCCAACACTCCTGGTAAATGCTGGCCTTACCACGAGTCATGTTAGCCTCCAGAAAGTCTGGACAGGAGCCACACAGCTCACATCTGTCTGGGAGAGCCTCAGCAAACAAGAAGCAGTGCTGGGTACCAGCAGTGAGAGGGAAAACATCAGCTTTGATACCTCTGTTCCCATGCCTAAACTCCTCTCTGTGCTCTCACCAAGTGCTGCTTCATGGTACAGAAGTTCATCCTGTCCTACCACATGGACTTTGGTTTTCGTCTGCACATTGGGAGACTCCATGGTGAGATTGGAGCCCTGCCATCCTCTGCCTCCAAGAATTGTCACCACAAGAAAATAACCCCCGAGAAAGGTGCTGTGTGTGAAGCGAGTGGAGAAAACGGAGGAGGATATAGGAGGAGAAGCTTGTAAAACAGGGAGATTTTGGCTCTTATGTGAGACAGCTTTTTCCAGCAGGCAGCAGAAGCTGATCAACATATTGGATTTTCAGGGTAAAGATACTACGTAGACCACAAGGAGAAGTGATCAGCTCTGGGTTCAGGGCAGCTCTCCCTCACTGGGGTTTTGTAGTCCAATTCCACACATCAAAAAGTGCTTCCTTGAAAATCAGAAGAGTCTCTGATCTGACTAATTTCATATAATGGGGCCACATTTACAGCTAGCTGAAATGTCCACAAGCCCAACCCCACAAACTTGCAAGCAGCTCAGATATGTCCTGTGCAGCTTGAAAATGGGACTCTCCTTCACATGTTGCACTCCACATCCTCACTATGAGGAAAGTTTGATTGCTCTGAATCATCCCCAGCCAACTGTATATTCAGTATTTTCTGTATTTACTTCCAACTGCAGGATTAAGCAAGCAGCTCCAGTCCTGTGACGTCCATACAATTAAAAGCATCGTTTTCCCACCAGCTGCCTGACTGTGCCAAGCTGAGCAGCCTGGATCCCTTTGCCATATGGAATTAATCTCTGCTGCACAAGACTCAAACGTGACAATGAGAAATGGGGTGCATTTTCCCCCTGACCCCATAAGCAGCAAAGCAGTCTGGAAGCCTTTAGTGGGGCTGAGAGGACTTTGCTGTGTTAGCAGAGCTAAAGGTAAACTGAGGCTCAACAGGAGCTTTAACTGATCGTCCTCGTGAGCGGTGGTGTGAGGGACCTATGTGGAGGCTCTTGCCCAAGTCTTCCTGTCTGGCAGAACCAATGGCCCGTGAGCTCTGGGGTAGCTCCCAGGACCCTGCTTAGGGAGCTCCCTCCAGCCACATCCTGGAGAAAGATTCAAAATTTGAGGAATTATGGAGTGGTCAGTCCCCATGGCCATTTGGCTGGGGCTTTCCTAGACTCCTATTAGAGATGAGGTGAGTCCTGATCCTTTTTAAGCCATGAGAGCTCCAGTTCAAAGCTATCTAATACACAATTCCCAAAAGACAGTAGAAGGCGCCATCCTTCGCTCCCTGTCTGCTTTACTAAAGCAGGAAGCGTTCTCTGAAAGAGCGCCACGAAGGTTGAGCTGCAAAGGAAGTGCTTGGCACTCTTCAAAGGGCAAAAAGAGACTTCCCTTTTCCCAGAGTTACTGCAGGCCCTGCTTGTCTCATGCCCATCTTCCAGCTGATGATCTCTGGGGAAAACAGGACAGGCTCTGCAGGACAGGCTGTGCTGCCAGGGCTGAGCACAGCAGTTCCTTTCACAGCCATGGATGTTACAGAGGAATTAAACCTGAGTCCCTCTGCACTTGCTGAACCAGATCTGACCTTCTCATTTGCAACCTTCTGAGATTACCTTGATCTTCTTCATGTTCCCACTGCTCTCAAGGTTAGGTTACAGCCTTAGTTCTGGACTCTGTTTTAAGTCTCCCAGGAATACCAGTGTCAGATCTCCACACAGCTATCTCAGGAATGTGGCCAGGCTGATCTCCGTGCTTACTCAAGACGACATTGATTCATTCTCCCTCTCACTGCCCTGATTACATTTTGAGAATGTGCTTCATAACAACCTTGCTCATCCACCACTTACCACCCAGTTCCCTTCCCTGACCTCCACTGTGTCAGCCCCCTGCTCTGGGATTTTCTCTTCAATAGAACACGCAGCCAGAGGCACTTAGGGTTTGGGAACAAGCTGAGATGCATCCAAAGTCAGGTTTTGAACTGAGGCTCTGTCCCTACACTCCAATTATTTCCTGCTCACACACCAAGCAGCAACTGGGCATAGCTCCAGGGAAGGCCAAAGAGCTGGGACAAGGGACTGTCCCCAGCTTCAGAGCCCAGGAACCATCCAAAAGGGAACATTTGCATCTAAAGTGATTTGTAAGAAATTGCTTCATATCCAGTCCCCTCGTGTGGGACTGCAGGCTGCTCGTGGCCTGGACCCACAGCACCTGGTGAATGTCTGTGCTCAAGGCAGTGCTGAAAAGAGACACCTCTGCTTAACCACTGAGGTGATCTATTTATACTGTGTGGCTGAAAGGTGTTTAAGCAAAAGACTAAGGTTTCTGAAACTTACAGGTCTCTGTTTTTGCCGGGTTTCAGGGGAGAGCTTAAATAAAGGATTCTGCTTTGGAAAACCTAAAAACAGCAAGGGAAAAAATAGACAGATAGATGTCTGGAGTGCTGAACAAAGCCCTCTCCTCAGGCTGACCTAGTTACAGTGTTTGGGGAGAGCTTTGCACTCCTGTTCAACAGGAGGAGCAAGCAGCTGAGAGCTGAAATCAGCCTTGGGATAAACAAACAGAGCTCTCACCACAGCAGCCCTTCACTTTTCCACCAGGTCTCCATCTGATCATGGTCACCAGGAGCTGCAAACCTTCTGCCCAACATGGAAATGGCAGCTTGGAGCAAGTGCCCCTGCCCAGTGATGCCAGGAGATGCCAGACACAGCATCCGAAGGTTGATCTGCCCGGCATCCCCAGGGCTGACTGATGTGCCCACGGCTCAGGGACAGCAGCTGTCCCCAGCACAGCCCCGTGGCTCCTTCTGAGGCTCCTGTGCACCACCAGCAGTGAGGACAAATGCAGGCAGTGCCTCAGGCAAGGGAATTGGCCAGAGCAGCCCTTCCTCCTGCTCCACAGGTGGCCCTGTGACACAAGCCTTGTGAAGGTGACACATCACAGATGTACTCAAGTCAAAGAAATTCCTTTTTACATGGGCAGACAGTGATAGGACAAGGGAGGATGATTTTAAGTGAAAAGAGAAGAGATTTAGATTTACTCAGAGGATGGTGTGAGGCCCTGGCACAGGTGCCCAGAGCAGCTGTGGCTGCCCCTGGATGCCTGGCAGTGCCCAAGGCCAGGCTGGATGGGGTTGGAGCCACCTGGGAGAGTGGAAGGTGTCCCTGCCCATGGCAGGGGGGTGGAAGAAGATGATATTTAAGGTTTCTCCAACCCAAGTATTCTGCAATTCTATGAGATCAAATGAAACTCCACTGCCTATATTCTCCCAAAGGCTGACAAAAGCAACACATTTCACACCTTCCACACCTTCAAGTGAAGCAATTGTTGGAATGTTGGCAGGTTTCCTGCAAATCAAAATTATTCTTCAAGTTTAAAAAATGGGAACTAAAAGTGATGCCCAAGGGATTTTCTTTGCAGGTTGAAGTCCATCCACATGCAGCCCTGGGAGAGCTGGGACTAAGTGCAGGTTTGATTAGACACTGCCAAACACAACTGCTGGGATTTTTTCATTCTCATCTTCATCTCTTTCAACTTGCTACTAATAACCTTTTGCCGAAACTGATTTAAATTTAAATTCATGTTATTTATAGTAAAAGATGCTATTTATTAATGATTCTTATTACAAGATGTTATTTGTGCTTCTTAGAGAAAAAGCCTAAATGTTTCCCAAGATCTGGCTTTTGTTCACTTAAGAAAGGCTTCTGAAAGGCAGCATTTTGTAAAGCAAATTGCTTGAGGTATTTTGGCAAGAACCCCTCCAGTTGTGCACAGGAGTGCAACACAGGCAACACAGCAGTGAGATAAACAAAAAGGGTGTTTTGGAAACATGCCGTTCTAAATCAGTGTTTTGGCCATCATGCTGATTCAGAGCTGAGTTGTGCAGTTCTTGCCCAACCCAGAACAACGCAGTGAAAATTATCTCTGATAAAACAGGGTCAGAGGGAGGAATTTCTGAACAGAAAAAATGGAATCAGAGAGAAGGATCCAGGGTGACGCCACTGGACCCAGATGAAGGGTCAGAGATGAGAAAGTCTGTTGGTCACAGACAAAACAAGCCCCAGTGTCCCCATCAGGGAGACTTTGGAGAGATGCTGTGTACTGTAAACGTCACCTCCCAGGTCAGTGTCCTTCAATTCATGACCAGGACAACTCGTACTGTTAATTTTGCTGCAAGGAATGTGCACTCTGGACTGACAAGGAACCCAATGTTTGCTGTAACAGCCTCCCCTTCATGATAAGAGCTGTCCTTGGGACAGTCCCATTGTTCTTCTAAACAGGCAGACCTCCTGCGAGTCCTCAGCAGCACCCCAAAACCAATTTATTTCCTATTAGGTCTTAAGACAGCTCACAGTATGCCAGTAGACTCCAGCACACTGTGCCAGACCAAACCCATATTTCTGTTATTGTCTTCATCCCCTCCCTTCCCCAAAACCTGCTCCATTTTTCTTCATAATAAGCATAGAAAAGACTGACCAAATAAAGGTAAAGGCTGAGGAGGAAAGGCAGGAATTGTCTTCTGATCTGAAAAGTGAAATATTTAATGTTTCTTCAGGAATCTTGGAGCTCTCCCAACCTTGTCAAGATGTGGTGCTATTTGGGGTCTTTCTTTGCAGCAAGTCCCCAGAATATTTTGATTTTAAGCAAACAAAGAGAGAAAATCCCAATAATCCCAGTTCCTTATTGCTCCAAAGCAAAAATGGATTCTTTCTTCTCTAAGAAAACCTCATCATAATAGATGAATAATGTAAGATGAATAATGTAATTTTGGGAATAAAATGTGTGACCCACTGATAAGAAGATTTGTCTGTTTTTTCTGTAATAAAACAAACCAACAAGGCTGCATTGAAACTTCCCAGCCTTCTTTGTATTTTCTTCTGCTGCTAAACTTCAGATTGCATCCACACAGTTTGGAACTCTCAGTTTGAAAAGCCACAAATTGTTTGCTAAGAGTGGCACAGAGCTGTGCTCAAGTCCCTCCCCCATTATCCCCAGCCCATGTACCCTTCAGATCTTACATATGTCTATTTAGAGACTGTGTCAAAATAAGTAAATTTAGTTTAAAAAAAATTATTGATATCTGAATTCACAGTTGACCTGATGATGAGGCTGACTTTGTCTGCATCCCTGGAGTCTGACGTACTCTCATCCATCTCCAGCCCAAGCACATGGAGACAAGAACAAGGCTAGGGGGCAGAAGATGTTGAACTTTCCAACACTTTCTGATGATGCTCAACCCCTTTCTTCCACTGCTTGTGAGCATGGTGCCCACCACCCAAACCCACCTGGGCACCTCACAGCATCTTCCAGTGTCTGAAGGGATTACAAGGAAGATGGAGATGGAGTCCTCATCAGGAGCTCTAGTGTCAGGACAAGGTGGAATGGCTCCAAAGTGACAGAGTGTAGGTTTAGATTAGATGCCAGGAAGGAATTCCTCCCTGTGAGGGTGTGAGGCCCTGGCACAGGTGCCCAGAGCAGCTGTGGCTGCCCCTGGATCCCTGGCAGTGTCCAAGGCCAGGCTGGACATTGGGGTTTGGAGCAGCCTGGCACAGTCCCCCAGGGAAGTTGTCCCTGCTGGAGTTAGATGGACTTTAAAGTCCCTTCCAAGCTTAATCACTCCATGATTCCATTTTTCTATGAATCCAGAGCAGGCCCAGGAAATGCCACCCCTGAGGCAGCTGTCCCAGGGTGGAGCCATGTCCCAGCCATGCTTGGCTTTGAGGGTCACTGAGAAAGGAAGGTCCTTTTTGTGCTAGAGATGAACAGGCAGCTTGTCCTTGCTCAGCACAGGCAGAGCTGGCCCAGTGTGCCCAGAGCTGATAAAGACACACTGTGCAGCCCAAACAAAGGTAACTCTGGAGGCTGCAGGTCACAAAAAGCTGGTTTTTTACTTCAGTGTGAGCTGTGTAAAAGAAGAGCTGGGTTTGTTTCTGGCCTAGGGGGAATTTGTATAAAGATCCTTTCTCCATGCCCACTGGGATGCTAAAAGCTTAGAGCAACTTTCCCAAACAAAGCAGCAGTGAGAATGGAGTGTTCCGGGCAGCAGAGCACCCACTGCTAGGAAGTGAATCAGCAGTGATCAAAGGGAAAGGGTCAGCCTTGAAGGCTGTCAAAGCCAGCCCCAGTTCATCTCCAGCAGCCAGGACAGCTTGCACCAGGAGTCAGCAGGGAATTTTCTACTGGAATTGTTTTATCCTGATGGAACACGACATTTTTACAAAGTAAAACTGCATCATGAGAAATACTCTTTTTCTTTCTTTTTTTCCCAAACAAATTGAATATTTCTTTGGGCAGATCAAAATGAAACATTTCCTTTTGGACAAGTTTAAGCCAAGAAGGAATATTTAATTTTGTTGGAGTTACCTGAAATATTCTATTTTTAAATGGTTCTCTAAAAAACTCCAGCTCAAATTCCCTATTACTTGGGAAAGTAATGGAAAGTTCCTTCTTCCACATGCTCCTATTTTCATCCCAGGACTGATCCCGTTGAAAAACTACTTCTCACACCAAAAACCTTTCCCAGCAGCACCAGTACCATGGACCTGGGGAGACACTTCATCCCAGCAGACTCCTAGCACAGCAGGTTTTTGAACAAACACCCCCAAACTGAGCACAGCAAAGCAGAGAACATGACCCACACTCCCAGTATCTCCCACCCCCTGAAGCAGTCTCTTCAGCTATAGCTAATGTTGCTTTTAAAAGCCTTTCAGCTCTGTTAATAATCTAAACACATACTGGGGGTCTAATTAGCAGGCTAATTGGAGAGCGTGGCTAGGCATGTACTCAGGCAAGAATATTTTGTCAGTGGAATGAGCAAAGAAGAAATGTTGTCTGCACCAGTGTTTTGTCACTGATTTCTACACAAGGTCTCAGCCCCATGTACAGAACCTTGGCCTAAAGCAGTGTTTGGCCACTACAAGAAACAGCCAGGCTGAGGAAAACCAAACCCTTCACCTTCACCAACAAGGATTTTCTACACACACATTAATTTCACATCCCACACACTATTTCAACTTTCCAAATGGCTTTCCAGTTTATATGACATCAAGAGGGGGGGTTAATTTTCTAAGAGTTTCCAGAAGTTTCAATTATGTCATGTATGTGTCACACAAATGCATAGCACAGGAAATAGCTGGATTTCAACACCTAAAATTAAAAATTTTCCAGGATAGCATTTCCCTTAGCAGCCTGAAGGAAAACATCCTCTCATTTCAGTCCTGGAGGTTGGCATTAGATGAAAAATCCTACCAGAGACATGAGGTCCTTACAGCGGGGATCTCTCACTAAAAACTCATGCCTACAGCCCCCCAGTCTCTGCAAGCAAATAATTCCATTTAAACCCCAATTTCTCTGTTTGGGAGGTTGAAATTATGACTATTTTGTAAATGTGTTTGTGACTTTACCAATGCCCAAGTCTGCTCAAACTTTAGAATTTCTGTTTCACTACCTGTTTTGGTCACTTCAGCCCCAAATTGCACCCAGACAGATAATGATGCCTCCTGCTTGTGTCGTCTTGGAACCAGGTGTCTGCCCAGGCCATGGCCCAGCTGCTCCCACAGCAAAGCCCAGGCACATCCTCAGGGACATATTTCAGGTCAGGAGGTGGCTAGCAGGCAGTAAACATGAATTACTCTTGAACTGAAATTTTTCCATTCCATTTGAGAAACGAAACGTTTCAGTAAACCCCGAGTGAAAGACACCAGCATGTTTTTCCTGATGGGGATTTGTTTTTCAATCAAAGTTCTGATTTTGTGGGAAGCATGTTTTTTTCAACTGAAACCCCTTCAGCAGTAAATCTTTGGCGAGCTTCACTGCTGCTATATCAAGGCCATATTTGACTGATTTTAAAAGATGCCACAGCCTTGGGAACAGCACATGATATTCACAGCACCACCCGTCCCCCAGCACTGTGGAAAGGCTGAAAAGAGCCTGTGAGTCTGCTGTGAAAATCCATAGTTTTATTAAATGTGCCTGCCAGCCCGTGTTCACTCCTGCCCAGGGGTGGCTCTGACTGGCAGTGGCCATGCTCAGGGTCTCAAAGGATGAGACGTAAGCAGCACAATACATCTTCACTGTGCAGTCGAGCATCTGCCAGCAAATATATCTATTTTACAACAAAGATACGGGTTTTGCGCAAGAAGAGTCTCTGTGTCGCAGACAGTCTAAGTGCTCAGAGGTTCACAGCTACCCTGGATGGTTTTGGCTTTGGGGCTGAGCAGTGTCGGTCATGACAGAGGTGCAGAAACTCCTCTGTGTTTGGATAGCCCTTCCGCCGGCTCTGTCGCAGCCATGGAGGTTCGGGGGCTGTTCCCGTGGGCAGCACAGGGACAGAGGGTCACTAACTCACCCCAGCTCAGCGTCAGTGCCAGGCACTGACCTCTCCAACCAAGCAAAGTCAAAGACTTTGTCTCACATCAGGCAGTAGATTTGAATTTAAAATATCCAATTCCTGGAATCACAGAATATCCTGAGTTGGAAGGGCCCCAATAGAATCATTGAGTCCAGCTCCTGGCACTGCACATGACACCCCCAAGAATCTCACCATGTGCCTGAGAGTTAATGAATGCTGTAACCTGTGATTTTCAATTAGCTCTGTAGCTAATGAACAGTCTCTGAATTTCTCTTTGCATCACTTTGAGATGAGCTTAACCTGAGTGCATGGTTTACACTAGGACTTCTACCAAGGCAAGCTTGGTGTAACCATTACTTTTCCTCTGCTACCCCTGAGGGCTTCATACACCAGGAGCTGGGTTTGGAGTAAATCCCCAGTGCAAAGAAGGCCCCAGTTTTATCTGTAACTCCTGGAACTGCATCCAGTTCTTCTGATTTCCAATAAATATTAAATATATAGCAGCTCCTGGGATCCTGTAAATATGGTCCAAGAAGGAGAGCTGTGCAATGGCACAAACACATTTCTCATCCACCTCTCAGCTGTTCAATGGCTTTTTGAAGCCATTAACTACTACACAGTCCTTCATTTCCCCCAAAGATATTCATCATTTGGAGCTGGGGGCAATGAGGTGAAGCAGAAGGCAGCAATTCTGCACCAGCTGGAGGTGCACAGAGCTGGCAGAGGAGGCCCATGTGCCTGCCTGGACATCAAAACCTCCTAGGAACAAGTCCTTCAAAGGGGTTGGAATACTGGCCTTGTGCTCAAGTGTGATTTCTGCCTTGGGTGTGCACCAGCTCTAAGTCACTCAGAGCTGGCGGTTGCATTGGACCATCAAGTTTCCACCAACTGAGAGTTGCCAGTCCCCAGCAGGGAACAAGAATTTGGAGAGGTAAAGAGGCTTTTGAGAACACCAAAGCTGTCGAGGTCTCAGCTGCCTGCCTCGTGCAGGCACTTCTGAAAACCCCACATAATGTTTAATTAGTGTGTGAGCCACGTGTCAGTGCTCAGCAAGCAGGAAACCTTCCTCTGGTGTCTCCTGAGATCCCCAGGTAAAACCTCAGCCAACACAGTGTCACTGGAGAGTATTTATCATTCTCATTTCAGATTTCAAATTGCCAGTTTACCACTGGCAGCACAGACTAGACTTTGCCTGAAAGATAAGTCCTGAATTTTTCACTTAAATCGGGGATGTGGAAATGAAGACAGCCTTGTACTCTGCCAGTGGGTATAGATACCCCCAAAATGTTTTGATCCCAGGTGGAAAAGATGAAGAACAGCAAATTAACACGATTACATGTTGTCTGTATTTGGGGTTGTATTGCAGTATTGTAATATTCAAGCTGCCAACTCTGACCACATAAAGAGAGAGGAAACCAGGAGCCTCGGGCAGAGTTGGGTGCCTCCGGGCACTGCCCGATCCAGCAGCACAGCTCCAGGATGGATTCACAACACAGGCACCAGGCTGGGTCAGCTCAGCCCCCAGCCTCCTGCATTGAACAGCCCCAGTGTCCAGCAGGACACCTCATGTCCCAGCTGGAGCACAAGGAGCCCTGAGGGGCAGTCAGCAAACACCATCACATCAGACACGTGTCATTCCCAGCACCCAGGCTACATTTGCAAACAGCTGATTTGCAATGGAAAAGGGAGAAGTGAAGGCACCAAACGCTGCCTCCCCTTGCAGCACCAAATCCCACGGCTGGCGGATGGCACGGTCCGGCCAGGGCCATCCCGCACAGCCGTGGGGAAACACACGCACTGTTATTCTCAGTAATAAGATGCCTGTCAACATATAAACCAATTAGGTGCAGCTTTTGTGTTCATAACAAGGCTGGGCAAGATGCTTTCTATGAGCAAGTGCTTTCAAGTGAAAAATAGCTCCTGAAAGAATCTGACAGTTTGCACATGAGGTTTCAGTTTGCTCTGGGTTTGGTGGGGCCTTTTTTTTCAAATGTAAGTAATGAAAATTCTCACATTGTTTCAAACCAAGAAACTGTTTCTTAGTTTTCAACAATCTTTCTCACACACTCACAGTCACATGCTCACACACTCACACACTGTTTCTTTTCGCTTTTTTCCTGTCTTTTTTTTTTTTTTTAAACACAGTAGAACGATGAAAAAGAGGGAATAAATGAAAATCCATGTTTGAGAGAAAGACACTGAAAGCAATTATTTTCTTCATTTTAGTCAGGTGAACTTACTTCAAACCAATGTTTTTATATGCTTCCATGCATTACCAAGAAATATCCACAATTCGGCATGGGAAATATTTATTATTCTAGCTTCATTTTCAAATTGCTGGTTAACCACCAGCAGCACAGACTAACCTTTACCTTAAAGACAAACCCTGTATTCTGAGTTAAATCAGGGATAGAGAAATGCAGGCACCCTGGTACTCTTCCCACAGCTACAGATGCCCCCAAACACTTTTTATCCCAGGTAAAGAAGCTGAAGAACAGCGAATTTGTCCCATACATAACTTCTCAGAGAACATTAATAACTCCTGTTTAGCGTAAATGGAAGCATCAACAAAGTTTTGGGTTTGGAATTCGAGCACAGAGTGAGGCTGTGTGATCTATATTAAGAAAGAAACCAAAGATGTTTCTCAAAATAAGGTCCCAGCAGACTTGGTTGAGCTCCTCCTTCCAGGTACAGAAGGCCCTGGAGAACTACTGGAGTCTTGTTCCAGCCGTGCAGCTTCAGAGGTTAATTGTTACTTGTCAGAGAAAACATGAGAATCACAGATATTGGGAGTCATTCCCATCTCCCTCTAGTGGCTCCCCAGCTCTCCGGAGCCAGGCCCGGGCTCTGCGCTGCAGACAGTGTGCCTGTGCAGCAGAATCCTCGTGGAAAGCAGGAGCTGCAGGGCAAACAGAGTTTGCACCAAGCTGCGTGTCCAGCCTCCTGTCTGCACTGCTTGGAGATTAAATACAGCGTTCCCATTTGGCTGGCGAAGCACCGAGACTCTCCTCCCCCTCCCTGGGATGCTGCAGGTGGTCCTAAACCATCGCACAGCATCTCAAAATTACTCCAGAGCATCAATCACTGAGTGCATCTGAGCCATCTGCTGCTCGGAGGAGTCAGAGGCAGTGCTGGCGTGGAACCACAGCAGCAGCTCTGCCCTGGACCTTTCCAGGCTGCCCCAATCCCTGTGGCTGTTTGTGCAGTGCAGAACTAGCAGGAAAAGGAAACAAGGATGGGGTGGAAAATCACCTTGAGGATAATGTGTGCTTTTACCCAGGGACCACAAGGGAGCTATTCTGTAATCAAAGGCAAATCATGCTCCTGGCACCTGCAATCCCTGACCAATAGGTGCATAAGTTGCAGAGATGCATTTGCTATGGAAATCTGGTTTGGTTTAGAGCTGGATCCGCTTAAGGAGGGAACTGGCAGGAATGACTTGCACCAGTACCCAGCCCCACGAATTCCTTGCAGAGAGGTGCTGGCACCCGGCAGGATCTGTGTGCTCTCTCTTGGGCCCACCTGTCACAGCTGAAGTGGTTTTGTTCCACCTTCCAGAACAAAAAACTGGGGGGAGGGAGATATGAAACCTATCCAAATGTTTAAAGGAAAGGAAAACCCTCCCATCGCAAGAAATTACAAAGCTCTCCACATGTGCAAAAGTGATTTCCAGAAACAAGTGGAATCCAGTTCCCTCTTTATAAAACAACAGTGAGGAAAGAGATGGAATAATAACAGCACAGGAAAGCAAGATCAGACAGAGCACTTGGGATCATGCTAGATGTTTGGAGCCAGATATGTGTTCAGGTGGAAAGTACTCATAGCCCTGCTGCTTGCAGGACACAGTAATTTTACAAAGCAGCCCCGTACCTGTAGCCTTTGCCTCTCATCACAGGAGGAGCCTAACATGCTCCTCATGTACCTGTAGCCTTTGCCTCTCATCACAAGAGGAGCCTAACATGCACCATTCAGGCTGGAAATTCAGAGTATCCCTCCATGCAGGACCAGCAATGCCCAACCAGACACAGCAATTCTTGCTTAGGCTCATCACAGCAAGATTTTTTCTGTTTTGTGTGAAGAAAGAGGAGGTGGAGGGGAAGAGAGCAGTATGTACCTACGCATGTGAACAAATAGATACCAATTAAAAAAAAGAATCAGTAAAGGTCTGTACAGTGTGACTGATCTGGAGAATTCTCACTTTGAAACCCAAAGTGCTGCATTTTGAAATGGACACAGATCTTGGCGGGAAGTGGGGGAGCAGACAGTAATGGTTTAATAGACTGTGGAATGGCTATAAAAAGAGAAAGGGGGGGGAAAAAGAAAAAGCAGATGGCAGCCCCTTCGCAGGAGCCATAAAATTTCATGGTGTATTTTCTATCCATGGCTTCACTGTAATTCAAGCCTTGGGGGCCAGATTTCTCTGGCAGTGGTTACTGAGGGGCCTTGGAGGGCAGAAGTAACAAAGGGTGGACACTGCTTGGGCACACTGACCAAATGCTCCCTCTTGGGCTGGATCAGGAAATAAAATGCAAATCATTTCAGAGAAACACCTAGGAGACTTCTCAAATGCAGCCTCAAAGTTCCAGGTCAGAGCCCTAGGAATGAAGACACAAAATATCCCAGGAAATAGAAATGAAAAAGGGGCTTTTACATCTGCATATAGAAAATAAAGATCAAAGGAGATCTACTGTCCCTCAACACAGCCCTCATCTTGCATGAAAACATATTTTGATTTCTACAGCTGTGTCCTGCCTTGGCCACTGGGCTCTTGAGAAGGGCACATGGTGAGGACAGGACTTTGTGTTTTACAAACCAACCTCTCAAACCTCCACCCTTCACTAGAATCATGTTTAAGCACTATGCCATCAGGGGATGGGTTGGGTTGGAAGGGATCTTAGAGATCGTCTTGTTCCAAACCCCTGCCCTGTGCAGAGACACCTTCCGCTGGACCAGGCTGCCTATCCACACACTTGTCTCTAAATTTGGTCTAACCAAGGCCCAGCTGAGAGCCACACCTAGATTTGACTTTGGTTCATTAGCATAAAATTTGAACCAAGATCCCAGATATGAATGCAAATAAAACAGGCTACAAAGGTTAGCATTTACAGGTTTCAGCTCCATCCCTCAGTGCCAGAGAGTGCCTGGCTCTCGGGAGACCCCACCTGCAGAACTGCCCCAGCTCAGGGGTCCCAGTACAGGGAGGAGCTGGAGCTGCTGGAGAGAGTCCAGAGGAGCTCCAGGATGAGCAGAGGGATGGAGCAGCTCTGCTGGGAGGGAAGGCTGCGAGAGCTGGGATTGTTCACGTGGAGAGGAGAAGCTTTGGGGTGAGCTCAGTGTGGCCTTCCAGGACCTGAAGGAGCTGCAGGAAAGATGGAGAGAGACTCTTTGCAAAGGATGGAGGGACAGGACACAGGGAATGGCTTCCCACTCACAGAGATCAGGGTTAGATGAGAAATTAGGAAGAAATTGTTCCCTATGAGGGTGGGCAGGCCCTGGCACAGGTGCCCAGAGCAGCTGTGGCTGCCCCTGGATCCCTGGCAGTGTCCCAGGCCAGGCTGGACATTGGGGCTTGGAGCAGCCTGGGGCAGTGGGAGATGTGCCTGCCCATGGCAGGGGGGGGAAGGAGATGATCTTTGAGGTCCCTTCCAACCCAAACCACTCTGTGATTCTGATCCCTCCTCGCAGGTAACCTGGCCAGGGTCACTCAGTCACCATTGCAGGCACAGGAGAGCATCACCAGCCCAGAACTGCCACACACCTGCTGCCATTTCATCCTCTCCTAGCCAGGGCACGGTCATCTGAGAGATGAATACAACAAAAATGATTAAATGTTAATCTGTCCATGGCATATAAATAAAAGAGAGCAGTTTCTATGCTGGGTAAAAAAGGGAAGGGATTATTTTAATTTGATCTACCTAGCAAATATGTTTTGACATTGTAGTTCAAAGATTAAGCATTCCACACCCATTAGAGATAAAAAGCAATAATTAGAAATTAATGCAATGAAAACTCAATTTTCCTTCCACCTGTTTCCCACTGGAACAATTGCTGTGTGGAGCAGGAGAGAAAGGAAGGGAAAAAAAATCAGCCTTCAGAAACTGTGTTTCAGTTGCATTGATTTTAATTATTCCAAGACCTGTCTCTAATAGCTTTGCTAAACTATTTGTTTCCAAGTGATAACAAAACAAGTTGGAAGACGAGAAATATTTTCTCAAGGATTAATGATTTTTTTTAGAAAGAAACTTAATTTTAAAAATTCACTACTATGAACAGTTCTCTGTCAGAAGTGTTTCAGGATCTTCATACAGGTGCTTGAACTCTGTGGTGAAATATGCATATGTGGGGTTTAATTCTTTCTTTGGGAGTGGGGGAAAGAGCAGAAGTCCTCTGCCTGCAGGAGAAATCAGAGCTGCTGGAGATGCAGTAAGAAAAGGAAACTTGTGCTCTCCACTAGGAGTTAAATATTTCAAAGCACTTGGAGTCTAAAATTAAGCAGGAAAAAAAAAAAAGCTTTTCTTATCGTTTTGCTTTTGGCACAGGACAAAATGACCTATTTTCTCCCTGAGGTGCAGAGGAGGAAGAACGGGGAGAAGCAAAAGGATTTTTCCCCTTCCTGTGCATCAGTGGGATCCCTTTATGGCTAAAGACCTGAACCCAGAGATGCCATCCTTCTGCAGATCACTTATTTCAGCTGTTTCTTTCAAAAGATCTCACAGAGGCACATCATTGGCAGGGCACCAAAGGTCTATTTTTGCCATTTCTAAGCTATCAGGATCCATAAGAAGGGGACAATTGGGATTCCCACTGCTGGGAGCTCGCGCCATCCCGCCTGGAGACAGGTTTGGAGAATTCTCTGCCCGTGTACAAACCAGCAGCAGCATTTCCCACTAATGAGCAATTCCTCAGGAAGGTTAAAGAAAAGTCAAGGTTTTCATTAAGGGCTCTGGCCACTTAATTGGTTTATTCTTACAAATGCAATAATATTTGCGGGAAGGCCAGGCAGATAAAGGAAAAAGTAAACAAGGTCAGGGGGGTCTGTGTGAAATAACTCCATGGACGTGAAACTGGAAAAGCACTACTGCTGCTGCCAGGAGGGGATGTTCTCTTCATCCCCCTGGCTGTAGTTTGCACTTGGGAGTAAGATGATGCTTGCTGCTATTTAGGAATTTGCCTTAGGGATGAGCAAACTCTGTGGAATTATTGAAACCTCTCCAGACCCCTGGGGGCACAAACTGGACAGTCACTGCTGCACCACACACTGCAGATGGTGCCCCAGAGGTCCTTGACAGGTCCTTGGGCAGGGGTAGAAACTACCTAAGAAAATTTACTTTTCCTCTAAACTTGGATTTGATAAAATAAAATGATCATAGAACACAGAACCATTAGAGGAAAGGATTTTAAAGCTCATCCAGCTCCACCTCCTGCCATGGGCAGGGACACCTTCAACTCTTCCAGGTTGCTCGAAGCCCTAGTGTCCAACCTGGCCTTGGACACCTCCAGGGGTGACACATCCTGATAAAAGGCATTGAAAGTATGTCCAGGGAAAGAAAGAAAACAAAGCCCCCAGTATTAAGTTTTCTGCAGTTTTTGTCCTCCTGTCCTATTTAATTTCCCAGTTCACCTTTAACAAAGTATATTTTTCCCATCAAACTGTGTAAAGCTGTGTCTGTTATTAGACATTTTCAGTAAAATAGAAGGAAGTACAAAAATCTGGCAACAGACCAGATGGTATCATTTTGTCTCCACCTTCCCTGATCTTTGTCCTGCTCTCTCCAGCATTTTAGGTCTCCCTCAGCTCTTTCTAGGAGGCCCCTCCATGGTAACACCCCAAAAGAGCCCTGCAGCCCCTGAGACCCTTCTCTGACATCGGGCACCTGGGAAGATGAAACGTGAAATGTTCAAAACAGACCAAAGGAAGCATTTCTAATGTGAGTAACTATCCTGTGGCGCTTCCTGCCATGCGATACAAGAGAAGCAAATAATGCAGAATAATTCCTCAAAGACTCAGTTCCTGAGTTGAATAACAGCATCAGCTGCAGTTTCGCTGCCTATGTCTCATATTATGAAGGCTCCTGTTCCCTGTGCTTCAAACTAATCCCCTGCTGGGATTAGAAAAGCAAACAATATCTCTGTTTCAGTGACAGTCACAACTTCAGGTAATAAGGAGGGCTCAGGCGTGAGCTAGGGAAGGAGGTAAGTGTTAGTCTTGCGCTCACTTCTCCAGTGGACTGCCTTAGTTTTCCCAGGCTGTTTTCCCATGTCGTGGAGGAAGCCTGTCTCCAGTGTGGATGCCTCACCTTTCCTTAAAGCCAACTGCTTGAAAATCTAAAGCACCTTAGAAGTGCAAGCAACTTGCATTTTTCTGAGCAAGCCAACCCCTCTGGCTGCAGGGAGAGGCCAGCTCCCACTCATCACCTGCCAGCAGCTCCTGGGCATGGTCAGGCTTCATGGCTTCACATCACAGGTTTTTGGGTGCTGAGCTGCCCTGTGCCAGCGTGCACAGAGCACATTTTGGAGAGCCAGGCAGCCCTGTTGGTGAGGAAGATGCCACAGCTGTGCCCTGGCCGAGGAGGAGCTCAGGGGAGCTGTTGTTGGCATGCCCAGGGTGGCACATCCCTGATCCCGAAGCGGTGCTGGGGCTGCTGCTCTGCAGCGTTGTGAAGGAGAGCTATTTCTTGTCCCTACAGAGTAACCTCAGTGCTGCTACATGAGTAAATGGGGAAGTTACACATTAGGTTGTAACATTTCAGGCCCTATTAGGAACAGAAGTGCCTTTGTGAACGTGAGGGTTACTGAATAACCTCCTCCATCCCCATAAAAAGCAGTGAGTGGGATTGAGCTTTTTTCTTCTTTTTTTTTTTTAAAAAAAAAAAAGGTTTATATGCAAGTCAGGATCTTGAGGTTCCTTTTTGTATCTCGACAGCTTGCTTGCCTTGCTCTCAGCCTATCAGCCATCCTCAGAGCAGGGTTTTGGTAGGACTGAGCTCCAAAACAGCTTTTAGTTCCCAAGACAAAGGGGCCTGAGATTTTGCTGTATAGGGCAGGAGCAAAAGTGCCCCTGAAACACCCAAGCCCAGCCATCTTTGGGTGTGTTAAACCTGCTCTGTGCTGCCCTGGAAAATGGGAAAACATGTCAGGGTTGGCTTTAGGTTTTCTCCAAAAAAAAAAAGAAAGCAGAACCACCCACCAGAACAGGAGGAGGAGAGGGAAGCAGGAAATAACAACCCATGTACACATGTAATCATGCTGGTGGCTCATGTGCTGGCACAAAATATCCTGGTTAACAACCCTGCAGTCAGAGCGTGACCTTCTCCCACCCCACGGTGGTTGGATGGATTCGATGATCCGGGTGATAATGGGGCACTGTGCAGCTGCTGACTGGGCCAGCAGCAGGGTGGGAAGGTGTACATAACCTCTCAGCCCATCCCTGCCCTCTGCCAGCCCCCAAGTGCATCCCAGTTCAGGGCTTTCCTGTGCCTGTTTATCAAAGAACGTTTCTCAATCACCGCTGAACTCACTGGAGAGGGCCCTGACCTGCTCTAAGTGCTAGACCCCAAAGCCTGTCCAGCCCCTCCTGGGCACACCTGAGCACTCAAGGTTGCTCCTTCTCCTGTTGCTTTCCCGTCTGCTGTCTCCTCCTGCCCAATTTTCTTCCTCTCTGCAATAACCATGGTTTTTATGGATTGGCCATAGCAGAGACCCTGAGGTGCAGCGAGTGCCGGCGCCCCCCACCCCTTACTGACTGCTGCTGGTTCTCTGCAGCACTGCCTCACACAGACACAGCCTGTGCCTTAAAACTGGCTGAGATGGGGAGCCCGGGGCGGCACAAGTGACCTGAGCTTCAATGCTGTGTCCCTGAAAGAGTGGATCAGGGACTAAAATGACACAGCTTCTGCTCTTGTGCTGAACTGAGCTGTTCTCAGGTTCTCCAAACGAGCCCTTGTTTTCACACAGAGCCAGATGGGTCCTCTCTCCCTTCTGCCAGGCTCCCTGCTTTCCTCCTGGAAACCTCCCCTGAGCAGAGCCCTGGGAACTCCAAAGCAACAGCTCTGTGCTTTTTGACCCTCGTTTCCTTTTCTGAGCTGAAGAGAGTGATTCTCTCATAACCAGGCTTCCCAGACCTTTCACTTGAAGGAACATTAACGTTTCTGCAGCTCTAATTACGTTGCTGGCATTTCCCACTGTCTGCACTGGGGACTGTGCTGGGTAACGCTGAGCTCCTCAGGCTGTGAGACCCAGGCAAGACCCGGAGGCACATCTGTCATCAAACACTCACCCAAAATCACAGCAGAGGCAAAGCAAAGTCAGCCCAAGAGTCCCCATCTCACAATTCCCAAAGTAGCACCCTCACCGCTGGAATAACACACTTTGAAAGCACATCTATAAATAAACTTGGGCCCTGTGTAAACCAAATTAGAATACACTGGCAAATTATTCAAGGAGGTTGGCAGACACATTCTTTACCTCAGGTGTCAGCCACAGGAGAGTGTTGTGGGTCTTGCATTACAGGGAACGTTTTGTGACTTTGAGTTATATTGCACTTAGCCTGTAAGTGAAACAATAACAGCTTGGTCTATGGAGATAACACTCCAGATCAACTCCCTCCAATAAATTAGTGAAACATTCCACTCCCCAGCCCTGCAGTCTCACACCTCTAAATATCAACACAAACTTCAAGGGTTTGATGGAAAAAATGGTGTTAAGTCTCATGGTGTTTGAGGAATTTCCCAATATGTGCTAAATTAACTTTCTGGCTGCACTAAACAATGTGGTTGAAACCAGCCCCATCTGAGACAGATGCAGGGCAAGAGATGCAAGCAGCTGGTTTGCACATGAAATCAGATTGAGATTAACACTTACCCTTGGAGTTCTTGCTCAGGGGGTAAAATACAGCTTCAGGGAACCCTCTGTTTATAAATGCCTCTAGTTTCTTCAGAGCGCTAGGATGGACAGGTCATGAAAAATCGAAAAATAAAAATCTCCCTCCAAAAGAAAACCACTGACATACATTCATCCTCTTTGTTTCCACTGGCTTGGTGTTTTAAGGATTAGGCCTAAACCATGGAAATCTTGTTCATCAGATTCAACTGGAGAAAACCACTCACTTCTGCACTCCACTGCTGCAAGAGGACCAAGGCAGCCAAACATGACAGAAGGATAAGGATAAAACAAGGAAAAAAGTTAAGTTTTGTACAAGGAAATCTCTTAGTGAGGAAGAGAAATGGGAGACAGGAAAGGTTTTCATGGCTACAACTTAGTGTAGACTTCTGCACTGGGGAGATCAACCACGCTTTTCCCCCATTTATTGGTATTTACATAAATTTAAAATTCTGGAGAAGAGAAGGAACAGCTCAGGTGTTGACTAGTCTGGATAAGATGGAGCAGGATTCCCTGGACACTGGTCTCTTTTAGCCCTTCCCTGGTTGAAGGCGAGCCCGAGCACTGCAGCAGGCAGCCAGTGCATCCCCCTGGCCCGGCAGCACATCCCACAGGAATCAGCTCATTTAGGCCACTCGGCACATAACACAAGTTTGTTTTCAGAAAGGCAAAGCAATCTGTCCATAAGGATTTCTCACGCTTCATGTGCCAGCCCTGGCCAGGGAAATACAACATTAACTACATCAAAAGATATTGTTGAATGAATAAATTATAAAACATTCAGGGTACCTATCTGGGGTATTATTTTACATGCTGGTGCCGAGTAGGTTAAAGGAGCATGTTTTGCTATTATTGCATTCCCAGTTCCATTTGCAAGGACTCAGCATTGAGTGAAAGTGAGACTATGG
Source organism: Origma solitaria (assembly GCA_013397895.1). Taxonomy (NCBI): domain Eukaryota; kingdom Metazoa; phylum Chordata; class Aves; order Passeriformes; family Acanthizidae; genus Origma; species Origma solitaria. Next base: position 365,424 of record VZRL01005866.1, read on the forward strand.
ACATGAGCTCCCTGCCAGCACAGCAGGACCAGGCACAGAATTTGCCAATGTCACCCCTCCTGTAAGCATTGCCCTCCAGAGAAAGACTGCGCACGCTTCTCCCAGGCAGGACGAGAGGGAGAAGAGCCCTCCAGACAAAGCTAAACATGTCCATTGAAACAAGTCCTCAAATTGCAATTTCACAGACCCACGCTGCCTGCAAAGCCCTGGCCTCCACCTCCTCCTCCTCCTCCCTGCAATCACTCAGCTCAGGATGAACATCTTGCTCAGGCAGCATCCACCTCCCAGAGACACACAGCTCCTCACACAGCACCCATGCTCCAGTCCACATCTGAGGATTTCCAGAAGCTTTGCAAACATTATGCAATTAAGCCTCACAACCCTTGTGTGGATGGGCTGAGCTTTATCCATCACGGTTTCTTAGCTGTGGAAAGAGAGGGAGAGTCCTTAAGTGCTTTATCTAATATCACACAGAAAGCCTACAAGAGAATTGGGATTATCACCCAGATCTCTGGATTACCAGCCTTTTTATATGCAATTTATTCCTGATTAAAACCATACAGTCCACCTCAGGGTTTTGCCCACAGGAAGATTTCTAACCAAACAGAGTTTACACAGTTGCATTTTGTCGAAGAAGAAAGAAAAAGGAAAAGGAAAAAAAAAAAAAGGAAAAGGGAAAAGAGAAAAAAGGAAATAAAAAAAGAAGCCAACTACCATTTCAACTGACAATAAAACACAGTTTGTGCCTTTGATTTGGAGGTTTCTCAACAACTGTTCTCAGCACAAAGTTTCCTAAATAGTACAGGGAGGAGCACCCAAAAATCTTACTGCTAATCCCAGAATTGCCTCCTTTGCTGAGCCGAAGTTCCATTCATGGAGCAGTAGGGTGAACACCCAACCCCATAAAGCTCCAGGATCATGGCCGTTCCCATCAGTGGGACCAGGTTGCTCGGTGGGTGAATGCTGTTGCCTTTGGCATGACAGACCTCCCTGATCCACTGTAAATTATTACAAAACTGTATTAACTTTGGCCTTTTACCCAGAGAAATAAAAGCCTGTTTGGGACTAAAGCCTACCCACATGTAGACAGGCTACAAAATTCAGTGGTGGGGGGGAAAGGCAGCTCCGAGCCAGAGGCAAAAATGAGGGTCTGCTGCTGCCTGGCAGCAAATTCAGACTCCTCATCACAAAAGATTTTAATTCGGCCCCTGCTGTACAAGCACAGCCCCTGTTAGGCCCATCTCCCCAGGCAAGGCAGTAAATTATGTGTGCCCACATCTGGCCTCTCTGCTCCCCTGTCCATATGTCAGCCCTCAGCGCTGGTTCCCAGGGCTTGGGGAGCCCCAGCCCCAAGTGTCCCCAGCTCCCTCTAGCCAGCGCTGGGGGAGATTTCAAGGTATATCATCCCAGCCACCTCCCAGAGGTGTTATTTGCCATCTGGAGCTGGGCAGACATTCCCAATGAATGTATTATCCATCAAAAAGCACACTTTTCTGCAAACTCAATTTGTTTCTATTTGAAATATATCTTGCTTGGGAAAAAAAAAGTCCATAAAATAAAATTATTGGTGTTTGCATAGCAAAATACTGCAGTTTTATTTTGAAATGGTGTTCTTGTTTTTGAAGTGAGAACAATCTTTATTTATAGAAAGAATTTTAAAGAATTGAAAACTTAAATCCAACAGAATATTTTCAGACTTACTCAGGATCAGATGGTCAAATGAAAAAAAACCACAAATCAAACTCCTTTCAATAATTTCCCTCTTTCCCTGCCCAAAAAAGTTCAGATCAATCCAATCCAGCTTTAGCAAGTCCCACTGAAACCAAAACCCAGATTAAGGGGCACGGACAGTGCTACAATAGGAGAGATATAATTGTCCCTATTCCATTCTCCCTGGAACTTTGTGGTCCTCAACATATTTGCTCCTAAGGTTCTGGGGGCCCAGGATTTCACTCTGAGCTAATTTGCACGAACACTGCACAAAGGGGTGACATTTATTCTACAAGCCTTTCTGACCCATAGATGCTGATGCTGATGCCCCTCTCTGTGCTCTCCCACCTCCCAAAGCCAATATTGTGAGGAGCTGCAGATGTGCCAACAGCTGGGCGTTCCCAAAAGGCGCTTTGGGTCCTGCCAAAGCCCAGCCTGAGCCAGCCCTGGGCCAGCTTCTCCCCGTGCTCAGGGATCACTGCACACAGCGTGCTCAAGGATGAGGAGTGAAAGTATCACAGGCACAGTCTAAGGCTTTTTTCTTCTTTAAATGTGTCTACAAAATGAAATCATTTTGACTCCAGGCTGTTTACAGCTGTCACATCTGAAATGGATTTTGCCACTTTCGTGTCAGAAGTCTGGGTCCACAAAAAGAGACATAACATGAAAATCCTTCATGATAAGGAGCCAAATCATTTGTAAATTGAGCTGTAGTGTCTTTGGTGGTGTGACATTAATTTAATTCCCTTACTGTCCTGCTTAGACAGAAACACTCCCTACCTAGCTGGTGATCACAAGAAAAAGGGTAATAACCACCTAACGAGGATCCCAGAAAAAAAAAAGCTGGGCTTTTGAAGGGACTATGTCTCTGAGTATTTACATTTCAATGGGATGGAAAACATGGTTTCTCAAGTATGCCTTGCCAAACTCTCTGAAGCACCCTTTTCTTTCTGTTTGATTAATCATTTCATGCTTAGAGTCTTTTAAAATACTGCTTCTTCTAGAGAGCAGATAAATGTGCATCCCCTCAGATAAATGACAAACCTTAAGGCTCTGCTTTGCTCTTTTCCTCTTTTAGCTACTTCAGCTCCTTAATCAGTAAATACACAGCACAGATTTTCTGGCTGTGTAAGAAGAGCTGGTGGATTTGAAAGACTAAAGCAATGTTGCAGGTTTCTCTGCCACAAATAGGGCTGAGAAATTACAAAAGCCAATCTAATAAAAAGGCATTTCTTTCCAAGTGTTCAATGTGATTAAAAATCAGCCAATTAAAGTTGTGATTCAATATAAAACCTGAATGTTTCCAAATGTATAAAACACTTGACATCTGCCCTTTCCCTGCAGCTTTCCATACTGAAAAGAGATCTATCTGCCATCTCTGGGCTGCTCTGCAGCAAAGGAGTTTGGGCTGAACCGAGCTAGATTTACCAGCAAAGTCTGCCTTTAGCACAGATCCTAAACACAGATTTGTTTCACTGCTCCACAACTCCTAAAGCTGCTTTATAACACATAAAAATGCTCTACTGGCTCAAGCTCCCTTGCCCTGGACAATCATTGGTCTGACAGCAGCAGCAGGAGATGCTGTTCAGAGAAAGCCATGAGCCTGAACTCTCCTGCAGCTCCTTGCCTCTGTACAATGAATGGGAATGTGGGATTCCAATGTCATATCCCTTCCCAGTCATTTTAGTGTCCATTTATTAAGCTGCTGCACAGGAATTCTGAAAACTCTGTTTTGTATCTGCTGATTTGTCACCTTCATCACCCTACAAACCTCTCCCATACTGCATTTCTGCATTCTCGTCTCCAAACTGAAGCCATAGCCACAGGAAGCAGCTTTTCATGCTCATTTTACTACAACACCTTCTCCAGGTACGCCATGGTCCCTACAAGATTAGTTTTACTTCATTTTGGAACAAGTCATAAAAGATGAGCAGTTAAACTGCAATTTGGCCACATCTGCCTCCAAGGGGACCACAAGGACTGTGCTGACACATCCTCAGTGCTGAGTGAGGAGCTCAAGGGGACAAGTTTAGGTCTCAGATACTGCAAAGTTTCCTAATCCCAATGTTGCTCTTTTCTGAGCCACTTTTCTCAGCACCATGAAGTCCTCCAGACAGGGGATGGTCCTCCTGCTACTAAGTTATTTCCAGTCCCAGAGGCAGTTTGCTCCTGCTCATCAATCCCAGCTCCATGCTTGCCTGCACAGTGTGGACATGCCCACCCACAAATGTTGGAGCATCAGTTCTTCTCCCCTCTTCCCTTCAAAGAGGGGAAAAAATGCTACAAACAACTCGCAGCTTTAGAGCTGCTGACATGCTCTTGAACCCCTAGGGAAGTTGAAACTTTGTTCAAATTTCACTTTAAGTGGTCACTTCTCCTTCTGAGGGCTCACATACATCTGTGTCATCGGCAGTGGTAATATATCTGTATTTTTTAGTGTCTAGACACTCAAGAAATATGAAATACTTTTTGTGTTCCACTTACATATATACAAAACGAACAATTGGCGAAGGGGAGGTTTCACAGGAAAAAAGATCTAAAGCTTTATTAAATGTTGTGTGCAGAAGTAGTCTTGAAAACAAAGAAAAGGGAATTCAGGTTAAGAGGAGAAAGTGAATAAATGCACCAAACTGCAAACCAAAATGAATGTTTTGGCTTGGGAGAAAGGGAGGAATCCAAGCTACATTTCTGGAGAGCTGAACCCTTCTTTCCTGCTGGGTGCTGTTCCAATGACCTCCACACTCTGTAGAAAAGGCTCTTCTCCCTTTTCTATCAACCAGATTAACTCACGACTCTGCACAAATATTCCTTTGTAAAGCCCACAGGAGCTGCTGAGGTTCCTCAGGAATCCCTCTGGGATTTCAGACTCTCAGCAGTGTGGAAACCAGCCCCTGAGCAGTGCCACCTCTGCCTGCAAGTTACCAGGGAGCTGTGCCAGGGACGAATTTCTCTAGGAAGAATAGATTCTTTTAAGAGAAACACCAGGAAGCAAAGGCTTGTTCCCTCCCGTTTCCTTCTCCAGCAGGCACCCTGCAGGTCTCCACCAAGATGGGAAGGTGAGACAAGAGAAGAACATGCATCACTCTCTCCTGTAACACCACTCTGACATTGGCCAGGATCCTCCTGTCCTTATATCAAGGGATTTTAGATCTATCCCTGCTGAGCAGAATTTCCTGGAGCCCTTGTACCTCCAAGCATAAGGTGCAATTCTTTGACTTTTCTTAGTAGAATTGCAGATAACAATTGCTTCAAAGTCTTAGAGCCTCACACTAGGAGGGGAATGAGAGAACACACTCGGCAGGTGTTCATCCTATGGCCTAAATCCTGCGCAGAAGGGGCTCAGGCACAGGGAGAATTCGGCACTGAGAACCTCCCCAGGATGGGACCTTGCTGCCTTGCTAAGACATGAATGTATTCCTCTACCCTGTTCCTCTCCTGTAGCTCATCCCGTAGGAACATATTTATCTCTGACCTCCTTCTCCTTGGAGAAAGGAACAGGAGCAAAGTCCAACTTGATTCATTTTTGTCTTGGACATCCCAGGATTTGCTACACAAAAGGCAGCACACACCTCCTTGGTTTTAATGAGACCTTTGACTCAACTCCCAAAAGAAAGGTGAGGTTTTTCTTTTATTTTTAAAACCATAACTCAAGCCAGAATCATTTCTCCCTTCAATTTTGCCGCTTTGATCTTGGCTGAAATTATTTAGAGAGCAATGTCTAATGGAAACATTCAATCCTGACCCAAAAGGAAGCAGAATGGTTTTCCATTGGGTGGGGTGCATCAACCACCCTGTTTCAAAGGGATCATATTCCTTGTGGGATGGCCTCTGTGCCAGTCCTCACTGGCACTCGAGCTGCCAGGACGAGATACCTGGAGCTGAAACTCTGAATAAAGCAGAGCAGACCCCCAGGCAGGCAGGGCAGTCATGGCTGGAGAACTGCTGCTGGAATCACAACTCCATTGCAGGCCAGGATTATTTTCATAATAAGCCTGTTTCATTGTATTTTTCATCCAGGTAAGCTCTAAAGGACTGTTTCTCACAGAGTAGCTCTATCCTGCTCTCAGGGAAACCACCTCTGTTTAACATCCATGCTGCAGGTTAATAAATACCACAGTGTCATTTCCTCCACTCGCTGGTTTTAGCAAATGTCAAAGGGCAACAACCTTGTAGCAGAAACCAAGTGCTGAAAAGGGAAACAGCAGGGACCAATAATATCTGAAAGGTTTTACATCCCTTGTCCAAATTCTTCTAAGTTTACTTCATATTCATGGCTATTTTGAAGAAAATCCCTGATTTAGTATCACCTTCCAATCCCATGAAGTACTGAATACCAGCAGGTGGCTGGTGGAAATATTTACATTGAGATTTTTTTTTAATTAATTTTTTTGACACCCCAGACTATCTGACGGTCTCCTCCTTTTCTTGACTTACACAAAAAATGGAGCACAGAAGTGGATTTGATTTAAAGTTTGTTAGAGAGATTCAGTTGTCCAGCTGATATTTCCTTTTAAAAAGCAAAACAACTAAAAAATCCCTACTAACAATGATAAAATCCCCCTAAACTAATACTTTAGTAGCATTTAAAAAAGACAGATTGGAACTCTTTGTTAACCATAATTCCTAGGTTTCCATGATATTTATATTGGAAATACTTGGACAATCCTTCCTCCTCTGTCCTGCACTTCAGTCAAAACATTATTATTATTATCATTATATACATAAAAGGTTTTAATGAGCCATTGTGTCCAAGTAATTCACTGTGTTTACCAGAAATGTGAATTTTACCAAATAAGAGTACAGTATGATAATTTTTTGGCAATGAAAATGTGACTGAGCAGAGATGTCATCAAAATTGTATTTTTCCCTGATGTATTTTTGGATTAATGCATTTGAGTGAAAATCAGTGCCCCAAGCCAGGCCGATCCCCACCTTCAGGAGTGAGCAGACACATGCCCAGCCCCAGCTCTGCCCATAGCTGATCCCTCACAACCCGCCACCCTTCTGTAGGAGGATTCCACATTTATGGAAGTGCTGTTACATAAGAAAGGCTCTTTTACTCACAGTTTGGAAACAAAAACGCAAACAGGCAACACAAGTCACTCAACTCCATGCACAAGATGAAGCCTTGGACTGAAGCCACCCCTGTCAAGGACCAAAGCCCACCAGCATCAGCTGAAAGCTTTTAATGAGGATTTCAGCAGGAAAGGAGCAGTGGGTGAATGGTAGCTGATTAATCATCAGAGAAGGGAAAGAGATAAGGCTCTACAATGAGCAGGTGGCCCTGAAGCAGAAGGAGTCATTGGGTTGGAAGGGACCTTAGGCAGCCTCTTGTTCTGTCCCCTGCTATGGGCAGGGACAGCTTCCGCTAGCCCACCTTACCCTAAGCCCCAACCTGGCCTTGGATACTTCCAGAACTGGGGCAGCCACAGCTGCTTTGGGCACCTGTGCCAGGGCCTCCCCACCCTCACAGGGAAGAATTTTTCATAATATCCAATGTAAACCTACTCTGTGTCGGTGTGAATCCATTCCCCTCCATCCTGCCACTGTGTGCCCCTGTAAAAGCCAGGACAGCCCATGGGTTTGGTCCATCCCAGCTATGGGAAAGCAAAGACAGATGGGTGGAACATGATCTTCCACAAAGAAATGTTTTCCACCCATTTGCCATCTCCTGACTGCTGTCCCAGGCTGTGGACGGGCCATGTCCTGAGGAGAGCCCAGGGATGAATGCTGCCCTGACCTGACAGGAGCGAGGCCTACAGGCAGGTTCCAATTAGCCAAAATTAGTCAGCTGTGGCCAGGGTTTGTCTTCCTTGAAACACCAAATGGGGTGAAAGCCATAGCTGCTTTCTCCACGTTGCCCACTCAACCCTTTGTGGCCTTACCCCCTTCCCCAGGGAGCCTCCTCCAGTTTTGTTTCTCCCCTTCCTGAGCCGTGCCAATCATTAAAAACTCTGAGCAGCCCCATTATCATCCTGGGCAATTCTTAACTCATTAGGCTTTAAAGTTGTAGGACTGCAGAAAAAAAAAGCAACCAAACCATGCAAATGCTTAAGCACGATGAAAGGATGTTAATGTTCTACCCCACCGACAATGACTGAGTCTGTAGGACAATTATTACGGATATTTCCATGGGTTTAGTGTTACTTTTTCCTGACGTGAGGTCCTTTGCGTGGCATCTAATTAAAAATAGAGGAGTTTAATCTGCAGCCAGCCTCAGAGGCTGATTTGAATTCTCTCACTGTGAACTTTCAAACATGGAAGCACGCCTGTTTGCACCGATGGGATCTAATATCCTGCCTTTGCAATGGACTTTTTACATTTTGGCAGGCTGCACACCCAGGATTGTGCCAGACTGCAGCATTAATAATTCACTACCTGATCTGATCTTTCAGCAGGAAACACAAGTGAAGATGACGTTAAGTGCTGCTTGGCTGCCCCTCCTCTGCCATTTTCCTGTTGTGTCTTCAGATTGTGCTTAATCTAATGGGAATTTAGTATTAAATTAACACAAAAACTCACATTTTGGGAGGTCAAAACCACATCTACAGCTGAAGAGAAACTCCTGCTGATTTCCTGCTGAGTTTACTTTTAAAACCAACATTTTAATTTTTATTTGTATCTCTGTATAAAAAAGAGATGTTATATGTTTAGATTAGGATGCAGGAGAGGATAGAAGAAATTTTAGATTCCTAATGAGCAGCGTATTTACCCTTTTCTCCTGGTTGAGTGAGAAAACAGGTTACCTGTGGAGATCAGAGGACATTTTCCTTCTCGAGGGGAAGAACTCCATTTTCTAGCAAGATTTGCAAGTTTTTTCTCTGTGTTGCAACAGAAGGAAAACCTCCCCTAAGAGTAAATTCCAAAACAACTTTATATGGTTGAAAATGGTCTGAGCCATTTCTCCAGTGCCAGGTAACAGCCACACCCACACCTGCCATTGCTCAACTCGGGGATTGTGGACCACGGACTCCCAAAAGCTTTCCCCAGGGACAAAGCTGCTGTCTCAGAATCCTCAGTGCCCAAGGTGACCTAAAAGCCTTAGCAAGGTACAAGTGCTCCCCTTCTCAGAGGCTGGATTTTGCTCTAAACAGCAACAAAAAAACCCACAAAAAACCAAACCCACAACCAACCAACCAACAAAACAAAACAAAAAAAAAACCAAAACCAAAAACAAACAAAAAAACTCCCAAAACCTAGGAAACTGAAGAAGATAACCTCAGTTTTGACAAAACAGTTTCATTCACAGTGTTTTGTAAAACATACAGTTTTTCACGTAGCCCTATGTGCTTTCTATTTGATGCCTTAATTGTTGAATCTCAAAAGCTATTAGAAGGAAGGGTAAATACTTTGCTTTCTTTTCCAAAATAGACTGTGCTGCTATTTAGCACTCATCTACTGTTCTGGTACTGTTATCACATTAACACTTAGAGATCCCAAGCAAGGTCAATGCCTTTGTCTGTCAGCCTTTGTACAGTCAAGAGACAGTCCTTGCCCCAAAGACCTTAAAATAAAAATAGATTAGACAGACAAAGGGAGAAAGAAAGGGAACATTTCTATCATCGTAACAGATAGGAAACAGGAAGATAAAATGGTTTGCTGGAGGTCAGTGACACAGAGCTGGGGAAAGAACACTCTCAAGTCTCTGTCAAGTGTTTTTAACCATGAAGCTGTCCAAAAAAGCCTGTATTTCTTCCAGCGTTTCATGTAGGTCCCTGCAGAGATGCCCAGAAAAGGCGACTGTAAAAAATCAGTGCAGACATTCAGAGAGACTTAGTTTCCAAGAGGAACTTCTGAAAGGGACATGGCGAAAGCGAAATCCAGAAGCAGAGACCAAAACTGCCAAGTTTGGACTCCACTGCTAAGAACACACAAGGTGAGGAAAGCAGCCCCAGAGGTGCTCCTCAGTGTCCATATTAACAGAAGAAATGGGATGTGGTGGTCAAGAATTCACTCTCCAAGAAACAAGAGCAAGAGAAATTTAGGGCAGGATGAGATGGTGCAAGAGCCAAAACTGATCTGCCTTTGGTGTGCCAAGGATAGCACAAGGAGATGCCTGGTTTAGTTCCACATTCCCAAGAAAAACTGATACATTAAAAAGGCAGTGGGACCTGGTTTGGGCAGAATTGAAAGAACTGAAGGAGAAAGTTCATGGCTACTCTTTATACTGTTCTAGAAAAAACAGGGGAGAAAAAACAAAGAGGAAAAAACCCACCAGACTTTATAGCGTGGGACATTCTGTAGAAGAATTTGCACTTCAGCCCCATGTATTGGCTGGTGTCTGCCTTGTCATGTGAGATTTCCCACCCTTTATTCATTTTTCTCCTTGTGTCATGAAGGATGTCAGAAAGAGAGCCCTCCACGGTCTCCGTCACAAGCTTTATGTCCCAGTGCCCCTGGGGGCAGCTGGCTCTGTGATTAACTGTGCTCGGGATGGTGGCTCTTATCCCTGGCTGTGAAATGCCAAGTGGGTAATGTTAGAAGTCTTATGTTGAAACTGATTTTAAGAGTCTGTTTAGTTAACCTAGGTTAAGTTCTGCAGTTTCTCTCTGCTTTCTCTGCCTTCCTCCGAGCGTAACTGGACAAGGGAATTCACATTTTTTGGGTTATTTTGAAGGCTTTGTCCTCACAGCGTTGTTGGTGTTAGACCGCAGCAGGGTCATCTATAGAGACACATAAACAAAACAGAAGTGCAGGAAAAAACAAGTCACACCTATTTCACAGAAATCTTTCAGTGTGGGGTTTGTGCTCAGCCCTGGTGTAAGATACTGCACTGCCCCAGGTAAAGGAGATCCATTTTAGCATTAGAGAGCAAGCTAGTCCGCACAGCTGCCAGAAGAGCTGGTCTCAGCTTGGCTCTGGATTTTTCCCTGGCCCATAACACCCAGGCAGAAGGGCTTCAGAAGAAAACAATTCCCACCTGCACTGCGTGGGCCAGGCGCTGGCGCAGCACAGTGACACCCTGACCTACCGCAGGCTCTTCAATAGCTACTGTACCCCAAGACAGCAGAAGAGCCCATCTTTTTCCCAAACCACTGCCTCTTTCCAGTCCTACAGCCTGTGGCCCACCTTGAGTTTACCACATAATTTTCACTTTGGAAACCCACTCTCTCCTCCTGCTGTTTCCTGGAGCACAGACCTTCCTGCTAAAGCCAAGTCAAGCTGTTGTAGCTACTGCAGCCATCTAGAGCCTTCACCAACATCTAAAGAAAGCTTGAATTGCTGATGGATGCTGGCTCTGGGCCATGGCTGTCTTGGTTGCTCCATGGCTGTAACTCTGCCCAGTTTATGCAGCCCCAGTGGGTTTGTGCTCAGCTTTGCTGGGACACTGCAGAGCCATGGGTATCCTCTGCTTTCCAGAGGGAAGGATCCTTCCCAACAAGCACAGGGCTGAACAAAACCGAGACTGAGAAATAAGAAAGTTTAGAGCAACAAGCGCACGGCCAAAATGAGAAACGCTGCCTGCCTCACATTTCACACTATCAGTTTTCTGTTCTTAATGCAACTCTTGGAATACTTTCTTGTCTTTTTTCCCCCATTCCTCACATCTGTGACACTCCCATCCACACTTGCTCAAAACAGTAATGTCTTCCACCCCCTCCTCTCATTTTTCTCCCCAAACACACAGAGCCTGCTGAGCAGGACAGGGAGCAGAGGCCCTTCCTAATTGGAATGGTCATGAAGATAGTTCATCTCACAGGAGCAGTGCCCGCAGGGATGTCCCGGCGCTCCATCCTGCCTGCAGACCCACACCTGTCCTTTGTCACAGCTAGGCTGCTGGAACCTAATCCCAGGAGGGCTGGGGACAGAGGATATTTTATCTATTTTCTCTTCAGAGAAAGGCAAACAGGATAGACATTTATCGACCTTGAGAAAGAAACATTAGCCAAGTCAAACACACAGCCGGCTCTGAAGAAACAGGATGTCCATGATGTCATGCCTGGATTCACCTTGGCATCTCCTCTTACAGTAAGGACAGACTTGGAGAAGAAAGGCAGAGATATGAGCACAGGACAAAGAGAATTTTCAGGAAGTATTGGCCAAGTCTGTTCTAATTCTATGCAGGCTCCCCACGAGAGAAAGGGTGTTCAGACTTACCATTAGCCTCCAGGAACTTATCACCCATCCCGATGTGCACTCAGTCTGAGTCCCACCTTCACCAGTAGTGCCTGGACCAACCCATCAATTCACCAGAACCACCCCTGCAGGGCCCACTGCAAAAAGGTTTTGCTCCTATTCACTCTGGGGTAGTGCTCCAGCTAAGATGGAGACGTGACCAGAGGAAGAGCCCACACATCTCCAGGGGCAGCCAGACATGGATTGGGGCAGCCGAGACAAAGACACCCTGGGAGGAGATAGGAACAGTGGGACAGTGACTTCTCCCCACATCCCACATGATTTTGTGCTGGGAGGGATGTAAGGACTTGGCACAGGTGCCCAGAGCAGCTGTGGCTGCCCCTGGATCCCTGGCAGTGCCCAAGGCCAGGCTGGACATTGGGGCTTGGAGCAGCCTGGGACAGTGGGAGGTGTCCCTGCCATGGCAGGGGTGGGATGGGATGTACTTTATGGTCTCTTCCAAGCCAAGCCTTTCTGTGATTCTACAAAAAAGTGGCTGCCAAGGGACAGGCAAAGAGAGCTCCAATGTGCACAGTAAGAACCAAGGCTGTGGATTCAAGGTGATTACAGCCCTCTGGCAGGAGCTGCAGCATTTTGAAGTTTCTGGTGTTTCCCAGGTCTAACTGGCATAGAAGGTCCCAGAAGGAGTTGCGGTCCTTCCCCTTCAGCCAGAGAACTGCAAAGAACAGAAACATAATTAGAAAGTGTTGGGGAGGACTTAATGGTGGTGCAATGGGTGATGGCTCTGTTTGAGCTGAAAGCCAAAGTTTTGTTTGATCTCATTTACCAGTTAGTAAATTTACCAGTTCAGAGAAGTGACTACTGGCATGGACCTCAAAAGTTTATTTCCTTGCCAGTATTCTCGGGCTTGTATTACCTTCTGTAACAATAGCACTGTAAAATTAGACCTGCATTAATGTTAAATTGCAGAGATTTCACAAAAGACAGCAAACAGATCTGATCTGACCACCCAGACACTGATTAAAATGAACAGCCCTGAGATCAGTCGAATAAAGATTTGACACTTGCAGGCTTGCCATGAGAAACCGGTGTTTGTGTACCAATTTTCCTCACTAAGCCCTACTCTGCCACCCCGAGTCAGAGCCTTCCTGACACTCCGGAAAGCAGGGACCAACACACAACCCAGGCAGGTTTCCCTTGATCCCATCCACCTCCTGCTTCTGGTTAAGATCTTTCAGCAACTGCTTTTGATGCCAAAACACAATGTTTTACAGCTGATAGGAGATGTGCACTTTTCCAGTGGGAAATGAGAATTTGTTTTAGAGTGCTTTTGCTGGAAGACCACATTCAGTAAGTGGGGGATCTTCGCATTTCCCACTTTTCCTGAAGAAGCAGTTCATATTTCCTTTGGAAGTTTTCATTCTCCCAGTAAAATATGGTTTGTTTGTAAGCTGGAAGCTTTAGTTTTAGCTGAAGTGGCATGTAGCTACCTCTGGGTTTTTAACAGTTGAATTTTACTGTTTTGAAAAAACATTAGAGAGAAACTTACCTAAATGGCAGCCTTGATCACAAAAGGCCATTAAAAGGTTTGGAAAACTTCTGCCTAAGTAAAAACTGTTCTTAAATAGCACTGTAGTTCTGCTCGGGTTTAACTTCTCCCTGTTTATTTTGTTTAATTTTTGCACTGTAGTTGCTGTCGGGAAATTGGAGGCAATCCCAACCTCAGATTTATTAACATACCTTTCTTGAACATGCTACCAGAGATTTCTGATTGTCAGCTTTGACATAGCAAACATTCAAATGACAAACCTTTCAAATGGAAGAGTTTTCAAAAATCTCTGTCCAGGATCAGCACCCTGTAAATTTGCCTGACACAATTCATTCTGTTTATACTGTTCAAGTTTATTCTGATGTTCAAGTTTGTACTGAAAATGGAAAGTGTATCTAAGGAGTTCTTGAGAAATAATATTTTAAAATAATGGAAAAAAAGTAAAGCAGGTTCATGGGGGTATTTCTTATTTTTAAATTTAAATAAAACAAGCCAAATCTGGTGGTTTACAAAAGCTAAAACATTTACAAAAAATATTCTCACCACAGATCACCTCATAGTGATTCTCCATTTCCAACTAGCTCAAGAAGTCTTCCAAATGTAACAGTAAAAAGAAAAGCTGTTTTAACTGAGCACCCTTACCCACCTCTGCATCCCTGAGCATCTGAAGACCATTGATTCCCAGGCAGAGCGAGCAATCATAAGAGTCTGGCTTGGCTTAGCACAGTTGAGGGGAAAACACCTTTCCTTTGGTACTTTTGTTTTCTCATGGCCAAAATATAAAGGGCCGAAAGTCAATTTACTCATCTGACCCCAGCCAACCTGACACTTTATTGAAATGCCTCACTAGAGTCAGAGGAAGGAGCCAGGAGCAATTCCTCTTGTTTGTTTGCCTCTGGTGTGCAGTCCCGCCAGGCAGCACCACTCACCCCTCAGGCTCTGGAGTCAGGCTGGGGCACAGGGGAAGCTCTGAGATTTGAGGTTTTAGGAGCTCTCACGTTTTCCCTCGCATGGAAAAGCCCAGTTTGTATTCCCAGCTGAAGGACACCTCCTCACCCTGCCCAACAAAGCCAGAACCTGTGGGAGTTTGTGACCTCTGTGGCTCTGCAGGGCAGCCTGGTACCCAACGCACTGCAGATTTCCTGTCACAATGGCCTGCTTTCCCCCAAACCCAGACTCATCTTTAGAAGCCCTGGCATATCCTCAGTCTCTGTGGGGACTACAAAAGCTGCTATTCAGATAAAGCTCTGAACAGCATCTACTTTTTGAAGGGCTGCAAAGGCTTTAGTGAGGCTCAGCACGATGCCCAGTGCCCCTTGACGGCTCCACAGGAGACACCTGAGGGGCCTGAGAAATGGAGAAGGTCCATTGACTCCCACCCACATCCCAGCAGTGCCAAAAGCTTCTTCTGCACCGCTGAGCACAGACAGGTCAGACCACCCACCCTGAGAGCAGCACAGCTGCACAGGCCCCATGTTCCTCCCCCAAGCTGTCACCCATGAACCCTCTGCAGAGAGGGAGGCAAATAAATGCTGAGAGAATTGGGATTGTTCAGCCTGGAAAAAGAAGGTTTTGGGGTGACCCAATTTCAGCTTTTTGATGCCTAAGAGGAACCAACAGGAAAGATGGAGAGAAACTATTTCCTAGGGGCTGGAGTGACAGGACAAGGGGCAAAGGCTTCACACTGTGAGAGAATAGGTTTAGATGGGAAGAAATTTTTCCCTGTGAGGGTGAGCAGGCCCTGGCACAGGTGCCCAGAGAAGCTGTGGCTGCCCCTGGATCCCTGGCAGTGCCCAGGGCCAGGTTCCACAATCCCAGCAGCCTGGGCCAGTGGAAGGTGTCCTTGCCCGTGGTGGGGGTGGGAATGGATGTTTAAGGCTCCATCCAACCCAGGCCATTCCGTGACTCTATTAAATAACAGGTAATGGCCATTAAAGTGTATTTTACTGTCATCAACATTTGCTCAAAATGCTCAATGCCTCAGCCTCACAAAGAGAGTGTTGGTCCAGATCCAGGCCTTCCCTCCAAGAAACACCCACCCAAGCCCCCTCCACCCCAGCCCTCCCTGAGACTGTCAGACTCTCATTTTGCGGGGCCAGGACTCTTCCCCAGGCACTTCTGCAAGGTTTGGTTGCTCAGAGCTCCTTACTGTACCCTCACCTCCACATCTGCCATGAGATCCTGGCTTTCTTGTAAGGACCCGAAAACCATTTTTTAAGGACTAATATTGAAGGTAGGCTGGTGAAGGGGTTTGGAGCCTCCATAACTTGACTTCAGGACATCGAAGTGTCCTGAAGTTCTGCTTGTTTTTCAGAGAAGATCCACTGCAAATCACCTCAGAGCAGGAGGTGCAGGGGTAGGGCTGGGTAGAGCAGAAAAAGCCCTTGAGCTGTCTGAGCGTATCAGCAGAGGATCAATGAGTTATCAGTGATGGCTGTGAAAATCAAAGCCAGCCACTCTGGTGGGTGGGTTTTAGGGAATGAAGTCACTGGTGCAAATGGGAACACCTGCTAAAAAGAACATGTGCTGCCCTTGGGATGGTCCACAAACCCCTGGGCTCTGTGAAATTCACTGATCACTACATTCCAGCCTTTACCAGTGAGTGGCTCTTCTGCATGATCAGACTCTGTCGATAGAGTCTGAATCAGATTCAGAATCACAGCCACAGCCATATGGCTGTACCACAACCCATCCTGCCGTGCCAGTCACTCATCAGGGACCTGCTTTTCTTTTTCTCTTGAGCAGCAGAGACACCAGGCAGGAGACCTGCAGATCATGGTGTGATGATTTCTGTATTTCACCCTTTGTTTACACATTTTTACAGTTGTAGAACTCAGAACTCAGATATTTGTTCCCAGCAGTCCCTGAGTGTCACAGGGATGGGCTAAGGCTCTGCGCCGGAGCAGCTGAAGGGGTCTGCGGCACAGCGCATCCAACAGTTTTCCCAATATCAAACTGATCTGCCTCCACTCGTGTCTTGAACAGCGAAAAGCTTGTTTTATAACCATGATGGAAAGAATGCTGTGAGCCCATCTTTAAAGGTCTTCAGAGGTGATGAAACACCCCTTCCTGCAGCACCTCAGTATAGGACAGCAGTGACCCCACCCTCACCTGACAGACCATCGTGCAGCATCAGGGGGAGTTTCACCTCTGCGCAGCTCTTTGTGCAGCCATCATCCTCCTGCTGCCACCACAAGCTGAGCTTCTCCTTCCCAGCAGCTGCTGATCCCCCCTGGCCTTAGCGCTTGCACGGAACACAAAATGCTGACAATAGGCGAGCTGGACCTCGGCAGGGTCTGCTGCTCAATCCAACCCAGGGGGGCTCTGCAGGGGTGGGCAGTGGCTCCGGAGGGACCCAGGAGAGCAGAGGGGGACAGGAGCCAGGGCAGGGCCTTGGAGCTGTGCCGCTGCTGCAGGAGGCAGAGGGATGCAGCCGAAGCAAGGACTGCATCCCTGTCTTCCTGGATAGAGCAGAGGGAACAAGTCTCCACATGGAATTTTTTTCTCTCTAGTGAACCTTTTTCATCTGAGCTGCTTTTTTGATGTAGGACATCTCACTGTTACAGAAAATGTCTCTTTTTTCTTCCTGAAAATGGGTTTTAAAAGCTGAAAACTCACATTCTTGTGCTTTGGTTTTGTCCCTTTTCTTTTCCCGCTGGTCCTGTGTCCTGCCCTGCAGATGAGTGATCTGTTTTCACCCTCTATTTTCCTCATTTGCCTCTGAAAAAAGGGAGATGGGAAGAGAAAATCAGAAAAAAAAAATTAAATAAAATTTGAGAAAATATTTAGGTCAGTTTCTTTTTCTTGGTGTTATTCTTGCTGAAAATATTCAAATCTTTATTTTTATCATTGTTTTTTTCTCTTTGCAAATTAATCTTCAGCCAGCCTGACTTAAACTTGTCATAGATGTAAGGGAGGAGCTAAGGCCATGGTTGGTCCAAAAAACAAAAACGTTTTTCAAATTTTTTAGACTCTCCATAGAATATTAATTTTCAAAACCAAGCATCACCCTCTTCACAAATAAGGAGTGCTTTCCAATCTCTTCCCTCTTCTACTTTTCTATGATTTTGTTATTAATTGCATTTAATCTCTTGTTTGCCTGTATCAGGACTGTCTTTATTTGGGCTCTGGCAGGGGCAGAGTGGATGTCAAACACACAAACTCCAGCCCACAGCCATCCTGCTGACCACAGCTGGGATCCTATGGATAAGGAGAAACTTGGTCTTCAGGAGAACTGAAAATATTTCCCTGAGCAGCTGAGCTCACCTGCTCCAAGCCAGAGGAACTGTTTGATTTATCTTGTTTTATTCTGTCAGAAGAAATACCATAAGAGGTGGGGCAGGGAAGGATGCAGGAATGGGCATGTTCATCCCAGGATGCTGCAGCAGAGGCTGAAGAGCTTCTGGGCCGCCCATGGAACACTGGCCCTCAAGTGCTGCCGGTGCTCTAATCCAGGGGTATTTGAAATTTCAATTATTTATGTGTTCATGCTGTGGGTTAATGCTGACTGACACTAAAACACTGCCTAGATTTAGCTTCATAAAAATTTTATCCCCACCATGAACTGCAAGTCTTTCTCCAATTTCATTTAAAGGAAACAGAGTATTGAAAAGCCTACTGAGGAATTCATGAGCAACTAGCTAAAACCTCACTTTTCCCCCTAGTCAAATCCTGGGACTTCATTACCATGGCAACATATAATTTTAATTCCCTTCCTGATTGCCACTGCAGAGAAACCAATACATCTGCTTACTTTCCTTGCAGCCTGCCATGCACTTTGAAGTGCGTGGAAAGGTTCATGGCTTCCCAGGGCTCATGATACAGAAAAGAATGCTGTGTCCTTTTTTAGGTTAAACACCAGAAAAGGTTGATAAAATTCAGCAAACCTGACTCAGGCAACTCAGGCAATGCATGCGGTGCTCTAACCCCTGGGCGTCTCAAGAAGTTAGGCACAGCCCAGGGCAGTGGAAGCCCCTGGAAAGACCAAGTTTCCCATACATTGTGGGGTTTTTGGTATTGTACAAGAAGGAAGAACAGCTTCCACCATGGAGAGAACTGGAGAAGCGATGCCAGATCTTTATGAGGACACAGGGTCTCCTACACCATCAGTCCCTGGTTTGAGGTTTCACTTATTTTAGAAATTATCGCACTCCAAAGCATTTACAGGATTATAATCTCTTTGCTGGAATCTGAAACAGGGCCTGAAACACCAACAGACAAATGATTATCTTAATTATTTATCTGGTTCACATAAAATCACTTGTTTGAGGCTGAAAAACCTCATTCAGACTCAGATCCCAGCAGGGAGCCCTGGCGGGGGTCACAGATATTTGGTGCTGCCCCATGTACAGAACATTGGCCCTGCAAGAGTTCAGACAAGAGCAGCCAGGGGTGGGGACAGCTGGTCCATCACGACCCATGAATGCTCTATCATCCACCAGAGGGGATTTCCTTCAGCACCCCAAACCCTTCTCAATCCCACTGCTTCTGGGCTGTTCCCCTCCCAGGGCACCCCAGCAGGGATGGACACACTCAGTGTCCCTGCACTACGCATTCCTTTGGGAATTAAACTTCCCATTGGCAAGAAACTCTGTGGTCTATTCCCCTCAAAAGCCCCACACTTGACAAGTCTTGTGGCAATTCCCAGCAGCAGCTCTGCGCAGTAATTTGCCCATGATGAGGCAGCCAGAAGCACAGACACCCCATGAGTGAGCTTTTGGTTCCAGTGCCCACCACACAGACGTAAAGGCAGAAAGGATCTCCTGGAGTTTGGGCCTGCCCTCTAAGCTCGCTTGAACTGCACTATACATGTATATTTATCTTGTGTGAGCATACATCTCATATTTATTATATATATGTATTTATAATGCCCAATTTTGTTGCAGACATCTGGAGAGTCACCACCCATTTAAGCACAGAAAAGGCATGGGAGATTCACCTTTCTTTAAGGGCAGGAATGAAGAAAAGAGCAGATTGAAATAGCAGAATATAGGTAGCTACAAACCAACCTTTTCCCTCATCTCTAAAAATCCAGCCTTTCTTCTTGCTGAAGGGTTAAAATTTCTGAACAGAAACCACAGTGTTTTCCTTCTTTTTTTCTGAGCTTTTTTATTTAGTTACTCTTTCATTATTGTTTTCCTTCATCTAAAAAGTAATCTAAGTAATTATAATCATAAAATGGCTGTGAGCAAAATGGGTACTGTGGGGTTTATAAAACACAAATTTCCCTTTTCTGGGAAATACGGTCTCTCCTGCACTTAAGCCTTTCAAACTCTGCCCAGACTCCTAAGGTGGCACGAACCCCACAAGGCTTGTAAGGCCTGAAGAGGAAATCACTCCAATATCCAGCTCTCCTCAGCAGACTGCTAACGCAGCATCGAGCACCGCCTGGGGATGCTGCCCTCAGTGGAGTGGGGAAGGCTCCTCACTGAACATGAATTAATAATTTCTAATAAATTGGCTTGGTGACACTGGACATGCACAGAAACATCTTTGGTGGGGGTGAATCATGCAGCCGAGCTGGACTTGCTCAAACTTCACCACGTTGAGTATCCAACCTGCACTGGGTAACACACACCCTGCAGGAGTTGTCTCCTCAGCCAGCAAAGGACCCCATTTGGTTTAAGCTTATTCTTTGTTTTTCAGCTGTTTTCTGAAAATAACCCAAGAAAAACCTTCCTTGATGTTCATTAAGCTGTTATTGGCAAAATATCACTGATGTGAAAACAAGGAATCTTTCTTAAAGGTTGAATGTATCCAAACTGCTTCAGCCTTTTCTTTTTTGCTATTCCTTTATTTAATTTTAAATGGATTTTAATTTATCCAGAGAGGGGAATTCCACTGTGTTTTAGGAATGGAAAACACCAGCTCTTCGTCTGCGAGATCATGTTACCTCCATTAAAAACTAACTTTTATGTCCAAATTACTAGAAAATCCTCAAGAGAGTGTCAGCTCAATGCTGTGTCCTGTGGCTCCAGAGAAGCCTCTTGCTCCCCTGTGCAGCAGCAGGTAAGAAGCTCAAGCCTGGCTGTATGTTAAATATGACATTCCTTCTTCCATGGTGTGTTTGTCACCTCAGCATTGTGGTAGAGACTTCAAGGGAGATGGAGGAGTTGGCAAATGAGGCGTCCCAGGTCCTCCAGCATCTGAAATGAGCTGCAGTACATCCCAAATAATTCACTTAATGGTTATTCAGGGATATGGACCAAAACCTTCCAGAGCTGTTATTCTGCTCAGAAAACTAATGACAATTTTTTTGAGAAGTCTTCTTCATAGCTGCTTCCTGTTCACCAGTACCCTCAGTGGCAAGGGATAAAAGCCCATTATTTTAAATAAACACAGCTCATTTCAGAAAGACTCACAGCTTTTGAGCTGAAGGACTCCTAACCATGAAAATCTACATCAACCACCATGCCACCAGCTGTCAGTCATGGAAAAGAGGCCTTTCGCCAGGAGGGAATGGCTGTGCTGTGTCTTCATGGCCTGGCTGTGTGATGTGGGTGCATTGTTGAGGATTTGGACCTTCTTGAGAATCCTTAGAAGGAATTGGAGGTGCTGGTGGGTGAGAGCTGGACCTGCCCCATCAGTGAGCGCTGTGCCCCCATGCCCTCAGCTGATCCCCCAGCTCTGCCCCTGTGCTCAGGTGAGCTCTACCTGCAGAGCTGCCCCAGCCCTGGGCCAGCACAGGAAGGACCTGGAGCTGCTGGAGAGAGTCCAGAGGAGCTCCAGGATGAGCAGAGGGATGGAGCAGCTCTGCTGGGAGGGAAGGCTGGGAGAGCTGGGATTGTTCACCTCGGGAGGAGAAGCTTTGGGGTGAGCTCAGTGTGGCCTTGCAGGACCTGAAGGAGCTGCAGGAAAGATGGAGAGAGACTGTTCCCTAGGGGCGGAGTGACAGGACAAGGGGGAATGGGCTCCCAATGACAGAGAGGAGGGTTAGATGGGATAGTGGGAAGAAATTATTCCCTGTGAGTGTGCTGAGACCCTGGCACAGGATGCCCAGAGAAGCTGCGGCTGCCCCATCCCTGGAAGTGGTTAAGGCCAGCTTGGATGAGGTTTGGAGCACCCTGGAACAGTGGAAAGTGTCCTTGCCCATGGCAGGGAGTTGGAACAAGATGAGCTTTAAGGTGCCTTTCAACCCCAATCATTCTGTGAATCTGTGATTCTCTGATGCTCACTGATGCTCTGGACATGAAGATAAAACCCTGAGCTGTCACACAGTGTCCCTGCAGTCAGAGCAGAGGAATAGCCAGTGCCAGACGATGGTATAGTTCACACTAAAGTATGTGTCCAAGGTGGAAAAATTTTCTTCCTCCTTATATACAGAAAGCTGTGATTTGGAGTGTACCTCTACACAAAACTTCTGCTAGCAGCAGCAGGTGAGAGAAATCTTGCCTTGACCTCATTTTGTCTGAGTTCCTCCACTGGGAAAACCCTGCAGAGTCTCCAGCATGAGTTTCCTCTATCCTGGCTTTAGGGGTGACGATCAGCAGAGTCGGATGCAGGACAAACAACCTCATCCCCAGGGACAGCAGGACCCTCTCAGGAGAGTGTGGAGCCCGGTGGAGTCCTAGGAAGAACACAAGACACAGAGAAGTGCCTGAGCTGACGATAGCATGCCTGACCTCCACAGCAGGTTGATTGATCTTTGCTAAAGTCAGCAATGATCTGATTTTCTCCTCAGTTTTTCCTCCCAAATCCATAGGCAAGTACAGAACATCCAGTCGTTTGGAGCTTGGTGAAACTCTGCGAAGGCAGAGGTACTACCAATAGCCCTGTGAAGCAACATGCATTTTTACACCAAGTACAATTTTTTTGACGTGCTGGTTTTTTGGCAACATGTTAAGCAGCAAAGTCAATCAGACCTTTCATTTCTCTAACCAGCTTTAAGGGATTTGTAATATTATACTCAGTTATTGGAGAGCAGAAGGAAATTGTTTGTCTGATTACAAATCTGTTATTTATTGTGCATTAAGAGCACAGTCACCTAATGCAGGCTATTTTATCCCAGTTTTAGGGAAGTGGGAGTGGAAATCAACAGTCCTGTCCTACCAAATGACATAAACCCACTCTGATCTCAGAAGTCACCTTCTGAATACTAAAGAGCTGGAACATAAAGGCTTTTAAAGAATATGGTTTCCAATTAGGTCATTGGTTTCAAACAGAGGGTGTACTAAATTAGTAACATTTGGTGGTAAATTTCTTTGAAGTTCTCATTAATCTTGGTCCTGGATTTGAACTTTTCTTGGCCATGTTCCTTATAGAATTTGGATCCCAGTTATGTCAAAACAACTGATTAGCCCCACAGTTTGAAGGCAGGGGGGATTAGGTAGGGCGGGTGTTAGATTTCATGAAAGGCCTATTTACCTACTCGTTTAGCATGACCAAATGGGAGGGCAGCCAGCAGGGGAGATGTGTTGGAAAGATTCCAGCGTTCCTGTCTAATTAGGGATCTCCACAGCAAAGGGTAGCAATGGATTTGTGAGAGCAGCCACTGTTCAGCTGCCCACCAGGTCCAGGCAGGGGCTGAGGGCTTCCCTTCACCTGTAGCGGCTCTTCATAATCACACTGCTGACTTCCTCAGCTCTTGGGAAATCAGTGGGAAGGAAGAAATACCTTCAGGGAACATCTTTAGGTGGTGCCCGTACCGGTGGTGTCGTGAATGGCCTAAAGCAAACTTCTCCCCAAAATCAATTGAACTCTTTCCATCTATTCCAACACATTTAAAGCCAAGCTTCTGAATAGCTCAGAATCACCAAAACTAAGAACTGTTACAAGACTCAATGGGATGTTCTCATGTAGCCTCTATCTAAGGAGCAATAAGTTTAATTAATTATTTCATGAACCATAACCCAGAGGAGAAAACACACAGGGAGTCACTGCAATGGTGAATCTTGGGAAGTTCTCAATAGCACCTCCTCCAGAGAATCAAACCTGGGGCACACTCATGTCCACCACGCACATCTCCTTCTTGAGGCTCCAATCAGACAAGGAATAGACAGACACTGGGAGGCCCTTCCTGGAAATCACAACCCAGCAGCAGACCTGATGAGGAGAAGGTTCAAAAGTTGCATGAGAAAGAAGTGCTCTGTCTTACTGAAGCATGAAGCAAGTGAGAGACAGGCTCCTGTCATCCCTGGGGACTTCTGATCCAAAGCCAAGACAGAGATCCAGCCCCGGAGGGCGCAAGGCCAGCGTTACTCATGGGTCAGCTCAGGTGAAGCCTCTCGTCACCTCTTGCAGCTCCTGCTCCCTTCAGAGGCACCAGGATGGGCAAGAACAGCATTTCTGCCTGGTAAAGCTGCATGAGGCACAAGTCAGGGCTTGAGGGCTCTCTGGGAGCAGTGCTGCTCCTGCCTGTGCTGGGAAGCAGCCCTGCAGTGAAACAAACTCATGAGGAAACTGCAATGGGTGCAGCAACAGCAGCAATGCTTGGTAGTGAGGAATCAAGGCACTAGTAGAGTGCTCAGTCACAATAACATGGTATAAAAATGTTAAACTCATCTTTGCCTTGACAGGAAAAAAATGAACCCTTGGGATTGTGCTTTAATCTGAGGAAATTATTGGTTCAGGTCTTATTTTATGTAAAACTGTTGCTTCCATCTCTAGACAATTCATCTTAAACATTTTAGCAGTGAACAGAAAGTCTTCTCTTACAACAAAATGCAGTGAATATGTGGCCACAGCCTTTGTTCTCACCATCCCTGACAAACACATCCAGCTTTCAGCAGATTCAGCCTCACTGACTTCAGCAGGAACTCTAAACAACAATAATGTCTGTACATATGCAGAGGTGTTTGCAGGATCGTGGCCACACAATTAGTGCAGAACTAACTTTAATAAGCGTAATTAGAGTCATTCTGCAATAGTGTGAAAAGTAGCACCGATACTTATTGGCTGGGGAGGGAGAAATCACAAGTACTTTCCCACAAGTTGGTGACCTCAGGGTACGACTTCAGAAATCTCTCCTATAAAACTGGAGCCACAGAAAACCAAGTTGGCTGCATTTAGAGGAGCCATGGAAATACTTTTTTTTTCCAGCAGAAAATTTTGGCTCAGAACCATTTCTTCCACACTTTGGAGCTCAGTAATGCCCCTCACATAATAATGTCAAAGCATGGAAAAATATAACTAAGAAGATGAGAAAAAGTGTGTAAGAGCCATTTTTGAAGGATTAAATTCTAAAGAAGGGAAGATTGTTAGGGTGTTCAGTAAAAGTTGCACAGGTAAAAAGAGAAGTGTGTTGGACACCAGTTGTCTTGTCTTCTTCAGAAATATAAGCAGCAGCTGGAGGACAGGTGGCACAAATCCAGTTCATTCACCTTCTGCCTTTAGGACTTTGTTTTGCCACTATTCATGAAGGTTTTCTCAACAGAGCAGAGCCATTTCCGCTATTTTTTCCTCGTCCCTCTGGCACAGTGGACCTGCCACACTATCCCAGAAAAGTCTGAGTTTGAAGGGGCCTGCAAGAGCACCTTGTTCAACTCCTTGCCGTGGGTGGGGACACCTCCCATTGGACCAGCCTGCTCGAGGCCCCTTCCAAGCTATCCCCAAAATAAAGCAAGCAACCCAAACCCACAAGGTGCTGTGGGCTTTCCAGCACTGCCCTCCTTGATCCCAGCACATGTCCAAATCTTCAGCAAGTCCGAAAACCTTGAGCTTTCCCTGAGCACTGCAAGGAGAGGCCAGCAGCGATTTGAAAGCTGGATGGTGTCTCTGTGTCCTTTCCTGGAATGGACCATAGCCTTCCCTGCCCCACGGATGCTGCCAGTGCTTCCATCAGGTTGAGAGAGAGCAGGCAGCACATGTGTGCTCTGCAGGAGAGAGAAGCAGGGAGTTTTCCAGGGTAAAGCATTTCCTCTGCTTCGTGTTCAATTAAAAATCATTCGGTGGCCAACAACAGCTTCTCATCTGGCATATCGTGAAACCACTATTCCAGCACAATTTACAGCCTTTTGGGGAAAGGAGAACTCAGTTATTTAGTAACTTCCCTGCTCACCCTCAGGAAGGTCAGATCCTTTTGTTCCCTGCCAGAACAGCGAGAGCCATAAACTACAGGAGGGAGAGAGTGTTGGGAGCTTGTACTTGGAGCAGTGCACCTGGATAACCCTGCTAACAGCCCTACAGTGCAGGGAGGTCACGCATGGAGGAGTGGAATATTATGGGGTTGATTCATCAGAGCAGGGAACATCCAGCAGTGCTGGAGGGCAGCTCAGGAGCTGAGTGCTACGACACAAAGCTCAGCGGTTGGATGAACCTTGTCGAGATTCAGATAAAATCTGCAGCTTAAAACCAACTGTTCAGTGGGCACCAGGAGGGGCTGATCCCCATTAATTTCCTCTTGGTAGCCTTTTTTCTGTTAGGAGATGGAGAATTGCACAGCAATGTTCAGTTTTGCTCCCCACAGCCCCTGGCACCTCTGGAGCATGGTGCAGGACCAGCTTTGCTCCCAGGCTGCTGTCAGTGCTGCCTCAGCTTGCAGGGCACTGCAAAGCTTGTATGGGCACTGCAGAAAACCCAGGGCTAAGCCAGAAATGAGATTTACTTGCCAAGGAGCTTTCCCCTCCAAGAAAATATTTATTAATATATTTTGAAATAAGAATAAGAAAAAAAAATTAGCAACATTATTTCTATGCTGCTTTGTGTCCAAAGTTTTGTGGATATTTAATTGTTATTTTTGACACCTCAGGCAGGTTCATGTGACACAGACACTACAGGGAGAGAGAAGCCAGCTGAATACACCATTAATTGTTACACTGAATTTTCCCATGAACCTCATTCAATTTCCAACCAGGAGCTTAGGGAATAAAGGTCAAAAAATCCTCCAGGCTCAGAAAATTCACAAGAAAGAGAAGGAAACAACTTCCATTGTTGCTACACATTTGTTAACATTTCATTTCACAAGAAATCAATACAGCCCAAACATTTCTGCCAAAACCACAAAGGAACAATGGTTCAAGGGCTACAGAAAACAGAGAATTTTTTTATCACTTCACCAAGGTATAAAACAAACACTTTCCCTCGGCCTCCCTGTTTATTCTGAACAATATTTGTCCAAGAAGAGCAGAAACTTATCTCCAGGAAGTTTGCAGAGGGAAGATAGTGGATGAACAGAGAATCAAGAAAAGCATTTTGAAGCGTGCAGGCAGAGATGGCAAAGAAGCAGCTCTTCCCAACATCAGCTTCACCTCAGTTTGCTTGCCCAGCCTGACAATCAACACCTTATTATGCAGCCCCAACATTTCTCTGCAATTTAAACAAGGTAATGGTGTGTGATCTTCAAGGTCACTTTTGGAAAGCTGTCTTTAGCCCAGTGGTCACCAGCCATTTAGGAATAAAAATGACAATTTCACTAAAGCAAATTACATCCTGGATGTATAATACACTGCAAGTGCACTGGAAGTGCACTGGAAATGATTAGATGGGAGATCCAGTTTGGAATACCTTAACTTTGGTGTGCATAAAGGAGGTTTCTGGGGTCAGGAAACATTCCAGTGTAGCTCTCAGAGACAGAGTGGCCCCCTTTCCTTTATCTCCAGGTACATAGATTCATAATTATAGCATTCCATCCCTATTGTCCCTGGATACAACAGCCTATTTAGAATGTATTTCCTTGGAGGTTCTTTACCTTGTAAAACAAAGAATCCTTCTCTGCCCCACACAGGGAAATATTACATTCTGCACATTAAAAGATCTTTTAACCTATACTAAATTTCCATTCTTTCTTTTCCCGTGCTCTTATCTGAAGAGAATCTTTTTCTTCCTCCTTTCAGAAACTGCCTCCTGACTGCTCTAGCCAGTGACTTTCTGGGGCATCACAGCAATTCCTGTGATGATTAATGATGTCACCAAGGCCAGGCTTTGACATCACAGAACAAACAGGGTCTTTTGGGGAACAGACAGATGTATTTTTTTAAATTTAACCAATGCTGGTAAATGCCACATAGTGTGTATTTATGAAACTGTCAGGAAGGATTTTCTCACCTCATAGCGAGACAAACCAAGGCTTGGAGAAAGAAAGAATCTTTGGCAATGCATATTTGAATCAACTTGAAGTGAATGCTTGGGGGAGGTCTTACTGATGGTGAAAAGAAGGTGATGTAGATCCATGGGCTCACTGGAACGTGGCACCAAGATGGTGACAAGATCATGGAGGAAAGAGGAACATATTTAAATTTAGCTCCCAGTGATTTCAAATGGGCAACTTTTGACGTCTCCTCATTTTATAAGGACTTCATACAAAATGACTTGCAAAATTATCATATTCTTAATTCCTGACAGAGTTCATAATTCTATCATCTCTGCTCTGCAGATAAATCTAACACACAGACTGTGTCCCTGACTTGACTGGAGGTGGCAGAGCCAGCTCCAGAGCAGGCTGTGCTCCTGGGCTGGGTGAGCAGCATTCAGGGAGCCTCACACTGCTGCAGAGAAACCCATTCACAGTGCCTGAGCAGCACTCAGACTCTGGGGGCTTGCATTTATTAACATGCCAATTTCTTGGTTAAGATGAAAGGGAGAGGAAATCTTTCAAACAAGCTTGTAAATAGGATTTTTTTTTCTTCAGTAGAGTGACAGCTTTTGTATGTTAAGTATATTCCTTCTGGCTACAGTGCACACACAAGGAATTTTTGAGCAGCATAATGCCACGTGTGCAGGTTGCTAACTTAGAAAAGACCCCCCCACAAAACAAAGTCCAGCATCAAGGCCACAACCCAAAACCTGAGCTAACTGTGGTTGGCAGACTCCTCAGTCTTGCACAGCCTTGCACTTCACCCAGCTCCTGCTCTGTCCAGCAGAATGGAACAGCTTGTCCTGCGAGTGTCCATCATGGACACATGGACTAGAGAACTCAAAAGTTGAAAAAGGATTTTGTGCTCTTTTGGAGGCACTGGTCAGGACCACCATGTGCACTGTGCAGTGTTTCTTTAGGTGTTTCTTTTCATAGTGAGTACTGGAAGAATGTAACAGCCACGCAAAACTGCCCTGGCTTCCCGCACTAGAAAAGTTCCAAGGTTTCCCAATCATTTCCAAAACCAGTATCTATCATTTTTCCAAGAGATATCATAACAGTTGGAAACATCACAGCGACTCCCTCCAAAAAACCTGTGTTGGAGCATCAACCAGCCTCATGAGAATTTCCCCAGTTACAGCCAAAACAACCCCAGGACTGACAAAAGTGCTATGGAAGGAAGAAGCTGGGCCTGAAAGGTGGCACTGACTAGGATAGGGTAGGCCAGGACATCTTCACAGCCTGGCTGCTGGCAGAGCTGTGCCACTGGCAACTCCACGAGGTCACACCCACAGGATGCCCCAGTGCTATTTTGGGACCGACCTTTTCACATCACAACATCACATACCATGAGTGTCACAGCAGGGCCACGTCCCCTTCTGCTGACACCATTATTCACACTGTTTCGTGTCACTGAGCTCATTTTACAGATGAAGCAATATCTGCATTGTGAGCTCATGGGAACTCAGGTTTGGCTTCCAAGGAGTGAAGGTTGAAGGTGATCCAGAGGCTGCCTGGACTCAGGTAGGCTGCAGGGCTCCACCTCAAGCAGGATCACCTGCACAGTGAAGCCCTGTGCCTTGCACTGAATGCAGGAGGCAGTCATAGCACCATTGTACACTAAATTCCATGATTCATTCACTGGAAAAATCTTGAAACTTTCATGAAACTTCAAGCACAGAAAAATAATTGCAATGACCACGTGTGATAACTCTGCAGTGCTTCTCAGGGTGGCTACAAGGTTAAAACTTGGCAGTCTTCAAGTCTGCCAACATGTTTTAATCAGAGATGCTATGTCAGAGCATTCAATGCCACCTCTTCATCAACTTTGAGATTAAGTGACTTTACTTGTCATGATGGGACCTCTCCACAGAGAATGGGGAACCCCTGCTGTGTCACACCAGGACTGCTGGAGGCTGAACAGATGGAGAAGAGGCATTCTGGTTCAGGCAGACATCGGGACGAGCCAGGGAGAAATTGTGTGTCTTGTAAGCCGTGGTGGGAGCCCAGGGCTGTGTCTGCAAGGGAGAGCTGGCTGGTGCTCCAGTGCCATCCAGCCCTGGCCGTTCCTAGGGCATGCCTGACCCTACACCAACCTCACTGTTCATTTCCTTTGCACCACACCTCAGCCTCCCTTCCTCTGGAGCAGCTCCAGACCTGCAGAGCTGTTTGTTCCCACATTCAGCAAGCAGGAATGTGATGTTTCACACCAAAACATCTCATTTTCCCCCAAGATGTCTCCAGAGCAATCAGGAAAGGCCTGGATAAGCTGTGTTTCGTGGCAGTGCTGGGACCACCATGTCCTCTTAGCTCGGCAGGAGCACAGGAACACCTCAGGGACACCTGGAGAAGTACAGCAGATACCAGTGGTGACAACCACTGTGACCAAGAGACTCAGAGGATGTGCTGTGGTGACCCACACCTGGCCTTGCTCTGCCAGGACAAAAGCCACTGGAATCTAGCATCTCGTGTTTCCTATTGATAGCCCTTAAAAACTTTGTAAGGCAACTGAGCAGCAGGAAACGCATGGTTCAGGCATGTCACAGTGATTTAGACTATCTTAAAGTGTCCCTAAATCTTCATGTGTTGCCCAATTTTATGGTGTCAACTGCCCCGAGCACTTTGAAAGATTCCAACACATCAAGGTCCGGAATGGACCGATTTGCCGGGAGCTCAAAGACATGAGATTAAAACTAAAACATTAAGACCCTTCTGGGGTTTGAGTTTCCTCCCACTTCCTCTCTCTCTGGAATCAGGAAGTGCAAAGAAGCAACTGTGAAAATAAAACTTAGTTTCTTTGCAGAAAGTTACTTGAACTTTTGGAACTGTATGTTCATTCCCTTTGAGGGCAAAGATCCAAAATAGTTATTCCTGTATTTAAACAAGCTTCAGTCATCCTTAGTAATTAAGGGCACTAGATCAAAAATTAGATTTTTTGTACCAGTAGCACAACCACAACAAATCCTCATAAAATTTAACCACACAGAGAAGTGAGTTCCCTGAGATCTGCCATTCAAGCGGGCTTTATTGCATTTAAATATAGAATCATGAAAAATAAATTAAGAATGGGGATGACCCTTTGTCTACCTAGAGGCCCAGGAAAGATGTTTGCCTCTGATACAGTTTGAAAATTAGCATTTTATAGGGCCTGGGATACTGCCTGACACACAAAATACTTTAAAATTCTGTAAATAATGTAAGTAAATTAACAAGAGATAGTGACTGCAATGAATAAAACATAAGTTAAGTACCTTTCTGTTTCCTCTGAAGCCTAGAGGAAAAAAGTGACTAGATTCAGCTCTTTGGGGGAAAAAAATTGCAAGTACTTGTAAAGTTTGGTAGGAGGACACACAGATAATTCAGAGAAACACTGAAAAGTCAGTCTGAAGCATGTTCTATTTAACTGTGGAAAAGCCAGGGTTTTGTGGCAAAGTCCCCTGGGTTGAGTTTTAGCATTGTTGGGTCAGTTCAACCCTCATCAAGTGCTTGGGAAAATCATCAGGGATGAGTCTTTCCCCGTCCTGCCTTCCCCTACTCCCCCTTCACTCACCAGGCTCCTCAGAGAGCGCTGCTCCTGGGCACAGCTCAAGGGCTTTTTCCTCCCAGCATGGGCTGCTGAGCCCTGCCAAAATCTACGCTGCTCTTTGCAAAGCAAGTCAGAGCCCAGAGAGCCAAGGAAGAACAAGTCCAAGTCCAGAGCTGTGAGTTGTGAATTTAGGATGAAGAGCATGACCATCACCAGCCCCAAACCCATTCCCACACTAGCACAGGGCTTCCTTAAGCCCACCCTGAAGCCTGGGCACAACCAAGATGTCCTAGCACAGTTTTGTCAATGAAGTAGCATGTGGCTTCTGTCAGGTAGGTTTATCTGGGGACAGAAGTGAGCTCGGACCTCCTTCGGATCAACTGGCATTGCCCAGTTCCTCACACATCCTTTAAAATAGAGCACAGTGCCACGAGGATTTGCTAGGACTCTGGACAAAAAAAAATTAGTTGCCCATCCACGGCAAAAGCACATGTCCCAAAGGGGAGCTCTGAGGTCAAAGTCATGCAGCTGGGGAGGCATTTGGTTGACAAAACCTCTATTTTTCTATTTTCAGTTTGGATCTGGCCTCAAAGCCCCAAGCTGGCGTCCCTGGCTAGGGCAGAGCAGGAATCTTGCAGCAGCATGCCGGCTTGGAGGCAAGAGCCTTATCAGATGGGCTGGAAATATGACAGCAAGAGCCTCTCCCAGGATGTTTTGGCTTGTGATCCAGGATGAACACCTGGAAGCCAAGAGGAGCCTGGAACAGATTAAGTGAATTGGACAGACTTTCTCATCTTGTTAACATGCTGCAGGCTTCATTTGTGCTTTGGGCAGGGATTCAGAGTGGTTCTTTACTTGATTCAAACCAGATAGCCCATCACAAATCCCAAACTCCTGATCGTATCAGCATCACCCAGACACTGTCCCTGCCGAAAACAGTCTCTGTGACAAGAGCATCTGACAAAGTCAAACTGCACACACAGACTTCGCTTTGGCTGCACAGCAAAACCTAGCACTTTGTCTCTCCTTTCCCACCTTTCATCCCCTTTTCTCACTGCTCTACATCTAGTTTCACTGTCCCAGATCACAGAAAGGTTCCAACCGTGAAAGTTTCCAAACCCTGCATTGGGAAGTTCAGCTGCAGCCTCCACAAGGACAGTGTCTCCTTGGAGAGCCTGACCCAGGGCCACCACACATGCCATGGCCAGGATGGGGCTGGGACATCATGCCCCATCACCCCAGACAGCAGCTTCTGTTAATTTTCCTCCTGAACAGCAATGCTTTTCTCTCATATTCATGGAGCTGACTCCAAGGTCTTATAGATATCAATGTTTCTGTAAACATCTCAAGCCTTCAGGAGATGTGAGGGCAGGGCAAGGTGGCCCCGATGACACCAGCGAGCACACACTGCCACAGCACAGTCCTTGGACCCTCATTCCTGCTCCACCCAGCACTCACAAAAACTTTCTCTCAGGGAATATAATGTCTCACAAGATAAAAGTTAATTTAAATTTAGCTGAGCAGC
The DNA here is from genome assembly GCA_013397895.1 of Origma solitaria. Classification (NCBI taxonomy): domain Eukaryota; kingdom Metazoa; phylum Chordata; class Aves; order Passeriformes; family Acanthizidae; genus Origma; species Origma solitaria. Next base: position 397,819 of record VZRL01005866.1, read on the forward strand.
AATATTCAACCAAGAAAAGCATAATGTGGTGAGGACCCAAGACAGCAACACCACAGACATGAAAAAAGGTGTCTCTCTATGCTGCACCTAAACCAAATGGTTTCCTGGTCAGGGAAGTCCCAATATGACTGTTTGCATAACAAATAAAAGCCAAATACTTCAAGAGAAAGGCAGCTCTTCCCCCTTCTCCTGCCATGGACCCAACATCTCATCAATCTTTTCCACATGGGTCATACTGAGGCTGTGAAACTTGCTCCATGCAGGCATGAAACTGCTGACATCAGTTACCAAACCAAGAAAATAGAAGGATTTTGTCAAGTACCGTTACTGCCAAATCTGTCTGTGTGTAAGGCCTTCCAGTGAACTTATAAATCAGATGTTAAGTGGTACAAAGTGGGATGTACGGCCCTGCTGCTAGGAGAGAGCTTGGCTCACAGGCCAGGGAAGTAGTCCTGACCTGCTTCCAGGGAAACCCACTTGAGCCTCTGCACAGCCAGCGTGAACCAGAAAAAAATTGGGCTCTACCCCAAATGTTGTCATGCATCCATTTTATGATCTTGGGCAAGATACAGCCCCATTTTTGCCTCAGTTTCTCTAATTCAAAGTGAACCCAGCCAACTTCTGAGAACTGATTTAATGTTCATGAGGAAACAAAAATAAAAGAAAAACCCAACAGCATTAAACTCTCCCCCCAAACAAAAGAGAAAACCAACTCAAAAAAGCCAAGCAGAGTTTTTACAGACTCACCAGTAGAGGAACCAACAACTCTTTTTTTCCTTTGCAACAGCAGAAATCTCTAAAGACCCTCACAGGCTCTTGCAGCGGGCAATGGGAACACACAAGAAGGTAGGTTTCCCTGTACAAGGATTTTGGTCAAAGTTGTCCCTGCCTAGGGGCTTTTCACTTAGAGGACATAAGGATTTAAAGTTCATTGTTTTACAAGCAGGCAGAATGTTTTACTCCAGGGAGAGTTGTTGCTGTTGTTGTTAAAACAATTTTGTTTGTTATTAAAATCATTTTCCATCAAGAACTGCCCAAATAATGTCCCTTCTCTATCCCCCTACCCATTGCCCAGCCCCTGTACACCAACACTATCAGTTCAGCTCTAGCTTTGCTTAAATGCCATTGAAAACTAGCAGGAAAACCCTGTCTGTCAGAATCCTGTCTGTCAACACTTTTGGAAGGTCCAGTGTTCTTTTGTATTAGGACAGCAATTCACAGTTCACTGGACCAGGAGCCCTGGGGCTGCTCCTGAGTTCTCAGTTTCATTTTAGCATCTCAGTGTTTGGGAGAGGATTTGTGCCCAGGGAAGCTCCTGCTGTGCTCATGGTGATTTCTGGAAGACAGAGGGTCTCAGTGAACCTCAGACACAGAATCCCAGAATGGTTTGGGTTGGAAGGGACCTTAAGGACCCTCTCATTCCAACTCCCTGCCAGGGCAGGGGCACCTTCCACGAGACCAGGTTGGTCAAATTTTTGTGTGGGTTGTTGGGCCAGTGCTTTGAAGGAAATTTCCATTAAATCCAAACCAAAGCTGGCTGTTTCAGGCTCAGGGAGGCTTGGACACTGCCTGGGCAGCCCAGGGTCGGCTGCTGACACACATTGCTGCCCCAAGAGAGGCAATTGTTCCATAGCTCAGCAAAGTGTTCCAGAATTTGCTATTCCTGCAGCACAATCAGCCCAGTTTACACCTGGAGCTTCTCCTGGAGGAGGTCTCAACTTCAGATTCACCTGAGAAGTGCCTGATGCTGCAGAAGAGGCTGCAGGAGCTGTGCTGCGAGACCCAAGTATGAGATGGTATGTAAGACAGAATTAATCACTCTGCTCTGAAGAGGAAATTCTCCTTGCTAGGGAAGGAAACAGCTTTGCCTGATGAAAAATTAAAGAACCCCTGGTCTGGTGGTTTCCTCCTGGGATGAGTTAAAGCAGCAGCCTGAAGAGAGAGGCAAACCTTTCCCTTTACATATTGACTGCAGATACACTGTCCATCTCAGAGAGTTTCCTAAACGAATTGCCTTCCTTGTTTCCCTAAAATCCAGGGGGACATTCATCCCTTCCCCTTTCCAGAAAAGAAACAACTAAAAGAGGAAGAAATCTTACTTTTCAGTTAATATTTTGCTGAGACTGAATTCTCGGAGCTGCACTACCCCAGACCGAGCCAAGCAGCATCTCCCTCATGCAGCATGAACATTTGCCACTCTGATTTTGGAGGGAAGAGGTTAATGTGGGCATTTACTGCTGACTGACCAAGGTTACTGTGTAGTTACTGAGAAGAGAAGCAGCTCCTTTGGGATTTCAGCCCTTTCCCAAGTTCAAGGGGATGGGAGCATTGCCCTCCTCACATATCAGTTCTCCCAGGAGTAAAACAGGGATGATGGAGGCACTGCCCAGCTGCGGGCACTCACGGCTGGCACCCCACGAGCAGAGCAGAGCTGTGCTCCCCTGGCCCTCTGTCCCTTCCCAGCAGCAGACCCAGCTGCTCTCTCTGCAATCCCAGCACATGGGGAGGTCAGGGAGGGAATTTGGCACGAGGGGCCAACTGTCCGTGCTCCATTAACCAGCACTAAGGCCCTGAGTGAACCCAATGGGGCTCCAGCAAATGGGGAAGCAGCAGCACCCCCAGAACAAGGGGAGCTTTATTCGAACACCTGCACCTCTGCTCTCAAACAAAAACAAAGGCATGAGCTTTCCAATTTCTTCTTTTATTACCCACCTTAAAGAAACAAAACACAACGCTGGTCAGCCACAAGATTTCTGTTTTATGGAGCCCATCCTGCCATGCTATTGCTCCACAAGGACGTTATTAATGCCATTTACAGGTCAGGTAATAAGCAAATCCCTGCCACTTTGCAGGCTATGGCTGTGGAGCAGTCATTCCAAAGGTGATCCCAGCAAAACCTAATTCTGCCTGGCTGCGTGCTGCTGAGGCCAAAGCAGCAATCACTCTGCATCCTGGCTGTAAAACCAAATTAAATAAAAGATCCCATTTCACCAAGGGCCTTATACTAATTTGTGTAACATTTCCATTATACAGTGCTGCCTACAGAAAACATACACTAAAGCACTTTGACGATTTAACAGGGAACGTTCCGATAGGAAACACTGTTAGATTTTCCTATTAAGCTGCTCAGGGCACATGCTCGCTTAATAGACATTAATTACATTAGCAAGGCTGCAAATTCAGTCCTGGTGGAATCCAAGTGACTTTTACAAAATTGACTCAGTCCTGAAATTTCTGTAGGGACAAAAGGCAAAAGAAAAAAAAACCCAAAACAGATAGAAAACTGGAACAAAGCCACCATGTCACCACTTTCTCAGCAGTGGCTCTAAAACACTTTTATGTACTGGCGTGTTTTGCTTTCACATTTCCAGAGTGGAATTTTCACAAATTTCCCAGCTTGGCAAAATAATTGGAGACAGCACATTATATTAGAACAACAGATTATTTTTTTCTTGCCAATGGAAAGAAGGGTTGAAACAGCAAAAAGGTTTGGTATTTCAGTTCAGTCTTTTTGTGAAAATATTTCATATTTCCTCATTATGTGCTCGTGTCCTATTACGTTCAATGGGGGCTTAAATACACACTTTAACAAGGCATATCATGATTAGCCTAAATCAAGATCTAATTACAGAAGATTGTTGACAAATCACTTCAGACAACATGTAAATGCAAGCAAAACAGTATTTCGCTTACACCCAACAGAATTACTCTTTTGAGATCATGAACTTCAGCCTGGATGTACCAGAGCCAACGTTTAGGGCTCTGATTCCACAGACAGCCCATCTCAGCCACAGTCTGGGAGCATTCCCAGTTTTCTGCTGGCTGCTGAGGGAGCCTAAGCATGGATTTGGGATTCCGCAGCTACAGAAATTTACTTGCAGCTCTGTCATTGATATTTTGAAGGTACAATTCCTCTTCAGTTACGCTTCCCATCCTTACACACAACTCTGTTTCCTAGGAAGATGTAAGAACCTTTAACAGCTCAGTGACAGCCTGAAAAATTAGCCGCACTTGGAGGCAGGGAATGATGCCCCATCTGCCGAGGGCAGTGGCAGAATTGGGTCTGCAGTGTGCCCCCGGGGCCGGCAGCCCTTCCCTGGGAGCTGCAGAGGGTCCGACCCCAGGGTCGGTGCCTGGTCCCGGCTCAGGGGCATCACAGACCCAGAGGCACACGGGCAGGGCTGGTGACACTTGGAGGGGCTCTGGTGTTGGGTCCCTTCCTACACAGAAGCACAGGAAGAGCACTATATAATGCAAGCTCCTAAACCTTAATCAGTCACACTGCGCCTTAAATCCAGTAATGAGTTGATGACTTAGGGCCCTGGACAAACCTTTCTGCTCATTTAAAGATTTCAGTGTTCAAAATCCTAAGTACAGGCACTTCCAGAATATCCCAAACCTTACTCTAATCCCTTCTCTTACTCTGAGCTGACATGATTTCTAACAGATGTGTTGCTTTAATAATAAAGATAAATTTAAAGGAAGATTAGGCCTGGATGCAAGTTTCTGGAGAAGTGGGAAGTTATGGAGCTCAGCACAGTGGCACAGAAAGGTTGGACTCGATGGTAATGGTCTTTTCCAATCTTAGTGAGTCTATGATTCGAAGGTAAAGGACCCACCTGAGCGCATTTGCCACTGTCAGGCTGGGGGAATGCTTTATCCCCCAAGGCTTCAGTGCTGTCATTCCTGGCTGTTGGGTTGGTGGAGTTTTGTGAGCCTCAAAAGGGGGAAATCAGCCCTGAGTTCCCATCCATTCCCATTTCTGCAGTGCTTGGGAGCTGTAGACAGACTGGTGCTGGGTCCTGCTGGGTTACAGTTTCCCATCAAGGTGACACAGTGTGTGACATCTTTCCTCCCAAACCAGTGACTGCACCGTAGGTGGGCATCCTGAGGAATGTTCAGATTCCGTCACAGACTGGTGAACCTCCACAGCTCATTATTCTGAATTAAACCCAGCACGGATGCATATCCTGCTCTGACTCACCTCCATACACAGTGCTGATGGAGCACCTGGAGCTGCTCAGATGCTCTTCCCATCAGTCTGGTGAAACCAAAATCGGTGTTTTCCCCAAACAGCCATCCCTGAGACTTGGAACTTCCAGAGCTGCCCATCTCAGCAGCGAGGAAAGACCAGCTCTCTCAGGACCCTCCCAGTCCTGCTCCACTCATGGGCTACAGCCCAGATCTTCCAAGGTGTGACATTATCTCATTTTGTCCTCTTCCAGTGAGAAACCAGCAGGGATAAACACCTGAGAGGGAATCTGATCCCTGTGTGCCCTGATACTTTGCTGTGGGATGTTTCCATGGTCTCTTGGGGCTGTTCTCCCGCTGGGCTGCAGGGGGCTGGGTGAAGATAGGAAACCATGGAGAAGGGCAGGTGTTTCATCCTGACATTCCTGGGCAGAGCCTTCATTTGAAGGAGCTTCGTGTCACAGTGCTCAGCCCCTCCCATCTCTCCCTGACCCTTCACCAGCTGCAGGCGAAGGGCTCTGGCTGCGGCTCCCCTCTGGGGCAGGGCCATGCCTGCACCTCCCAGGACACTCTGGAGAGGAACAGCCATTTCCCAACATCAGCCTGAGCAGGAAAAACAAGAAACTGCTTGTCTCAACACCCGATTCCTCACAGCTTTTAAACAGACAGGCTCAAACTGAAAGGCACATTAGCAACCCATGTCCCAGGCGCTCGCTCAAGTTCTGTGGTTTGGGTTAGTGTCATTTAGACTAATTGGCCTTTTCCAGAGGCCAAATATTACTTGAGACCCCTCCCGTAAAACTACATGAAGCCAATGACATCCCCAGTGTGAAGTCTTTCATGTTCAAAACATCTAATTAAGGACATGATAACAGCAACACAACTTCTGCTCCACTCCAAGAGCTGTCATCACACAGAATCACTGTTTCCTGCCGTTTTTATCATGAAATCCATGATATTCGGCATTTTTCTTCAGTCCCTACCACAAGGACACACACTATTATAATGTAACTCTCAGCTTTCTAATTTAACTCCATTTCTACCATTGACACTTGGAAGCAAAAAAAAAAAAAAAGGGCTCTAGAAATCATGACCTGATTGTAATTAAGGCCTCAGAAGTTGAAGTTAATTCAAAGCAAAACAGGCCACCCTCTCCCTGCCATCATGGCCTCATTTCCAAAAGCAAAGCTGGACTAAGAAGCACTTAAGATATTACTCAGCTCAAGCGATGTGTCAGAAAGGCAGCTCTGGCTGCAGATAATCCACTGAAATCAGCACTAAACCCCCCAAAGCACAGAGGGACCTCGGACCATCTCCAGCCTCCCACTGAGAGCTGGGACAGCTCCAGCAGCCAAGCTTGGCTTGACAAGACAAACTTGTTTCTTCACAAAGCCAGAGTGTTTCACCAAAGAGAGTGAATGAGGGTAATTATTCTAGGTGTTTTATCCAAAAATGAGCATTGTGCAGGGAACACAGAGCCTCGGTCAGCGCCAGCAAGTCAAAGGGCTGGAAAGGAGAGACAACCAGATAGGAAAGCAGAGGTTTCTGGGCTAAGCCCAGGGAATGCTGCCTTTCTGACAAGTTTTCCCAGTAGCCTTTTGCGATGGGAAAGACATTTTGGATTTGAGGAGCTGATGGCACTAAGGATCGCAAAAAGGAAACCTCTTTGAAGTGCGGCTCAGCAGCAATGGGCTCTGCTCAGCCCAGGGCAGCAGAGCCAGCACAGTCAGTGGCACCATGGGGGACATTCCAGCCTGAAGAACATGTTCTATCTGCGGCAGAAGACTTGTTTCCTCCCCCAGCTGCAACCCAGACGCTGTTTTTCCCATGGCAAGGGGACTGCTCTGCTCACAAGGTGCATAGAACAGGGACATTTCCTGGCAGCTGTGGGCTTCCTCCAGTTCCACAGCTCTAATGGCACTGGAGGCACAGGTGAGCCTACTTCTAGGAGAAAGGGGTAAAACTGGAAAAAAAACCCCTTTTCTTCCTCAAGAAATGCCTTTGCATCTATTAATATCTATGCTCCAGATAGGAAAATTTAGTTCTCAGAATCAAAACCTCTCCTGCCTCAGAGATTAAGTGGAATCAGAGCCACATCTGGTCATCTCAGGGACTGCTCTCCTTTCACTCTGCCAAAGCCCCACTGACATCAGTCAGCACCATCTGAAACTGCTTTATAACTGTGAAAATATGCCTTTTCTTTCCTTTTTATTAAAACTCTTCTGAAATCTTGCACATTTTTGCTTCCTTCCTGCCTCTGGCACCAATCAATATTTGTTTGAGTGTTTATGCTCTTTGCTTGCCAAGAAACAAGTCTGGTGCCTTTCTGTCATTCAACATCACATAAAAACATGAATATATCACAATATTCAGGAAAAATCTCTAGCCAGACTCTTTTCCTAATCCACAGGCAGCACATGTCTACACACTGATTTTGTCAATGTGTCCAGGATTTTTCAAGATCGTCGGGAAGTTGAAGACCTGCCTGACATTCCCTCTGCTCTCAGGAAGGGCAGGTGCCAGTGAACAAGCCCCCAGGTACAAGCACACATCTCCCACAGCACTTCATCCACGTGCTGAGCCTCATCCAAGAGCTGAACTTGGCTGACCTCGCTTGGCTGATGAGATCACAAACCAGGGAGGGATGGCTACAGGCCAGTGAGAAAACAGATGTCTGCCATAGACACCACCCATTGATACTTTATTCCCATTTATTATTTATTTAATACACACTGTGTGTTGATTAGGGTTCTGTTCCTGTGAATTGTGTACTAACACTTTTATAAGCAAGGTTTAAGAATAACTGGAGAAGCAAAAACCCTGCAGTTCACTGAAGAGGAAAATTTTCTCAGTGATGCTTTTTATTTTCCGTCTCCTGTTTTGTGCTGTGTTTGTTCAGGCTGGAAAAGAGAAGGCTGAAAGGAGACTTCAGAAGAAGCCACAGCTCCCTCCCCTTAGGGACAGCTCCAATCTCTGCCCCCTGTGACAGGGACAGGAGCCCAGGGAATGGCTCGAGATGTGCCAGGGCAGGTCAGGTTGGATATCAGGAAAAGGCTCTTCCCCCAGACGGTGCTGGGCACTGCCCAGGCTCCCCAGGGAATGGGCACAGCCCCGAGGCTGCCACAGCTCCAGGAGCATTTGGACAGCACTGCCAGGGATGGACAGGGTGGGATTGTTGGGTGTCTGGGCAGGGCAGGAGCTGCACTCGGTGGTCCTGTGGGTCCCTTCCAACTCAGGACAGTCTGGGATTCTATGATGGAGAATCTTTTATCCTCTGGTAGGAAACACTCTTCTCCAGCCCAATGCCACCTTCCCTGAGGCAGAGCTCTGTGTGGGTCCAGTCTCCGTGATCATGAGAAGTTGACAAACACATGAACTTCTCCAGTTCCAGTTTTCCTGGCACTGCACAAGGCTACTCCAAGTAGAGGCAGCCACAGGACACTCTAGAAGTTTTGCAGCAGAAACCCCCTGTTTCTAACCCAACCTTCCCGCCTTTATGCTGAAGATTTCACAAACAAGATTTCCTCAATTACAATCAAGAGACATGGGATGAAACATAAAATATATGATAAAAAAAACATTGTACCCTTTATCATCACAAAACCAGCTCAGTGAAGAGATTAACCAGTGAATATCAACAAAATTGGGGGCTGAAAGGGAAGGGGAAAAACCCTCAATCCATGGGAGCAGAGGAGATTTCTGCCAGTGTTAGGAGCTACTCCCTGGGGAAAAGCAGACTGGAGATTGAATAAGTGGGAGAAGGCGACGTTGCATTGGCTGTGGTGTTCTGCTGAGCAGAGAAATGCTCATGGACAGGCACCTGAGCAGTTCAAGTTGCTGTTGATTTGATGCAGGGAAAACAGCCCCTGCCCCCTTTATCAGATCTGCCTTTGGAGCAGAGATCAGCCCTGAGGTTATTTTGGTCCTGACTCACCTCACCCCCATGCGGTGCCAATTCAGACATATGAATGACCTGCATTCCCTCCACCCTCATGAGCCAGAACAAGGAATTGGACTTATCTACACCCATTTCATTCGCTGTGAAGGTCTGGGTGTGAGGATATGATGGGCATTTTATTCTCCTTGTGCTCCAGGGCAGCACAGGAACATAACCAAACCCACCATGGTCTGTAGCACCTTCCCACTCGTGGAAACCAAAACTCAACACACGTGTGTCCCAGATTCTTTCCCACCACAGCATTTCAGGGGCAAGGGAGCAACCTGAGCAAACACATCCAATGAGACATTATCAAATTACGTTTTCCTTTATCCAGTGATAATTGATGATCAGGTCATTAGAACAGAGATTAATGCCACAGGGTCACAGAAGATAGGCTAGAAGGAACCTTGGGGTCATCTAAATCCATTCAACTGCTCCTCAAAAGGCTCATTTCTGGCAGATATGTGGCCTCTTTGGAATAAGAGGGAATTTCTGACCAATATTTTAAACAAAAAATTTCTTTGGCTATCAACAAAATAGCTAACTTATTTCTCTTATATACAAAAAATCTCTAAGTTTCTTCAGGTAATTTCAAAATGTAATCAAACTCTTGAAGAAAAGTGGCACTACTGAACTTGTACATTGTTTCTATCACAATAGTTAATCTTGGAGCAACAGAAACTCCAGGGGCTCATTCTTCTCTTGGTTTTAACATATGTGGTCAGCCAAGATATTGCTGCTTTCATTTTAAAAATATTTAGAATTTCCAGCAAAAAGAAATTATTTCTGCATCCACAGATTTGTGACATACTGTGGCACCAGTGGAGCAGTGAGGACATAAGGGATTTACTCTGACGAGTTTTGGTGCAATTAACTCTTTCCGCATTTTTCCCTCACCTGGTTTCCTCCTGAGTTCCAGCTTGTATTATATTGTAGGGGGCTGGTAGGGAGGGAAGAGGGGAAGGAAGGATCTCCATTAAATACTTGAGAGAACGTGACTGAGTGGTGCCACCAAAGTGTGCAGCTTGGAGATGACGGATGTGGAAGTGTTATGCTGTGTTTCCCTCCCGTAGGTACAATTTCATCATGTAATAATAATAGGGTGTGATTGATTGTGACCATTCACTGCTGCAGGATGTTGGTTGTTAGGAAGAACTGATTGATCACTGGAGCTGTCATTTAGCCATGCAGAGCCTTTCACCAGCTTTTAGAAGGAGAAAGAAAGTATTTCAAAATAAATAAGCCTTTAAAAGATCCCAGGTCACTCTCAGGAGACTCCTAGCCCATTCCTACCTTCACTGTGCCAGTCAGAAGAGCAAGAGGCTGCTACACAGCTGTCTCAAAAGGCATCATTTGGGTGCTGCAAACCTCCAGAGACCCTTCCTCACCTGAGACCCCCTGCAGGTGGGACACACTGGCAAAGGACAGCAGGGCCCATCCCCTCAAGCTCCACAGGGACTGCTTCAGCTGGTGGCTGACACAGGGACAGTTTCTGCTCTCTAATCCCTCCAGAGAGCAGAGGTCCAATCCTCAGATGGGATTTGTATCTGCTTAAATGTTTTAAAGAGCTGTGGGCTGGGAGCCAGGAATCCACCTCTGATTGCAAGCTGTGCCATGGGCTCCCTGCGAGCCCTTGGCTAATTCCCTTTGCACGTGTGGCGCGGGGATGTAATTCCTCCTGTTGGAATGGCAATGCTGTCAGAGACAAGGGCTGACCATCCCACAGGGAGGCTGCCCTTCCATCCCAGTGCGGTTCGAAGTGACCGAAGACCTCTTGGAAATTCCTGTAACAGCCACAAGGATCTCACACTCCAGGCTTCATCTCTTTCCATCCCTGCAAGAAGCTCAGCAGCTTCCCAGATGACTTTAGGCACTGCTTGGTGTCAGTGCATTAATGAACAGAGATGAGCTGTCTGACAGGGACAGAGCCCTGCCCTGTGCCAGCGTCTGTCACAAGTGTTGTCAAGCAACTCTGACTGCTTGTAATTGAGTTCTCAGAAGGATCTGCCCTGAGGTGAGCCAAGGAGAAATTTTACAAATGAAGGTAATAGATGTTTATGTCACACACACACAAAGCAAGTTACGATCACTCACTTGATAAATCCACCTTCAGCAGTGGTTGCAACAGCTTTGTCCTCCACAGCTGAATTAGGGTCTCTCTGGCAGCATTTATTCCTCAGCGAGAAGAACACGGCTGCTTCTTGCCCTGCACTGAGCCACGCCTGGAGCAGGTCACAGTAATCCATGTGAAAACATCTTTATCCCACAAATATTCATAAATTTCTGCAGATTTCCAGACAGGATTCATTATCTTCAGGCATTCACCAGAACACCTGGAGAAACAGGGCCAGCCACATTGTTAACATCAATCAATTCTGCTCCCTTGAAGTCAACACAGCTACGCCAACCTGCCCTTGCCAAGAATTAGTCAATCTTTTCTAAACTATAAGCTGTTCCTGAATTTACGGTTTATTCCCAGGTTACATCATTATTTAAAATAGGACAGTGAGGATGGTGAACATCAAAAAAGATATACATGGATCCATCTCTAGTATCCAAGTGCTGCTTCAGAATTAGCAATTCTGTCAGGGTAAGGCAAGGCAGATTTGGGACCTCTGCTTTCAGGATGGAAACAACACAAAGGTGGCCTGGCAGGGTAAGCAGCTTGCCAAAAACACTCCATCGAAACAATCCAGGAGCAAAAATGAAGCCTCCCAAAACACAGAACTTTGTTTTAGCTTTTTAGAAAGCCTCCTAAAAGGGTTGTGAACCTCTGAAGAGGCAGCTAAAATGCCTGAGCACCTGGAGCTGAAGTGTTTGAGCTAACATTTTCAGAAATGGTTGGTTCTGAAGCCCAGATTCTAAATAGGCTCCTAACTGACAGTGTAAGCAAATTGCTTCTATATTTTGAAGCTAGAGGCCATAGAAAACTAGACCTCATCATGATTCTATAAGAAAATGAGTGCCAAGAGACCAATTTGCCATTGTAAATAGGATTTACAGAATAAGAAAAGTGCCTCGTTAATAAATCTTTTGGAGTGCCTGCAAAATGACAAGAAACACCCAGAAGATCAAAGTCTCCCACCATTATCCTTCCTTGAGAGGGCAGAAAGTGGAGTCCCTGAGGCAGTCAGGACTTCTGGAGGTGACCTTCTGCAATGCCCCCACGGTTTGGTGTGTGCAGACCCAAACACAGCCCTTCGGCTTCACCTTTAAAGAACTCCACACGAGTACAAGAGCTGATCCCTTTCACAGGAGATGTGGGCCCTGCCACAAAGGGCAACACAGACTTAACAAATGCTTCATGGACTCCCCTTCCACAGTCTTTGTGCCCCAAATCCCAGCATCCTGACCTCCTTAATCCAAGATATCCTGCGCAGGGCCCCTCACACCGCATCCCCCCAGTGCTGTCCCGTTAGAATCACACCCTTGCCTGGCTGAACACTGCTATTCACTGCTGATACACAAACACTGTTGTTTCCAGCACAACACCTGAACAAGCGAGGTGCCAAACATGCTTTCAAACAAAGAGACATAAAGCAAATATACACAGGAATAAACAGAGGAATGTAATGAGATCCCAGCACTGTTCCCCCTCCAGGGATGAATAATGCCAGCCCAACACACAGCATATGAATTCCCGAGGACTGACAGACAACTGGAGTTCTTGTACAGCTCTAGCACTTCATGCATCTGTGGCCATGTCAAGGTAACCAATCTCCATCAGCACCACAGGGCTCCTCAGGATGAAGCTGAGGATTGGCTGTCCAGGTGTTTGCTGCTGTGTTTTGAGCTTAGAAGTTCCATAAAAGCAGCTCCCACTAGATGCCATAAGCCCTGCAGGACCCACAGAAGTTACTTGGACAACTTCAGCTGCAATGTGTGAAATGGGGCTGATTTATACCAAACTGAGGATTTGGCCCTCTGCATTGGAACTTGACACAAAGACTTGGAAAAAAAAAAAAAATGCAGTATTGTTTTATGTCTATGTCTGAGGATCATCTGAGCAGACCACAGCCCATGCTGCAGATGGAGATAGAACATGGAATAATGGACTGATTTGGATTGGACGTGACCTCAAAGACCAACTAGCTCCAAACTCCCTGCCATGAACAGGGACACCTTCCACCAGACCAAGCTGTGCAGAGCCCCATCCAATCTGGCCTTAGACACTTGCAGGGATGGGGCAGCCACAGCTTTTCTGAACACCTTGTGCCAGGGCCTCACCACTCCCACAAGGGAAGAATTTTTTCCTAATGCTTAGTGTAAAAGCCCTCCTTCACTTTGAAGCCATTCCCCCTTGCCAACACAGCTGTGACCCCAAGTTTTGGGTGGGTATCTGTTAAATTCTACACTGCACTTCAGCAAGGATGCCTTCCCTGTGCTTTCCTGGTGCTGATGGGCCCCCGACAATTTGTGCTTTGGAGCTTCCCATGGCAGAGTTGTATTAGTACTTGGCCTGAAGTTTACTTTTTCCATCATTCTCATCATCCAAGAAAGCCGAGGGCTCTCTGACACTTCTGCAGTCGGTCCTGTTTTAGCCCACGACTGAACGGCACTTCAGGGGGATTACAATACAGCCCAGTGGCTGCAGCACATCTCCCTATCTGCCTGATAGAATTCACCTGCAGCTCTGCCCAGATAGCAGCTGGGACACTGGACTGTCACCTCCCTCCTGCTGCAGAAACACGTTCAGCTGTCAAGGTCCTCACCCTAGTCCCCACCGCCCCATCCACCTGCCTTCTGCTGGGCCAGAATTAGCTCAAGTGTTAGTGCCACTCTGTATTCCAAAAAGATGTTTTCTCCATTTTTAACTACATGGAAGTTTCTGCAAGGCATGTTTTTGAGGCTGAAGTGGAATTTCAATAGGAAATAACAAAAATCTGGGGAGGAGAAATGAGTCCAAAACTCCTCTGGATTTTAGAGGCATTTTTCTTGTTTGTCTTTTTGATTTTCAACTTTTGTTTTGGCTTAGGACTAGGGGAGCGTGGGACATAGAGTAGAGCAGATCTGCGTCTCCTACGGCAGGATGTAAAGAGCACAGTCTGTCCATTGCCCACTGAGGTGGGGGATCCTGCACTGAGGGCAGGTTTGCCAGAGTCCCTCCCAGTCCTGAGCAGCAGCAGATCATGGAGCAACCAGAGTCCTCTAGGCTTGTGGGCTGCAATGATATGAATTTGATTTACCTCCTCACTTCCCCCTTGTTCCTCCCTGAGCTCAGCGTTGGAAATTCAGCACTGGAGCCTGTCTGGTCATCCAGGAGGGCACAGGTGAAAAAGTGTGCTGATTTGGGCCGGGATAGAGTTAATTTTCATTACAGCAGCTTGTACAGGGCTGTGATTTGGATTTGTGCTGGAAATGCCACTGATAACCTGGGGATGTCTCCCCTGTTGCTGAGTAGGGGTGGCACAAAGTCAGGGCTTTTTCTGCTGCTCACCCCACCCCATCCCAGCACTTAGGAGGCTGAGGGGGCACTAGGAGCAGGGAGGACACAGCCAGGACAGCTGATCCAAGGGACATTCCAGACCATATGGCATCATGCTCCAGCATGATATTCCCTAGCATATAGAGCTGGGGAAGGAGAAAGGGAGGACATTTGGAGGGATGGGGTTTATCTTCCCAAGTCACCACTACGTCTGATGGAGCCCTTCTGTCCTGGGGATGGCTGAGCACCTGCCTGCCATGGGAAATCGGAAATGAATTACTGGTTTTGATCTACTTGCTAATATGGCTTTTGCTTTACATATTAAATTGTCTTTATCTCACACCACAGGTTTTCTCAGATTGACTCTCCCAATCCTGTTCCTCATACCACCAGGGGACAGTGGGGCTGAGATCCTAGCCAAGGTCAAACCATGTCAGAGAAGAAGATGATGATAAATCCAAGACAGCTGTAACCACATAGGCCTTAAAAGGTGTTAGTGAAGCACCAGGGAAAAGCTGAACCGTCGGTGACTCCTCTTATCCCTGTTTCACTCCTGATGTGAGTTCCACAAGCTGTGGCCAGTCAGCCATATCCAACCTAAATTATACATTTATTGTCAAGGTGGGCATGACCCACTGAGTTTCAGAAATACCCTTACATATAAGGTACCTCTAGGCAGCCCCAGCCCACGCACAGGACATGGAAAAGCAATCTTTGTCCCTAAGCAGTGCTCCCTTTCCCACTCTCCACAGCACCCTCCAGCCATCTGCTCACTGCCTGCAGCTTCCTCCCAGCTTGCCCTTTGAAGGCAGTGGATCTCTGCCAGCTGAGGCTGTGCCTGCCTGGCATTCCTGGCTCTGCTCCTCCTGCCTTCCCCAGGGAGGGGCTGGAGCAGCTCTCGCTGTCTGCCCGGCTCACCTGGCAGGAAGGTTACCTGCAGCAGCCCAGGCTGACTGCAGGGGCAGCTCACCCAGGGGAGACACAGTGCTCTTGTGGCTGAGGGCAGTGGGCTCTGCTTCTGAAGTGCTTGGAAACAAAGGGATTTTTTGGAGGTCGGCCCAATAGATGTAAAGCATCCAACACTTTCTTGCCCTTCTAAATCACCTGAGTCACTTTGCTCTGTAGCTGGGACTGACCCTTTTGCACAAAGGGTATTTGTTGTTGTCTTTAGCTCATGCTCAAGGGCTGCACTGCTACAGAAACCCCAGCAGAGCACAGACCTCCACATTACAGATTCACCCCCGTTCACCCACGAGCAGCAGAAAGCAAAGATTCATCTCCAGTTCCTTGCCCTTGAAGCTATCTGGGATCAGAGGAGGGGTACCAAATGAAAACAACACATCTGATCCAGTCCTGCTTGGGAGCATCCTCAGGGCTTGTTCCAGGGACTTGGAAACAAGCTGAACTTGAGACAACAAACCGTTAGTGAAAGCTGAGGCATGAACCAAAGCCATAAAGCAGAAACCTGAACACTTCTAATAACCAGGACACACATGCCTGGGACAGAGCTGTGGATGATGCAAGTGAAGGAACCAAATTTCAAACCTCAGCAACAGCCTGTGTCGATGAGAAGAGCCAGGGATCCTGGGAGAAACAGAAAAGTCAGTGATGCTCTGTGAAAAGCACTTGAAAAAACATTCCCTGAGAACTGCAGGTAAAGGTCTCTTTTTTATAGAACAAAAGCCCAAACCAGAGCCTGAATATGCAGTGTGGTACGAGAAGGAATTTCTCAGGGAGCAAGGACAAGCTGAAATCCTGGGTAAGACCTGGGGTAGAGCCTACCAGAGTTCCTGGGAAGGGAGTCTGGAGTTGTGCCATTTAACCTAAGCTACACTCCCTGCCCCCTTTCAAGGCTGATGCAGAATTATCTAGGGATGTTCTTCTTATTAGAAAGAAAAAATTTCTTTGCTTCAATGCCAAAGAATTATATAAAAATAATTCATGGCCAGATTAATGAGAGCGAGTAAGTCATTAGAAATCAAAAACGAGATAATTCTGTTGTAGACATGAGTGATGGTGAGAAATAAATTATATTTGGCTGACATTACTTAATTAGTTGGAATCATGGTGCTTGCTTAAATTTTCTTTGGTAAAGCTTTTAAGGTTTTCACACATCAATTCCCAGCTAAATAAGCTCAATGTCAAAGCAGCCAGTTGCATCTTCTCTGCCAAACCATTTTTGGAGCATATTATTTTAAAAATTCATTCCTTTATTCAAGATTTTGGTGGCTACCAGTAAGTTTGCCTCTAACTTCTGGCAAAAGCCCAAAATCCAGCTTGCTCCTGAGGGCAGCTGGTACCTGTGTTCTCCCTACCAGCTCCTGGTGGGATGGGGAAAAGATCCAGGCAGGAAAAATGTTGATGCTTTCATTGCTGTAAGCAGCTCAACTAGCCAGGAGCCCTTAGCACTGCTGCAGTGCTGCTCATCAAGCATCTTAGAGGACTTAATGAGCATGAATTAAGCCTCACAATTAGAGCTCACTGTATAAATGGTTGCAAATAATATTCTTGGAGGACAATGCTCTCCAGTTCTTAAGCAAATTGTTCCAGTGAGAGCGGCTGATTCTTGCAATCCTATTTGTAAGCCCTTCTCAGGGGGAAAGAGTAAACTGTGGAGGCAGAAGTTGAGATCTGAAAGTCCTGCAGGACTGAATCGTGGTCTGCTGGAAAATAAGGGAAAGCAGCAGGAGGAAAAGAGAGCAAACAGCTTAGTGAGAAGAGCTCAGAGACAGTGAGAGCAGCCAACCCACTGTGTGTTTGGGACCACCTGCTGCCGCCGTGAATTAGGCTGTAGGACCCTGCAACAATCAGGTGTATTAATGAAATTCATTTTGATCTGTAAAGGGGGGAAATAATGATTTATTGGAAGGTCTGAGGACTTGAAATGGCCATAAGGTTTTATCCCAGCTGAAGGTACCAGCACAAACATTTGACACAGGAATTCCTCTCTAATAAAGAAGCCATTAAACAAGGTGCTGAGCAATTGCCTTACATAGAAATGTTTGAATGATTTAAAACCAATTAATCGCTATTATTACCTTTCTAAATATATGCATTAGGAGAAGTTTTAACACCATGTCTATTAACCACAGAGAGAAATTGGAGGATAATAGTTTCGTTTCAAAGAAAGCAATTTACAGACAGACCTAGTGGCTAAGTAACATTTTTGAAGGGGAGAAAAAAATAACAAAAATTGCAATGCCCTGGTGGTTGCAGATCTGGGACTGCCAGCAGCACAAACTCCCAGCTGTCTCTACACCAGGAGCAAGGAAAATACATATATATAATGAAGACATATTCCTGAAAACAGGCCCCAGTAAAAACCTTCTCAAGCTTCAAGGTGCTTTAAAATGCATCATTTTGGCCCAAAGCTCAATAAATGTGGTTCTACCTATGGAATCTACCAACTTTTTCAATGCCGTTTTTAGCATAGACTCAACTTCTGAGTTTTACCAGCACTTCTTGCCTTCACAGATCCTTTCCAGACCTTTCTTTACTGCTTACAGGCTCTCCAGGTCATCCTTTCTCTGTTCAGCCTTCCCTCACCTTCCTCAGGGAGGTCTCCACACCCTCTGAGTGCCACACAGAGATGCTCCTGACAGCATCCTGTCCCCTTTCAGGTCAATTCCTCCCTGCTCAGTGTATTCTCATCCCTGCAAGGTGATACTTCTCTGGGACACTGCCATCAGCCCGAGCTCCTCTCCTAGAAAAGCCACATTCAATTACACAACCTGGAAGATTTCTATGTCAAAGACATGTCTTCTCACCTTTCTCGTATCAACAAAGAGAAAAAGTAAATCCACCTTGGCTATCACCATCTTTAGCAGGAACATTTCAACAGTCTCACCTACCTCTTCATCAATCCATTTGCCTTCTTCAGGAGTTTCCTCCTCTAGCTGAGGTTCCCAGAGCTACAAGAAGACCCTTCAGCCCATCTTCTTTTGAGCAAACATTCTCTGTAGTCAGGACCACAGGAACCACAGACATCCTTATCCTTGTCTTCTCAATGCTTTTGCCAAAACAGTACTTGAGAATGGCCCCCAGACTAACTGGGGAATGAATCCCCAATATCCACAAGCCCTGGTCCATCTGTGAATAGTTTCCAGGGAAATACAGAGGATAGGGCAGAGGCTGAACCCCTCAAGGACTCCCCTTTGCTCTGCAGCACCATCCCCCCTGTGAAGGAAAAGCACTCACACTCTTTCCAACCCAGAACTGAGCAGCTCTTATAAAATACAAAATCAGGGTGAGCTCAGATCCAGGCTGCCTCCAGGACTGACATCTGCTGGGGCATTCACACCTGCTTTGGAATGAAATCAAGGGGAGGTGAGAATGAGGTAAGGAGCAGCTCAACTCCATCAAGGTGAGGTCATCCAGCTGTGCTACTTGAAAGTTACATGGGAATGTTAAAGTAAAATCTACATATTTTATAAATGAGACACCTATAGAGTTTAAGCACTGCCAGAGTCTGGGAGCAGCTAATTACAATCCTGACCAGCTGGAGGTTTCCACGTTGAATTCTTCCTAAATTGCTAAATTAAATCTTGTGCTCTGTTCTGACTCCTTCTCTAGAAGGTCTCTGAAAAATGGACAATCTGAAAGAGTTCCATCAATTACTCTGCACCAAATGCAAGGCTTGAAAAGAAAAATGAAATTATTTTAATTCATTTTTAATGGCATTTGGTACATTACATAAATCTGTACCATTCTTCAGCTCCTGCTTTGTATAGCACTGGCCTGGGTCTCTTCTGAATTTAATGAAGTTTTATGCCGAAGAATGCTGAGTGTAGATGGAGCAACAGCAACCACTGGCCCCAGAGGCAGGCTCAGCATCACTGCAGTAGGAGCACAGCTTTGGAAAAGGAACTCGGCACTGAGGGGTTCCCCTCTGCAGCTGTAAAGGACTGAGTCTGTCCTGCAGCATCCCTGGGCCCATGCAGTTTTTGCAGCAGGGTTGAGGGTAATCCCTCAGATCTCTTCCCTGACACAGCATTGGATGAAGGCATGTTCCATGGGACAGATCAGCCCCCACTCTGACCGAGCAAAACTCATCCACCTCCACCCAAAAAGCCTCTGGCTCCAGAGGAGCTGAGTGCTGGATGGAAGCCCACGCTCAGGATCATGTCCCGCTGGGCTTTGCCGGTGCCCAGCACAGCCACATGGACAGTCCTGGGATGGGCGTGCAGTCCGGGGGACAGCACCTCCAACCCCCCCAATGAACACAGACGTGCCCGGCGCTTCATAAAATAGAGCTTTTATTTGTTCATACAAATAGTATGAATTATCAGAATTTCATTTTCCTAGAAACATCTTTCTTTGTGTAAAATTAATTTGTGTTGTACATACCACAAAATATTCCATATACATTTTTTTTAGATTTTCTTTTTTGTGGCTTTTTTTGTTTTTCTTTCCATTTTGTTCTTTTTTTACAAATTGGCTACTACACTATAGAACCATGTTACAGACAACACATCACCAATACCTGTACTGCACTTCTGAATACAGGACTGAATGAAACTCAGCCATAAATTAATGTTACAATGTGAAAAAAAAAAAAAATCAACCAACCAAACTTCTAATCACACCTCCAAGCTTAACTTAAAAGAAAAAAAGGGTATTTTAAAAAAAATGCGTTGATTCCAGTATCAGCAACCAGATGAACACCACAGGGAATTCACCTTCATTGCCATATTTGTTAGGTAAGGCCTTTTTCCATTAAAAGTCTAGTGTAGACTTCATCTTGAAGGATATTGAGTCAGGATTAACAATTTGCTTATGGTTAGAAGAATTATTACTCACTGTCTGTATTTCCACTCTCCAACTCGTTTGCTCCACAAGAGCCTTTCGCAGCAGGGCTTGATGATACAAATTAAGCCTGCACTCTACTATGCAGCAGAGGAAGGCATGGCGATGTTAAAAACTTGTTTCCAAGAGAGTAAGAAGGAAGACGTAGGGGATGCAAAACTCTTCTGGCACTGAGCAGCCTGCACACGCTGTGGAGGGAAGCACCCAGAAGGGAACCTGTGCCAACACACAGGTCCTGGAGGCTCCACCAGTGAAACATTCAGGTGAGTGGCACAGCTGTGACTGGGAGCTCACCCAAAGGCCAAGTGGAGAGGTCAAGCTTCTTTCCATGCATTGCATAAGCTGCTAGAAGGAAGACTGAGGTTTTGAGAACCAAAAATCCCTTGTTTTTCCACAAGGAAGAATTTTCTTCTCAGTGCCTGCAGCTGCTTCCCCTCAGTCACCCAAGAGCAGCAGGGTTTGAGATAAAGTAGACACACTCCTGCATTCGCCACCTGTCCTGGCAGCAGGGAACAGAGCCAGGGACCTGGTTGGAGCTGAAGCCAAACCCTTTGAAAGTGCATAGATCCACCCAGCTGCTGGGGCCGGCAGCTGGATTCTGTAGGACCAGGGGGAAGCAGGGGCTGTCAGCCTGCACAGCCCAGAAGGTCCCACATCCCACCTGTGCCCCTTGAAGTCAGACTATATTGGCCCAAAGTGCCATTTCTTCACTAGAAATGGCTCAGGGCAAGCACAGCTTTACCTGTTTGTGGGAAGATGTGTTTGGAGGCAATTCCCAAGGAGGGATTTGCATCCTGCTCACAGCAGTTTTGTAGGCAGCTCAGCCTGATGATGTCATGGCCTAAAATCTCCCTTTCCTTGAGGTCTCCCCCAGGGACTGCACCCCAACTGTGAACCCACACCCAGCAGTGCGAATCCCGGAGTCCCTCTGGAGATGTGACACTGCTGAGCCAAGCCAAAAGCCCTCAGGTTTAAACAAAGCTCTGAAGGGCAGCTCTGTACCTGCACATCCCTGCAGCGGCCTCGGAGCCACGTCTGCTCTTTGCTCTCTCTGCCAGAGCAGGACCAGATCAAGACCCAGACAGAGCAGCCCAGGCTCTGAGGAACATTTTCATCATCCACCAGCCACAGCAGAGAGATGGAATGGGCAGGCAAGAGTGAGGAGGCTGCAGAAGTAAAGCAACCATTTGGGAGACACCACTAAATGGGCCCCACTACAGCTGGGCACAGCTCAGCAATGGGCAGCTCGAAGGGGGAGCTGTGGGTGACTGTGGAGAGGTGCAAGGCATGTATTTCTATAGGCAATGCATATGAAATAGATGTTCTGACCATTGGTGGTTTTGTTGTTTCCAGTTTCACTCACACCGCTTATGGAAGTGCTCCCACGGAAACAGCAGGAGATGTTTGGTGCAGTGCATCATTTCAGTGCTGCGGGTGAGGTGTGGGGACTTTTGCTGCCAAAAGACATCATAGCTCTGTTTCTGTTAAAAATTCAATGCGAAAATCACTTCTGCTGCCACCTTGCTCCGAAAGTGTTCCTGTCACACTCACTGGCAGAACCTCTGATAGCAACGATAAGGCAAACACGTGGTGTTTATCAGGACCTCCTGAGCTCACAAAACATGGGCAGAGCTCTCAGGACAGCCCACCCAACCTGTCCTGGAGTTCCACAGCAACTGGTTCCACTCAAGGAGAAAGATTTCATTCAGGTTAATGATTACATGCTTGGATCCTTCTGTCCTGCCTGGCTGCCCCCCCTGTGCTCAGCCAGGACACCCCTGGACTGCCAGAAATACACCAACCGCAGCGTGCCACTCTCACCCCTGCTTTCCTACACATTCACCCTCGTTGGTAAAGCAGCAATTCTTCCTGGCTCTAAGCAAATGCTGCTCCTTGGGAGAGACCGTGGATTAGGTGTTGGACCAAAGAGTGATGGGAATGAACAGGGCTAAGGGTGATGTTCCCCAGTCTCATGTACCGGGAGGTGCTGTGGTGGCCATGGGGCTAGAGGTACCACTGCTTGTGCCATATCCTGGGACACACTCCATGCTGAGCACAGTGCCAGGCACACAACTGAGGTTTTCCCGTGGTTCTGCTGGTGTCTTTGGGGGTGGGGGGAGGGTGCTCCATGTGCTGCAGGCACTGCCATCTCCCAGCAGTGCCTGGCTTGCATGGGAATTCCTGGAGCGACACTTTCTGCAAGTCACTCTGACCAGCACCACACGTGTCACACACAGACACAGCGTTTTACATTTGTCCTGCAGTAAAGATTTTAAATGCATAGAGAGATCGTGGGAAAGAACCTCCTGGACAAAAAGGAGGAAGGAAAACTGTACTGAGGAGAGCTCTGCCCATGCAACAGGCCCTGCAGCCTTTCTGCTGGAAAAAGAACATGCTGCCCTCCTGGCAGTCCTGAGCAGGAGCCTTATGGCTTGGGGTTCCCCACGCTTACATCCACTGGGAAAACGTGCTGCTGCTCAGCAGAGGTATGTGGGGTGCAGGGATGCCCAGCCTCCCTTCCGCCCACCCCAGAGAAATCCCCTAGGGGCCGTGGGACTAACTGGGAAACTGTAGGATGAGGGAGCACAATGCTGGAGCAGAGACTGGGACACTGGAATAGGGAAAGCAAGTGTTTATAAAGGCCAGATACCCGTAACAAAAATAAACTTGTGCTTTCCCTCCCTCCCTTCCCTCCTTTGCATTTTTGATTTTTTAAATACAAATCTTATTTAGGAAAAGTGGAAGCACTGTCTGTTACAAACCAAACCAAAGAGAAAGCAGGAGGGGAAAAAAAAAATGGAAGGAGAGACATATTAGAATTAAACACTGTGGAATGTTAAACAGGTTACAGGCTACCATTCTAGCCAGGGCGGTTAGGCAGCTTAGTGAATTAATTGCTTAGGAATTAAAAATAAATTATTATAAAATAGATTTCTGTACATTTTACATACATATATATCTCTTTATATAAGCAAACCGTGCTGGGCAAGTAATTACAGGGGACTTTCCCATGCCAGGCTCAGTCCCAGCCAAAGTCCTGCCCCGTCATCTGGTAAAACTTCATGTTGAAGGGTCGGTAGAAGTCCCGCAGCCTCTGCACCACCTCCTGGTCGATGTCAGGGTGGGTCCTGCCTTTTGTCTTCCCCAGGCAGTGGGGTTTGCTGCTGCCTTCTGCCTTCTTCAGGCACGGGAAGCCCTTGGTTTTGTTGAAATAAAAGTGTTTATCAGTGATGATCCTCTTGAGGCCCAGAAAGTCCTGGACCCTGCCCAGCTCCCCCGCGGGGTCGCTGATGAGTCTCTCCCCGCTGACAAAGAGGATCTGCCCGATGGGGAAGTAGAGGAGCCAGTTCTCCAGGTGCTTGGCGTAGATGCCAATCTGGATGGCGCTCCAGGAGGTGTCGATCAGGCCCGTAGTCCTGTTTTTGAAGGTCAGGCTCTCAAAGGTGGGGATGTCAGGCTTTTTGGAGAGCGTCTGGGTGTAGTCGGAGATGGCTCTGGTCACGGGGGCCCGCACCACCACGATGAGCTTCGTGCCCTTGGACATGGAGGAGATGCGGGCTGGGGCCTCCTTGGTGACAAAGTAGCTGGGGGTCTTCTCCATGGTGATCTGCCCCTCCAGTGTCTTGGGCATCAGGTCCCTGCCAGCAAAGCACACAGAAATAGGTCAGAAGGGCAAGGAAGAAGAAGAAAAATATCCATATGCATTTATATATATGTTCACACACAGATACACAAGAATTCTTCTCCCTAAAATGCCTTCACAGGCCATTTGGTTCCTACAGAGAAATCCATTTCCCATTGATTTAGGGATTAGGGGAGGATTATTATTAAAGGCCACTGTATTAGAAATCCAGCAGAGTAATCTCTGTTATCCATGAGTGGATTAGCTGAGCTACACTCTGCACCTGGACCATGGCTACATGTACCACACCAGTTACAGACTGATCAGGTGGCTTTCCTGGCTCATGTCAACACCATTGAGACCTCAGTCCTAATCCAGAACTCATTTCCCCACGGGAATGAGAGGCTGGTGTAGCAGAAAAGCAGGAGCTCCCCGGTGCATGTCCACCTCAATTTCCCTCAGCATCCCAAGCACAAAACTTCCCAGCTCAGGCAAGAGGCTGTAACTTGTCCCTGGTTTGCCAACAGCAGGACTTCACTCGCAGGTGGTCTCTTGCACCCAGCTTCAGCCCCTGCTTTACTATTGCCTATCACTTGTTCCCTCACAGGAACTAGAAAGAGCACCAAGAGCTGCTGGTGGCAGCTTCAGCACACCCCAGTCCAGGAGACAATGACGACACCCCACCTCAGCACTGCCCCGCAGGGTACAGCAGATCAGGATAATGGGATACAGCTATGAAGAACACAACCTTCACGCACAGGCAGGACATACCTCCACATACCTCTAAAACTTAAAGCTTTCAGCAATTCCACCTTATTCCCTGGCTATTTCTAGTTAACCACATGGGTTAATCAGAAATGATGGAAGTGGCAAGAAGCAGGAAGAGTAATTTTTTCCTACATTCACTAGGAAAGCTAAAATATTTTAGACAGTTTTCTGGTTCTTTCCCTTTATAGCCCACATGGACTCATTTGCTCTGGATTGTGAGACAGTTGAAAAGAAAAGGCAAAAGCGGGGTCAGACACAAAATTAAAGCAATAAAATTTGATTAAGTTTTTAAAGCATCCACCCAGCACAGAGAAATAAGCAGCCAGTGTGTGATCTGCAAGCCTGAAGCTGTGCTTCCCTCAGCCGTACGACACCACATGGAGGCTGCTCCCAACAGCCATCTCCTTGCTCACTCTTTCTATGCTTCCACAGGAAAGATCACTAGGGTCTTGCAATTAAAACAGACACTGCTAATTTGGCTAAAGCCAAAGGTTGCCCTGATTAAGAACTCAAGGGAAGTAAACCGACCAATCGGTTCTGAGGGCAAATAACAGAGGACCCAGGAATGAGAGGTCTGTTTGCACCAAAAATCATCCCATATCTACAAAATTCGGTCAGTAGCTATTTATGCAACTGCTGGTGAGCTCACACTGTACCCATTATTTTATTTCATCAGCTTCTGGCATTACCTTTGAGCAATGTGTTTACTGGCAAGGGGCAGCCAGTGGCTGCACTTCCACTCCACAGGTGAGCTGTGGCTGGAGGCTCCCCATCAAGCCCCTTCCCCCTAGTCCCAAGGTGGGAGACAGTCCTTGTGCCACATCTGCATGGGACTCTGGGAGAGGTGGTGATGGACAAGCTGGTGGAGGAAGAGGATATCAGCTTGTGAAAACCTCCAGTCATACCCAGGGGTGGTGGCAAGCCTGAGGGCTAGGATTTCAAGTCCACACAAGTGGAGTTTCACATGCAGATAAAAATCACACTGGTCTACCAGATATCTGGGATGTGAGAGCTTCTGGAAGTCTGGAGCCAGTGCGTCTGCCATAAACAGCAACCAGAATAAAACTCTGACTAATCCTTTGCCTTTCTGGCCAACTCTGCAACCCCATAATGCTGTCACAGAACAGGGCCAGTCAATAACGCTCAGAGCAACTCTTAAATCTATACTGGGCTGATTGGATTTTGACATTTGCCCATTAAGTGGTGTCTCCTTTTATGGCCACATTAAACCCAAGTTCTACATCCTGCACTAGCCACCAACTGCTTTTCAACTTGATTTAAGAGGTTGTTTTCAACCCATGAAGTCCTTAATGGCCTGGGACTTGCCTAGAGAGGAGAAAGCTTCCCAAAACATTCTCAGGTTGCTCGTGCTGCACTGAAGCCCTTTGGCTTTAGGTCAGGTCCATCAGGTTGCTGGTTGTATGCGGCCCTGCATTTTGGGACTGATCTCTCCTCCGGGACTATGACAATCAGTATTTATCAGTCTCATGGGAATGATGCAAGGCTTATTTTTCTGCTCCTTGCACAAGGAAGGCATTGGGTAGGGCTGAGCTGCGAAACAGAAGGACATTGCTGGGGATGGAGTGCCAAGGCAGTTGATCCAGTTGGGAAACACAGCTTCCTAATTAGCATTTCAGCAAATACAGAGGAGCACACCATAAGTGGAAGAAGGCAGGCAGCAACTCTTTACCTGAGAGGCATCCACCGGCCTGGTGTCAGTCCCTTTGCAGAGCAGTTCATCTCCTGAATCCACACTGCAGCTGTGGCTGAAGGCACTCAGTTCTGGGCAGGTCTAAACCTCCTAGATGGTTATTTTTGGAGAGGGCCTGAATTCTTGGCAATTTAAGAACATTTTGCTGGTGACCCATCACAGCAAGAAAAGCAAAACAGAGCACATTGGCCCACTTACTGCCCTCAGGTTGGTCAACACAGGCTGAGGTGAGCAGAGTAGAAATGGAACCTTCAACCCATGTAAGACCTGGATCCACCAAAACCAACCCTCAGGCCTTTGCTCTTGCTCTCCCTTCATTGTACCCACACAGGTTCCAGGCATAGCCCAAAACTAAGCCCTTCAGGATTGTCTCAGACTCTGCTTGGTGAAGTGGCTGCATGAAAAGAAGACAGCTGCAAGTGAAGCCAAATATTGTGGCCTATGGATGTAGTCTGAACCTCTGACAACACCACATCCAGGAAAGCAAAGTTTTATTGCATGGGCATGTCAGTCATGAGGAGTTTTCCCATGGTTTCCATAATCTCCCCCAGAGGCCCCATCTGTCATGCTCACAGCCAGAGACAGAAGAGCCCTGGGGACAGAAGGAACTCGTACTGGTCTGAACTCACAGTGGTGGAAAAGTCATAAAGAAGCATTTATTCCCATTCAAACCACGGCTGGAGAAAGACAACTTGGCCCAGCAGAGCACTGAAGCTCCAACGCAACCCACTGGGCACATGTGCTGGTGGGAAGGAAGAGCAGATCCAGCCCCGAACATATCTGTTCCTGGGGCTCCAAGACAGCACGGACCATGCTAAACTACAGCTGCTGCTCTGGGAGGGAAAAAAGGAGCTGTGGTGATCAGAAGCCACGATGCCCTGGCAGGATGCAGCCCCTTGGGAGAAAGGAGTGGGGTCCAGCAGAAACCCACTTTCAGTTCGGGGTGGACACCGATCCTCCTGGGGCAGCTTGTGAGCGCTGAGGAGCCTCTTCCCGCAGACGATTCACAGGCACCGTGGGGACATGGGCAGCTCCTGCCAGCACTGCCTGGTGCCAGGTGAGAAGGGCAGAGGTACAGCCACCACTGCTGTCCATATGGGAGAGCAAAGGGATAGAGGGAATCCGGTTGTGGGAAACAGCGAGCTCAGCTGAGCCCCAGGGCTGGATGGAGACACCACTGAGGGCCATAGCGGAAACTGTAGTGGAAAATGTAGTAAGAAAAGCTTGGCAAGCCATCCCTCCTGCCTTGTTATCCTCCTGCCTTCTGGCAACCCACAGTTCAAAGACCTCTGGAGACAGCATCTGCATCCAAATCATCCCATTTCACAGCGACTATGAACTGTCTAATGCTTTCAAACCCATGAATACTTCTGGCCTTGAGAACATCCCACAGCAGAGTCTCCCAGCACCAAAGCACTGCCTCTACCTGTCATTCTAACTCCCTCCCCACGAGCCTGCTTGGGAAGGGATGAGTCACCTGCTTGCTGAGCAGAAGGAAGTGAGGATGAGGAGCACCAGCAGACTCTCAGCACACTTCATTCCCCACTCAGCCCAGCAGCAAAGCACTGCTGGGGTTCAGTGCTGCTGACTTGGGCAGCACAGGGTCCCAGCAAGGGGAGGGAGTGCGGCGTGAGCAGAGCTATGATTTTTGCACAGCTATGAATTTTGCACAGGCAAAGAGCAAGCCCCTAACCCTGAGCTATTAACATGTCAAGAGGGATGGAGGAAAAGCTTTTCCTTTAATGAATATTTCCTCAGTGAAGCCTGTACCCTTCATAGGCAAAGTGATAGGCTTAGTCTAAAGATGGATTGGCCTACTTTACCTATTAACCACTTAAACTAATGTAATAAAGGCCCTCTTCATTCAAACAGCCCTAATCCTCAACTCCACACAGCTCTCAAGCCTGGAATAAGAAGGGATACTAAGATGAACTCAGCCAGGCTGCTGCTTGGAGAGGCACTGGACAGGGGATTTTAAGGGGTTTTTTAAAGTGCAAACTTCTCCAATGTGAAAACTGGACCCAGAGTGAGATAAATTTACAAAGTGGGAATGACAGGTGGCCACATGGTAATCCAATCCTGAAGCCTAATGCCCTTTGTGGCAGCTTTTGTCTGCACAGAGGGGCTCCAGGCTAATCTGCTGCCACTTCTCAAGGAGGAACAGGCGAGGGGCCAGGAGGGCAAGGGGACCCCCACAACCTGTTGTGCCTTATTTGCCACAGGTAGGACAGACCAGTGCAGGGCAGAGGACAGCAGTGGGGGGCGGTTTTATCCGCAGGGACGTCTGTTGGTCCCCCCACGCACCTCCTGCCATGGCAAACACCTGCTGGGATAAAGCCTCCGGCTCTGCCACAGCTTGGAGGCCACAGCAGGGCTAAGCCTGGGGGGCTGCAGACACAACTGTCTGCCTGTGGAGGGTCACTGTCGGGCTGCCCAGCCCAGACCCAGCACACTCAGGTGTCCTGCTGTCCAACAGGAGCCCCAGAGCTGAGCAGATGAGCTTTTCTTTCCGAGGAAGGTTTCACGCTGGATATATTCCCACCCAGCACATGGAGCCACCCAGCATCACTCCGGGAGATGTTTCCCCTGCTCCAACAAATTCAAGAAATGGGTTCCACAGGTAGGTGTTAAAATCAGGTTGTCCTGTGCTGCAGCTGCAGCCATGGCACCTTCCAGTCTCAAACCTCTCTGCTCCAAACCACTCTATTTCCTCAATCCTCTGTGCTTCCTCAGTTTCCCTCAGCAAAGGTGTCAAAACTCTCCTGGAGGAGATGGACAGTTGTGTACAGGGTGTTGAAAAAGCAAGAGAAGTGCTGTTATGGTCAGGATAAACACCACAGCACCTGGATGCAGCTATGACATGCAGGCTGGGAAGCACTCACAGCAGTTCCCACAGCAGCTCTGCCAGCAAATACAGCAAGAACCACCTTTAGTGCAGAATTCCTAGACTTTTCATCCACAGTTGTACCCTAGAAGCAAGGAAAATATGGGAAATGGGAGAAAAAGTAAATCAAACTATTTTGGACATCAGCCACATTCATGCCAAATTCAGGTCTGCAATCCAGAACCATTTGCTTTGCAGCCCAGCACTGCACACACAGAGCATCCAACATATTTCTGGCCTTTTTCTACCCCATTCCTCACTGACTTTTCAAGATAAAAAATTATTTCTTTCCAGAAAACCAAATTTTGACAACCTGGTTTTTTTTAGGGGAAGTGCTCCCAAATCCTCCCAAAAGTCTGTCCAAGAAACTGCAAAACTTAGATTGAAAAGTTACATTGAGAAGGTGAATAGAAATAAAAAAGGTAAACACCAAAGTTCTTCTCCTATCATAGGGGAAAACAGACTTTTTAACCTCCAGAGCAATGACAAAGGGTTTGAAAACCCAAGGTGACAGCAAGCTGAAGTAGAGCCAGAAGCAGAACAACCCAGAAC
Source organism: Origma solitaria (assembly GCA_013397895.1). Lineage (NCBI taxonomy): Eukaryota > Metazoa > Chordata > Aves > Passeriformes > Acanthizidae > Origma > Origma solitaria. The sequence continues at coordinate 427,497 of VZRL01005866.1, forward strand.
AGGGTACAATTCAATGCATGTGACAAATTTAAGATTTTTGCTGTACTTTTAATTTACAGGTTGGAAAGCAAACAGGCCCAGTGGTACCCACTTGGAAGAGCTCTGAGGAATCAAGTGCAGAAGATGAGGCATATTAAAGCTACATCCCCTCAGAAGCTGATGCTCTCCAGCCTGCGACACCTCCCTTGGTCTCGTCCCCATCCCAGGGGCAGTTTGGTGCCTTGTTCCCATACCAGCATGGTCTCGTTTAGCTTTGCTCCCGTCAGGATCCCACCAAAGCCAAAGGGCTCATTTCACACCACAGTCCATCTGTCGCCTTAAGCCAAACATTTTTAAAGAGGGCTTTACCGCAACAGCCAATTCTCACTCTAATTTCTGCTGCTTCTCTGCATTTACTCTTCTGCCCATCTCAATAAATAAATTTAGGCCAAATGAGCTGATTCTAATATCTTGAAAAAGAGCTGTAGACACTCAGGGAAGGAAGGGGGTGTTGCCTCCACTGATGGCAGCTTTGCCTTCCAGCCCTGCCCCTTCGCAAAGGCGATACCCAGTTGTTCCCAGTTTCTGAGGCAGCATGTTGCTGTCAGAAAGCAGGAAAAATGTACAGTGCTGATAAGAGCAGCAGGGGTTGGATTAAAACCACACAGTTGCAGCCCCATACTGGCACCTGACCATAAACAAGAGCTCAGAGATGCTCTGGGAATCAAAACCCTGAAGCATCACTAGCTCAGCTCCTGAGGCCACCACAATGGTACCATCCCGACCCTACCAGGCCCTTTCCACTGCATGGCTGATCACAAAACCATCAAATCCCAGCAATACTCCTTAAAATCAAGAATCTGATCAGCTCTGGGAAAGACTGTTAAAGTAATAAAGCATTTTAATTGCATCACAGACACTGCCACCTGACCAAGGTCAGCTGGCTTCAAAATAACCTTCTTGGCTTTGACTCTGCGTTCTGGTGGCAGCGATGAGATGGGGGAATAAGGGAGATGGAGGAAGAGGAAGAAATAGAAGAGGCAATAGCAAATTCCTCTTTGGGGGTAGGGCTGCTTGCTGCTTTATTATTTAGTACATCATCTTACCAAATTTTTCCTTGCCTTCAGCTGCTGGTGCACCACAGACCTGTACAGTAGCAGGCAGTCTCTCCTCTTTCTATGACCAGTGGTAAGAGAAACATGTGTGCCTTTGTCTCAAGCAGCAGCCTGTTGTTTGGGTTGGCAAATCATACAACAATAAAAGGGAATGGCTGGGAACCAGCCTCGGTCGTTTTGAAATGGGTGTAACCCTATCCAACTCCATCAAACACTCGCCACAATGCTTACACAAACCAGATGATGGGAATTAATGAATTTTGGGGGTGAGGAAGGAGTAGGTGAAGGAGGAAGGAAAGGAGGAAAAAAATAGGTTGGCTTGAAATTAATGTTTTTCTCACTCTCCTTGCTCCTTGCCACCAGATTGGTTAGGTGCTCTCCACTTTTGAGGAGTTTTGGGGATCAAAGGAGGGAGAGGAAGGTAATGGTGTGTGAACAGCTCCCATCATGATGGTGCTCTGGGACTTCAATGGGACCAAAGTGCCAGTGGCCACGGGTGGCACACCACATGCCCCACAGGAACAGGCTCTGGCCTGGTTGTGCAGTCTGATCTAAGCTCCTTTGATGCAGATACAAAAACCCATGAAAGGCTTGGAGTGCGGGGAGACACAGGGCATCGGCAGATGGCACTTTCGTCCCCACTCCACGTGGCACAGCCAGGATGCACCAAACAACCCTGGAAAATCAAAGCCAGCAGTGCCTTAAGGAGGGGGCAACATGCTGCTGCAACCACTAGGGTTTGGGGTCTTTTTTTGGATTTAGGTTGTTTTGTTTTTTTTCTAATAAAAGACATTATCCACCTCTTCAAAAGTCACAGCATTCAAATCAGACCTAGGAGCCACCATGGAGGCTTGACCCTCTCTGTGCTGGGACGTGGGGAGTTAACCCATCCACAGAGCTGAGCAGACAGTTTGCAGCAGCATCACAGCACCAACCTGGACAAAGGTGCCTGATCCATGCACAAAGCTTGTGGGGTTTGTGCCTCTGGGAACAGCAATGGGTGCAATGAGCTCCACCAGCCTCTGCTGCAAAGGCAGCCTCGGCCCTGTGCCAGCCAAACCCAATCCCCTACTGCATGGGATTAAACGGGTTAATTAGAAGCAGTCTCATAACCAAGATAATGACATATTATTCCTTGCAGGGCTGCTGCCTTCCGTATCAAAGTGACATATATGGTGTACCATATAGCTGCAACTTACAGGGGAGGAATAACTTAGATCAGCAGAAACACTTGGTGGGAGTCTTGTCTGTACCAGACAGGGCTTATGCTTTCACCAGAAAGCACGACAAAGAAGCCCAAGTTCCACAAAACTCCTGGGAGGCTGACAGGTGATGTCACCATCACTCCTGGGACATGCCTGTCCCTTGGCAAAGGATGCAAAGGCATGAGGGTGGTCTTGGAGGTGGCTGACTGGAGCAATCCCCCTTCCCACCCAAGCTGATGCTTCATGCTGGGCAGTGTCTGGGAGGAAGGGTTCAAGGAGATGGGACCACTCTGGAAACTTGGGAGAAGCACATCCTCCTTGCAGATGCTCACATGGATGTGCCCCCAGGGTGCAGTCCTCTCCTCTCCTGAGGTCTGGGGATCTCCAGCCCTGGCCAGAGGAGGTAAGGGCAGAGCAAGGATGGGGAAAGCAGCATGCTGTCCACTGCTGCTTTCCCAGCTTTCATCCAAATTCAGCTTCAGGTGCTTTCTTGTGCCTGATGCACTTCGTCCTCCTAATAATCCTCAGTCGATCTCTCTTCCAATCCCCTGTCTAAGTGGCTCCCCCATTGCAGTAAGTGCTCAAGGCTAGGTTGGATGGGGCCCTAAGAAACCTGCTCTAGGGGATGGAATCCCTGCAGGGGGTGACACGAGAGGGTATTCAAGATCCCTTCCAACCCACACCATTCTATGATTCCTCCTGAACCTCTGTGTGCACAGCCCATCCAGGCTCCTTGCTTTGTCCATTTTTACCAGCCCCAGTCCTTGCACCATCACACCAGTCCATCCCTCCCTCCATCTCCAGCCTAGTTCCTACTCTGGATTTCTTTTCCCCAAGAAATCTCATTGCCAGTGTGAGGACTACCAGGCTACTTGGTCATTCCTCAAATAGAAATTCCTCCAGTCCTATGGAACAAACCTGAAAATGTTGCCACTGTCACTGGGCAGACCATGCACCAACTGAACACATGCTGCAGGAATGTGGAGCTTTCTTTGGGTTAGGGAGGGCCAAATTTCCAATTATTTTCTCACCTCTTTGCCAAATAAAAGCACGAGATGTTACAACTGCTAAGCAAGAACTTTCCCTCCTCCTTTGCTGGAGCCAGACAAGATATTCATCAACGTCCCCAGTTCATTACACAGGCCCTCCTCTTCTCTTTATGTAAACACGGAAGCCTCTTTCTACTCCCCCATCATACTTAAAAGCTCTGAACTTCCACTAAATAATTATCTTCACTGAGGGGAGAGGAGCAGCACTTTACATATCAAAGGGCTGCTTTGGAGGGATTTACAATAATTTGAGATGAAGTGGTAAATATTCTATTCACTCCAGTTCATCTCCAGTAATAATTATAATCCTATTAGCAAGGTCCCAAGAAAGTGATTGCATTATCATCTACCGAGCATCTATGTGGATTTCTTGGAAGGGTGGAATGGAAGAGGCCATAGGCAAGTAAAGAAGGAAAAGCAACAAAAGATGCAATTGCCAGCATCTCCCTTCCCCCAGCAGGATTTGGGCTCCATTGTCCCGATGCTTCAATAGTGCTTTGCTCTGAAAATAAGAGCTTTTGAGCACAGTAAGGGGGTGGGGCTGAAATGAGCATCTTATTCCTCTCGGTCACCCCCACCCCCCTTTCATGGCCGTGGGTCCCCCCAGCCTGGTGCCGCTCCAGCGACAAAGAGCACCCGGGGCTGCTCCTGCAGCTCGGGCCGGCGGCAGCACCACAATTAAAAGCTAATTGCTGTTTATGGGTGAGTTCTTTAGAATATTGCCCAGCATCACTGGGCTGGGCTGCCCACTGGTCAAGTCATGTGAGATTACTCTAATCTGCCTCCATTTCCCCCAAAAAGGACAAAAAGACTGGTTTTGTTTAAAAGCAGAGCAGGGAGAGGGAAGTTCTGTGAAACTCATGATTTAAGGGGGAAAAAAACCCCTAAACTCAGCAGGAAACATGACTGAGCTAACTGGCAGACTGGGACTAAAGACCCTTTATCAGCAGATCGCAGCACCAGCTGTCTGCTCCAAACTGTGTGTTTTATTCCTGCTCCATGTCACCTCTTCGTACACCCCGCTGGAGTGTTTAACTTGAATTTATCCCTGCAGGAGTGCCTCAGCTGCACCAGTGTAATCCTCTTGCCTCTCCTCTGGCACCTGGAGGCCAACAGTGTGTCCTCAGCACTTCACCAGAAGCAGGCTCTGCTCACCCTGGGAAACCAGCAGCTACTCCAGAGTTGCACGCATTTGCAGGCTTGGAACAAGCCAAGGTTACTATCACGGTGTGCAAGAGTTTATCACAAAGCAGTAGAAACATTTTTCTCAATAAATTAAATTGACAACAGCCTGAAAGGAAGGAAAGAGGAAGAATTTTAGGCATCTGGAGAGACTTCAGTGCTTACAACTCATTCCTGGTAAAAAATAAATGCTCTGGACTGTCTCTGCCTCTTACTCTTTCACAACCAGAAAGACCAGCAACTTCTCCTCTCTCAAGAATTTATAGCCTACAGTTAACATTATATGTACTAACCTCCTACTTTGCAAAGATTTGATAGGTCTGAATATGGATTCATTGCAAGAAAAAACCCTGCTCTTGAAGAGTGCTGGTTCAACATATCCTTACAGCAGAGATGTGAAATCTTGAACTCAGCTTTTCTTAGGTAGCACCAGTCCTGTCCTCATGGGAAGCTGAAACCAGTATGTGGACTGACTCAGCACCTGCAAGCACAGAATATCCCCGTCCAGATAAAAAAACAGCAAAGTAAGAGAGTCAGAGTCTGGAGTTATTGACTTAATTGTGGAGAGAAACAAAGACAAAACCCCCACAGCCCTTGCAAGGCTTTTGCGAGCTCATAGTATGCCTAAGCAAAGGAAGCCAGGCTTGGAGAGACTTAAAAGTAGGTAAAGAAATCATAGAAGTGGGACATCCAAAACACATCCATGGTACCCAGGTGACAGAAAGGTCTCCTGCAGCAGAGGATGTGGGACTGACACAGTCCACACTAACAGAGACTCTGACCTTAGGGATTTGGCTTCAACACCACCAGAACAACTGGGCTGTTCCCACAAGTCCCAAGCAATGTCCACTCCTTGCTGTCACCTTTCTTGCCTCACAGCAGCCACTCAGCCACATCCAAGACGCACCAATGCCCACTGCTCACACCACAGACTCTTCCCTCTCACTCCTTCCCTGCCACCAAGGCTCAGGCACAAACCACCAGTGTGGTAGGAGCGCCAGCCAGTACTGGTGGTATGTTCAGCCGTGAAGTCCATAGCCCCAAACAGCTCCCACACCCACCAATTTGCTCTCCTAATTGTAGCAACAGTACTAATCCTCTCGAAGATGTTAACCATCCAGGCACTGCTCTTCACTGGTCCTCAAGAAATCTGTCTTCCTCCTAGGTCTCAGGAAAATGCTTCCTTGCAGCAAAGGCTAAGCCCCAGAGCTATGAGGATGTGGGGGAGGCAGACGTGGGTATTGAGACAGACCGTGCTGGCACTGTAGAAAGGGTACAGCCTGTTGGTTTCCACTGCTGTCCCAGGAGCTCCAGGTGCTTCAGGAATTAGATGCCCAAACCAATGCACCACAACTCCACCTGCCACTGCACCGGGAGCAGAGCATCCTCCTGGCTCATCCCACCTGTGACACCAGAGCACCCTGGGGCTCCTAGCCCTGACTAGGATACCAGGGGCTGCTCCTAATCCAGGTAGCCCACAGGAGGTTATCCCACCAGCCTCATCCCTACAGCACCTGCTCTCCCAGGCCCTGCTGCAGTGACTCGTTTTGCTGTATGCTGGCAGTGCTGAGCCCAGCCAGCAGGATACACCTCGATTTAGATCCAAAGGGCACATCTGGTGCAATCAATGCAAGGGAGGTGGTCACATCACATACCCTCCAGTCATCTGTATGGCAACAACACACTGCCACACTGTTTTTGTAGCCATGCTGCAATAAGAAATTTTCCCAGTTTCCAGGAAAGGAGTTGGTTCAAGAGAAATAATCCCTGGTTTGGGGATTTCTAGGGCGGGGGTCCATACCAGTTGTATGGATATAGATTTTTATGGCACACACTCATAAATGAACTTTGTGGTTAAGCAACCATGTAGTGACCATAGCAGCAGCCTCTTTCCAGCCACCTGAATGTGGGTGGCCAATCCTGGTCTACCACACCTTACACTCAGTAACATGTGACAAATTTCTACCCAGAAGAGCACTACAAGGAGATGAACTTCCCAGGCTTTGCCTCTTCTCTGGGGCACTGCCAAGACACCACATTTCACCTGCTCCAACTCTGCTAGCAGGGGGGGAAAAAAAACCCCAACCCAAATAGCAAAGAGCCAACCCCAACAGGAAATACAAGTCAACAGCCACTCCAGCAAGATACAGGTAGGACCATGTTCCCCTAATGCAACATTCATAAATCATAGTCCTGCTGAGAGGTCTTTTGTGTTTTCCCCAACACAGAAACAAATGCCCTAATCTGTGTGCCTGCCCGGGCAGGTAACAAGTTACACTGATAATGCTGTCTTTTGTTGAACACACGCACAGTGTGTTTAACCAGCACTTGCACAGGGAGGACTTTGCCACCTTGACACAATTTCTCCTAATCAAGCCCAGCCTTCCTGCTCCAGAGCTTTGCAGCCACGATTAGAGAAAAAAACCTCCTGATAAACTTTGGAGCCCCTTTCTGCCCTGAGCGATACCCCAGCTCTCACCCTTCAGTGCTGGGGAGTATCCCCAGTGATTTGTCTGCCCTTGGGGTACGACATGCCAAAGTCAGGCTTGAACCACTGGTGCTAAGTTAGAGTCCCAAAAAGGGATTGGTGCAGCTCTGCTCCGGCTCCTCTTCCTCACCATGGACATAACAAAGCAGGGAGGGGAGCAAGGACACTTATTTATTCACCCAGCAGCACCTTCCTCTGTGCACTCACAGCCCCTGGAACATCTTCCACGTCACATCTGAACCAGGGACCACTAGCTCCTCCACACCATGTGGGAAAGGATCTCATAGGGTGGCCAGGGCAGGTTTGAAACAAACCTTGAGAAACATTGTCATCTATAGCTTTTCAGAAAAGCCATGTAGGATCTCCAGCAATCCACTTTCTGCACCTAAAGGGATCCAATGGGCATCCAGCACCACCTGAACAGCAGAGACCTCCAGAACAACATCTCAGAAAACAGCCAGCTTTCCATTTTCATTATAAAAAGAGAAAGTTATATTTTTTTCTGGCCTTTCTGATCATGTACACGTGTTCCACAGGCCAAGTAATGCCAACAAGGTGCAGCCAAACCTCAGCTGCACAACTCCACCTGCCTCTTCAAAAACACCCAAACCAGCCTTGTAACTGTGCAGCACTGAGGCTTCTCCTCAGCTGTGGTAAAGGGAAGGGGATGTCCCCTCTGAGCATCAGAGAACCTTCCTGGTGGCCAGTAATGGCAGGGAAGAACAAACCCATCAGAGGAAAACCAGGAAGGTGCTCAACCAACCAAGCAGGTCCTGTACTCACCAGCTGCTCATTACCCTCAGCATCTCATTGAGTAGGTCAAGAATTTAAAATTGGTTTAGACTTTATTCCCAGCTGAGCCACCTAATTAACTTCTGAAAGTCTCCTCCTTCCTTCTCAGAAGGAAGGGGTGGCATCAACCACAACCTGAACCATCAGTAATTGGGCACTGGCCCGGTCACAGTGTCCCTCATTGGGATGAGCTAATTTTGCCACCCACTGGAACAAAAGGCTTGGCAAATTAATACACCGGTGATCCCCTCAGTACTGATCCCTAAATGCATTTTAGCACAAATGGGATTGTTGCCTCAACTCATTTGTTAATGGATTTGTGATTTGTGCTCATAAAGGAGTGCGAATGTGGCACTGGAAATTAAGATCTCTCCACAATAAACAGGCCAGGGCAGTAAGACGTTTGTCCAGAATGAGATTTTTCTGCCGACATCTCTAGTCAGGCCAGGATGAACCTCCTGACTCTCCCCTCCCTTTGACACCTCACATCAAACATCAAAGACAGAAAATACAGTTAATTTCCAGGACAAAAACCCAGCATGCCCATTACGGCAATCAAACTGCAGGTTTGTGGTGCCACCACATCCCTGGGTCCCCAACGATGTTACAGGACTCAAGGTAGAGCAGAAGGAACCAAACCAGCCTCAGGAAGGAGAGAAATTCCCAGTGAAGGAGAGAGACAGGTGCCAATTAGGGAAACATGAAGGAGCAGGTCTGTCTGCAGACTGCCTTCCTGCCCAGGCATTACCTGGGATCACGACGCGGTCATAAACAGGCAATGAAATCCAGCCAAGAGCTTTTCACAGAGCAGGCTCAGCTGGTGGAGATGCTCTGCTGCAAGTACAACAGACACAAGGCACTGCTTCTCATTAAAATGTATTCACATAATTAGAGACTTCACATGGCCATACCAATGATTTGATCTAGTCCAGAGCACTCAGGCAGTATTTAAGAGGGCTCTTGCCTGCTTCCCACTTCTGACAGCCTGGGTTATCTTTGTGTGTGACCCTGCCATCTCCTCACACCCCACACACTGCGATGGCAGCTCCATGGCTATGGTGACAACCAGGAAGGGCTTTATGGAGCAAAACTACACATGCCAAAACCCATCAGCGACCTTCAGCATCCCACCCTGCTTTCATCCAGAGCCAATTTCCTTCCAGAGCCAGCCATGGGGCTGAATTATCCCCAAGTCCTTCAAAGGCTTCTACATAAAGAGCACCGTGGGCCAGTCTGCCAAGGCCTTAGAGCACAACCCAAGTGAAATGACTTTTTCCTGAACACTGAGGACTCTGAATGACAGCTATTGTTATTCAGATGAAACCAAGTGTCAGATTAACAAATCAATGGGCATAAGAGATATAAAATGGGTGACCATTGAAGCTTTTCAAATACCCAAACATATGGATGAACCAAATGTGAATTGTAATTGACTCACTCACACCTTTGATCTCTACACCCTTGGGTTCTCAAAGAGTTAGCCCAGCCCCCTCCGACCTGGGCTGAACTGATCTGGGACTCCATTGTGAGCCTCACAAAGTCTTTTCTCTCTGCCTCCATCCCCTGGATGTAGATCCAGCCTGGTGCTTGAAAAGTGAGAAAAGCCTGCTCTGCCTTGGAGCGCCAGGGAACTGGAGATGGACAACCTGCACCACCAAAACGCAACCTCTCACATGGAGCCCATCACCCTGGGCATCTCCTCCACCAGTCCTCATCCCTGGTGATGGCCCTCAGTCACCTGGACATGCATGAGGACATGGCCTAGGCAGCAGCAGAAGAGGGCCCGAAGCAAATGCAGGCAGTAATTATGCTCATTCCCCCACTGCTCCTGGAGCTGGACGTGGGGTCTCTTTGGCTTTCAAGGATTTCCCTGCACAAAACCAAGGATCAGACTTTGCTGATGGGTTCATAGCATGTACATGCCCCTGCTGCAAAACCTGGGCTGATCTGGAAGTGCTGGAAACTGCTCTGCTCTTCTCCAACTGCCTTGACAGCACATAATCACCTATTCTTGATTAAGAAATCTGATTTTTAATTTTCCCCAACATGTTTCTGCAGCTACATTGAAAATAACACAGAGCTTAAATAAACGTTATCCCTAAATGTTTACTTTTGGAGTTTGGAGAGAGTTTTGACCAGTTTTAGATAGATACATGAGAAAATAAATAAAAGACATTATCAATTTTGATACCATACAAACCTCAGCTCCCCAGGATTCACAAGTCAAGCAATTGTTTGGGTTTAGTTTCAAGCCTCATCACAAACTTAAGTTTCTGTAGCTCTTCCAGGAAACCCAGCCCAGCTTATTCTTCCCCCTCCATTCTGCAAATGCCACACAAACATGCCTTCGGGGAGGTTTTGAACCCCACACTGAACTTCCCCATGTTCCCCATGGTGGGGAACAAGCTGTCCAGCTCAGCTCTTGCTATCCTGAGTCTCAAAGCAACAGGAGCTTTGGAACGCCTGTTACCGAAGGCAAATGCCAGCAGCTATTCCCAGCACCAGGCATCACCACTGAGCAAAGCCATTCACACCGGGAGGGCAGAGACTCAGCATGTGCCCTGTCCTCCAGCACCAGGAGGAGTGGGTTTGATGGGGGAACTGGCTGAGGCAGAGATCTGCCCCCATAATTTCTGGGCTCCAAACCAGCTGTGCATCTGCTTAATCCAACTGGTGAGCCCTGCAGGGACAGCCGAGCCTGTGGTAACTGCGGGGCTCACCCACAGAGGAGCCCAGGAAGAGCAAGACTCTGGGGAGGAAGGCAGAGAAGAGGAAACTCACGGGCTCTTAATCTGCTTTAGGACCACATGAGCTTTCTGTTTATATATAGCCTAATTAATTATTACACTGCATTGAACAGTTTGACCTTGAAATCATCTCTGGGGGGAGGCACACGGGCGGTGCAGCCGGGGCAGCTGGCCAAGGCTCCGGTGTGTGCCCAGACGCCTGCGTGGGGCCGGGGCTCCTCCCGCGGGTCCGTCCGGCTGTCCGGCAGCGCCAGCCTGCAATTACAGGGCTGCAGAGCAGACAGCAGCTCCCAGCCCGGCTCGGCTTGCAGCAAACCCAGCTTGGAACTCTAACCGGCTATTCCACTTCTGCTTTGGCAAGGCCTGTATCTTCTCCCAAGGCTTCCTTTCCTGCTTAACATCCTGTATTAGCTATTCCCTCTGCTTTTCCAAATGCCATGCAGGCAGCCCAAGGCTCATTAGTTACCAGACCAGCTCAAGAGGGAAATTAAAAGAAGGGGGAAAAAAACGATGTTACAAGCTTTGTGTTAAGTTGCAACAAGTTCAGTGCACTGCACTGGGGAAAAGGAAGGAGTTGGGCTTTGCTAAGCCTGTCCTTGAGAAGGGGAAACGCCCAGGCTGCCTGGCTCTTGGCACCTCACTTTGGTTGGCCCAGTCATAGTGAAGTCAGCACAGGAGCCCAGGGACACTCACAGACACTCAGACATTTACCACTGCCCCACTGGTCCCAGGTGAGACCTTCACGAGCTTCCCCATTCCAACCCACTCACGGAAGATGGGAACCCCCAGCACGCACGGGACTGGCTCTGATCGGGCACAATTCACTAAACGTGTGCCCAGAGGTGTGCGCAGGGGGATCAGAGAAGAGGCACAGCACCTCAGTGTTAGGCATCACGTTTGCTCCAACACGCAGAGACACAGGGCACAGTCACAGGCTGCTCTGCAACTCTCGTTCAGCACAGCATTCCCAGCCCTGTGCACAAACCAGCTGAGGACTGTGTACAGCGCTCTGGGACCAAAGGGCTTGGACACACCTCCTGTTTACTCCAACACCTCCTGATTTCCTTCCAAGTCTAATACACCTTTAGAAAAACAAACCGAAGGCATGCCAAAGCTGCAGGCCTTGCCAGTTTTCAAACAAATATTGTGATGCAGCAAAGCATTTTATGATGAAGACGCCAGGGTTTTGTCCTCCCCCTAGTGAAAGGGATCCATGCACTGAGCCTGCTCCATTGTCCCTGAACCCCACTACAAATCAAAAATACTGTTGCAACTTAACCCCAGTGCAATGCTTCGCTCACGTTCAATTGCCCTTTCACTAAATGAGCACTTTTCCAAAGATTTCCTATGGCTCTCTGTGCTGCTCAGCCACTCTTGAAGTTTTAAGTTTCCAAGTTTCAAGACTTCCAAGCTTTAACACAGGTTTGCATTTGATAATTGAGAGAGGCTGAGAGCTCAGGGCTTTAATAGAAAGTTTGTCAAGCTGCTTCATTGAAGTTAATAATGGCAGTGGATTTTGGTTTCTGTGGAGACACTTTTTGCAGTCACATAGATCCACACTAAGAGTCTGATCCTGGAGCCTGCGTTAAACGCAGTCACATTTGGGGACCTGGGTCAGCCTCTGTCACCACACACTGCTGAAGACTGGTCTTCTCCTCAGAGCCAACTTCCCATATGGAAAAGTATATTTTTTAAAGGGAATTGGTGTTTTTACTCCAGCCATGATCAGTACTGTGGGACCATATTTGTGGCAATGCAGGCTTTGCATTCACTTTTACAAAGGATCTATAAAAAATACACATCCACCTATAATGTTGTACATTGGCATATAAAATGAAAGCCCATGCACAATTCTCCCTTTCTTCTGGAAGAGCTGCCTGCTGAACTTCCAGGAATGCAAAGGCTGTGCCAGTTCCAGGGAAAGGTTGCAACTGCTCACTTTTACTGTAAACCAGCCACTTTGGTGGATTCACAGAAACCCCCAGCAGTACCAGCAGAGAACATTGGCCAAATCACAGCTCTGACCTACAGAATTTAAGCAGCACAACACTCACAAGAAGACTGGGACAAGGGAAGATGACCCCCACCAGCACAGGGGTGGCAAAGCTGGGCTCCGTGGGTGATGCTGCACAAGCCACATTGAGGGCGGGGTCAGCCACGCAGCTCTGCAGTCCAGACAGGCTGCAAATTAAATTCTGGGTCAGACCTGCTGCCAAATAGAGACATGACTCCCTTGATGCCAGGCCTAGGTCACGCCATCCCACTGTAGAGATGTTCTTTCTCCCTCCCTCCTCTATACAGGGAGAAGAAAACAAAACTGCTGTAGAAGCAGGCTGGTGCTAGGGTGTTTCCAAGGAGGTTAATGCAGATGTAAAGCATTTAGCAGAACATGGAATTATTTTTCTCTAAATAAAGTTCCCCTAGCCACCACGTGGCAGGGCACTGCCATGCTCACATATCTTGACAGAAAAATTTAAAAACAGAATTAGCCACTTACTAGAAATCAGTGTGAGATCTTCTGCCAGCAGTACTTGTACACCTATTTTCCTCTAACTTTCCCACCAACATCATCTAAAGTCCCAAACACCCGAGTTTCTGGTCCTTTCTGAATGATTCCTATGGCCACAGAGTCAGGAAGCAAGGTCAAGCAGCCAAGCAAGCCAGCTCACAGCTCCCACAAGTCCCTCCTCACTTCTGAACCTTCCCCATACAAGGGCACTACATGCTAAATCATCATCACTGAGCTCATTTTTCTCCTCCTTCAGTGCTATTCTGAAGAGGAAAACCACCATGGGGAACACTCAAAGCCAGAATGGCACCAGAAGTTGTCTTCTTTGGATCACTATTATGAATAGACCACGGTCCACTGCACATCCCAGCCAAGCAGTCCCTGCCCTCCCTAGGATGAGACAGAGGGACTGTGCTCCTGACCTCCATTTCTTTCCCTCATCCGACCCATGGCACAATGTGATGCCCTTCTCCACTTGTCTCTGGGCACTTCCCAGCCATCTCCAGACTGGGAGCAACTCCCTGATGGCAAAGGTACACCACCAGTAAACACTTGCCCTGAATTCACTCCACTTCTCCTCTGAACCTGCTGATAATCAGTATGTTTCATCACAGGACCCCTTGTTTCCATTAAAAAAGCCAAGATAAGGTCCATTTGCACTGTGCCTTCTGGCTGCTGCTGGCTGAGCACCTTTAAAAAGCACATGGTATTTCTCACTAGCTAATTAAACACACAGCAAGTGCTGAAAGATGTGGAATTGCAACGGTGAGGGCAAGCCCCGGTACAGTCATCAGCAGCAAGTCAGGACCCAGCACAGCACTTAGTCATTTCACACAAACCAAGGAAGAAGCCTCTCCAGCCCATCCTCACACACCACATGGTGAAAACAGGTAGCAGCTGATAGCCCCTGGCCCACTAATTACACCACTGAGACAACATGCCCCACTATTTGTTGTTCTTTGAACCCATAGGTTACCCACCCCCATGGCCCTGGCCCACTCATTATCCCCTGAACCCAGTGGTCACCCCGCCAAGAGACTTGAATCCCATGCTGAATGATGACTAAATTAGACTTCTTCCTAGTTGGGATGGATAAATAGCCTTGAACCCAGGCTCAAGTGAACAAAGCAGCTCAGCAAGTGAGGTCTGAATACAGGACAGTCCTATCATCAGGTAGATTGGAATTACAGCTCCAAAGAACAGTGGTTTGGATAGAGTTTTTACAACCACTGCACCCAGGGCTTGCTGGATGCTTTTAAAAACAAAACCTTGCGCGGAAGTGCCTTGAGATATCCAACATTCAGTGTGTGTTACAGGCATCTGCCATGGCCCACTTGAAAAGAAAAAAATAATAAATCCCAAACCCGGAGCTGACCCCACAGGTTTTCATTCCCATCATTTTCATGCACAATGCTCCCCAGCAGACCGCGTGGTCCTGCGCTAACGCGATTAGCCAGGCAGATCCACCATCCGCATCCGTCACCCCCAATGCTTGGTCAACTTTGAAAAGTTCAGCAGCTCAACAGGTGAGGCCATGAAACCCGATCACAACAGACAATGTCATCCCCCCACAGCGTCGTGCTGGGAAGAACTTGTCACGTGCGTCATATCGGGCAACATGCTTGAAACAGAGCAGTGCACTGAAACCCCAGCAACACGAATAATCTTTGCCATCTGTTTGAACAACTCAACCCTCCTCAGATCTAAAGGAATGATCCCATGCAAACACAAGAGCCTTGCTGACTGATTATAGCAGCCCAAGCCTCCTTTTTTGGGGCTATTTTCCTCCAAACGTTACACAGCAGCTCAGGACATGTCTTGGGAAGCCAAGGGGGCACTGAACTCCATGCACATTCTGAGGGGACCATTAAAAGTCCCCACTTGCTTAAGCACAACACAATGCAAGGTCAGTAGTTGAGTTTTTAATTTTTTTTCACATCAAGAAAAGAAAATCTCAATACAAAAATTGTTTGGCAAAACCTTCCCAGAGAACACAACGATCCTTTAGGAGATGCTTGTTCTGACCCAGCACAACTCACAGGAATGAGCTGGAGGAACTGGTCCTTGCTCAGATGCAGTCATTTGCACTCAAAGTTCAGTTGGGAGAATCAGGAATGTTCCCAAACTTTCTAGGGCCAATGAACTATGTGGCACTCAGCAGAAACCAACAGATTGAGTTTTGCAAGAGTTCGGTTCTGTCTGTGCTGCTGGGTCCATGCTCCACCGGGGAGGCAATTAAGTAGCAGGCATTAAACCTTCACTAAAGCTGAGATTATAGAGAATGGCCAAACGTGGGGCAAAATCCTGCCTTGCTCAAGATTTGGTTCATCAGGGCTTTCACCCCAAAATGTTAATCATCATTTCCTTATTCTTCCCTTGCTCTCAGCCCAGCCAATTGCAAGCACTAGCTTGCACCCCCACATATTCCTAGGGGAAAAAAAGAGGCTCACAGGGAAAAATAAAAAAAAACAAGAGAGTTTTTCCCAATTCAGGAATCGCTGTCAAACAGCACTTTGCACATTAAGGTCCAAGAAATTTGGGAGTCTAAGAAAAGCATGTTTGAAACAGTTTATCACTCACCACCCGACCATGGGGCCTGATCCTGCTGATCCAAATCACCCAGTCTCAGCAAGGAGAACGAATTAAGGCAACTTAGCAGCAATGGGAAGACAAAGCACCAGCATTTTAAGAATTTCCATGAGAAAAAATAAGAAAAAAGGACAAGAGGTCTTCCTGGCACACTGCTAGAGGCAGAGGACCTCAGTCTAGCCCTGCTGTCACAGTTACAGTGGCACAGCCACGGCACAGGGGTTCCTAGCAAACAGCTACGGACTCGAAATATAAATCAGTAATGTTGAGTAGGGCTGGCAATGCCCAGCCCAAGGCAGGAGGGAGTAGATATTACAGCCCACTGGGCTGAAAATAATAATAAAAAAATAAAAGCCCCAAACACGTAACACTAATGACACGATCTTTTTTTCTTCCATTAATTATAGGACAACAGGCTTTCAAGTCCCTAGGACATTTCAAAATGCATCATTGTTGAGTCAAATGAAGAAAATAATAAAAGAAATTCAACAACTGATTTTCTAGGCTTGAAAGAAACACTTCTTTCCTCCCCACCAAGCCCCACAGTAAACCCCAAAGAGAACATCAACATCCCTGCAGGCTGCTCAGCCAGACACATGCACACAGGCTGTGGAGCTGAACTCCCTACTGCAGCAAAGAGAGAACTTCTCTACTATCCAAAAATTCAAGGCACTTTGTAAAATTAGTTTGCAATAGTGGTTGGATCCCATTTCTCCCCTGTCATGGTACATATTTTCACTAGAAGCAGTTAACATGCTGTATTCATTACTTGGGGGAAACCCTGCAATGTGCATTCAGAAGTTAATTCCACCAAATTTTTGTTATCTCACTATTGAAAAAAAAACATTTAATTTTTCCTGTTTTTCAGGAATGGTACCCAGCACCACTTGATGCTGTTCTCCCTTCCACACAAAGGAAACAAACCAACAAATTTTGTTTCACTTGACAGAAAATGGAGCAAGGAACAAGTTTGTGCTCCCTCCTTCAAAAGTTATTTTTGATAGATGAAAACTCCAGACAGATATAAGTAGTTAAACAGGATTAATCACAAATAGACCCAAAAATGAGAATTCGTCAAGCTAAACAAGTAAATCTATGATGCCTCTGCATCTTGAAAATTGGAAAAAGAAGATTTTGGATGGCAGAAACAACTTAAACAAACAAAACCTCCTAACAAATACAAACAAATTTAGCCAGTTAGTTAAAACACATTTTTAATGGGACAATGGTCAAAAATTCTGTCTTCACCTTTTCAAAGCCAGGAAATTGGATTTATGCTCCATTCCGTACTGAGGACACAGTAACTACTCCAGTTCCAAAGTTCAGTTGATTTGAGCAAAAGCATCTGAAATCAGAGATGAGACTTGCCAAGCTCTCTGCACAATGCTGGCACCATGGACCTTTTATAGCATCTTTAATGCAATTGCATTGGACCGTTAACAAGAAAATACAAACACATCTCCTTGCTGCTACTAAGATAATAAATAAAAGCCTCATTATGTCTGGGAGTAATAAACATGTTCTTGAGGAGCGCTGAGAAGCCAAGATTCACTGAAGTCAGCAAGAGATTGGAGTTACTACTACATAGCATCTGACTTCTAATGCCAAAATTTATAGGAACAAACTTCTGCATCTAATTCTCATTAAGTTAGAAATAATGCGCAATTTATAACATCTTGTCTGTTGGTTTTCATCCTCCCCCAAGTATTTTGCATTATTTAGTCCCTCCTAATTGACCTGGGTCCCAGACCTGCAGACAGCCAGACACACTCCCCTCTTCGGGGTGAATCCCACACGGTTGATTTCAATACTTACAGCATCACTCAGTCTTGCTGCTTGAGAGCATCACCATTCAGACCTCAAGTTTTGCTGGATTTCAGCTAAAACAGCCCTTTTCAAAGATACCAATGAAAAACTACAGCGTGTTTGCAGGGATGGGGCCCGCACTGCTTAAAATTCAGCAGCTGATTAGGCGAAACTTTAGGAAGTTAAACACAACTTTGATACCTGCTCTCCAAATTTAAAAATAATGTGTATCATTTAAATATTGGCTTTTACCCGTTATATCTGAGGTAACAGATGAACGCAATCATAAGCATTATTCTCCCCTTCTCCCCTTCCACCTCTAACTTGTAAAAGATTAATCAACCATTTTATGGTCTAATTTAGGTGCCTAATTAAAAACAGAGTTCAACACGTACAACACCGTTTTGCTAATAAATTCTGACAGGTCTTCTGCTCTGTTATATGCAAGTTTTTCTTCAAAATGCGAGATTAATACTTTTTTAAACTCAGCCAAATTTATAGAGGTTTCATTTGGGCTGCTGTGGGACAACATGCTACATCTGCCACTGCGATGACAGAATTTCCTAAAACGAAACAGCTTTCAAAAATTACTTCCTCCTCATCCGACCTTATCCTGCCCTCATTTCACTAGCTGCTGAGGGATCGCAATATTAAAAAAAAGACAAGAGACATACACCTAACCGGACCTGCCGGGTGGGACTTTCAAGACTACAAAGAGGTTACAATTCGTAACTTCACAGCTCCCATCTAGCTTCAAAGTTTCCATCTCTGCTCCTTTAGCATTCCTGTAAACACTCAGTCGAAAGACATATTCAAAATACTCCTGATAAAGGAACTTCAGTCGGAAAAGGAATAGAAAGGCACCGAAGGGTCTCGCCCCTCGCTCGGTGTCCGATCGCGCTTCTCCTCCGCACCCACCGCCGCCCGCTCCGCCGAGCCCACCGCACATACACATCCCGCACCGGGCTCCTCCTCGCAAAACCACTTACAATTACACTCATCCTTGCAAGATGCAAGCCAGAAATTTATAATTTTCTCCCAGTCCAAAGGGTCCATCCCGTTCCCGGCGCGTTCGTTACCCACTGCACCCCACACCGCTCCCGCAGTCCAGCGCCGGGCTGGCGATCGCGACCGCCGGCAATCGATCCGCTCCAGAGATGATTACGGGATAGGAGAAAGTTAACGGAGACGGAACAGGGAGCGAGTGAGGAAGTTTTATCTGGAGCGTGGAGCTGCCGCCGCGCTCCCGGAATGGGTCAAACCCCTCCAAATGCGTCCAAAAATTCTCAAACGGGTCAATCTCCTCCAAATAGGTATACCCCCCTCTCCTTCGTCCCCCCAAAAGAGGGAGAAAAAGAAAACGGGTAAAATCCCATCCCACTGGGTACAAAAAAAACCCAAATGGGTCAAAACCCCCGCAAATATGCGGTCGCTGAGCGCGCCGGCCGCCCGCCTGTGCACACCCGGCAGACACACCGGTCAGTTCTCAGCAGCACCCTGAGCTGGAGGAAAAAGAAACGTTCCAGCAAAAGACCTGGAAGCACAGAGGAATAAGGGTGTTTAAAAATATTAAATTAATATTTAACTTTTATTATAAAGATTAAATACGGTTTGGCTCGCGTAAAACCTGCAGACGCCCCGCCGCCGCCTGGGCTAACGGGGAGCGCACGTTGAGCGCTGGGTTTATTATATTTTCAGGGACTGTTTTTTCTGGGGGGAGCATTTAGCGGAACATTCGCTCTTCGCCCCGGGCGCTCCCC
>VZRL01005866.1:447420-496613 GCA_013397895.1 Origma solitaria
GATTGGCTGGGGCGCGGGGCCGCCCCGGGCTCCGCACGCTCCGTGCGCGCACACCTTGCGGACACCTCCAGCCCGGCCCCGCCGCGCCTGCCCCGCGGAGCCGCCGGCTGGGGCCAGGAGCTGGGCACATCCTGTGTCGGGAACATCTCCGTCATTTTGTTCTCCTGCTTCTCCCCCGAATACTTGGATAATAAGGTCTCCAGGGAGATTTTATTGTGGCCTTTCAGTACCTAAAGGGCGATTACAAAAAAGGTGGGGACAAACCTTTTAGCACAGTCAGGGGATAATGGTTTTAAACTGACAGAGGGCAGGGTTAGATTAGATACTAGGAAGAAATTTTTTACAGTGAGGGTGGTAGAACACTGGCTGAGGTTGCCCAGAGAAGCTGTGGACGGCCCATCCCTGGAAACATTCAAGGCCAGGGTGGATGGGGCTTGGAGCAAACTGGTCTAGTGGAAGGACTAAATGACATTTAATGGTCCCTTCCAACACAAACTGTTCTGTGATTCTGTGATTTGCCGGTTCTTTCGATGAGCTGGCTTTTCAATGAGCCGCACTTCTGTTGTGCTGCATTTTCCAAAATCCCTGCCTGTACAAATCCTGGTGAGATTTGCCACGGTCCATATTACGTGAGTAACACACAGAAACCAAACCCAACAGAACCGCTCCTGAAAGGCAAACTAAGAGCATCTGTCTGAGGAGATCCTTCCCACAAAGCCATTAACTCTGGGATCCTTCTTTTCAGGACCAGATTGCTCTAAGTGTTCTCCAGGGATGGGGATTTTGCACATTCCATGGAAGAGCTTTTGCCAGTATTGTCCCAGCAATCATGTAACTTACAGCTCCAATGAGTTTGGGCACCCTTTCTATCATGTTTTTATTAAAAGATGCATCATTTTTTGTACAGAATTTGCTGATTTCAGAGCACTTTTGCATTGAGGGTAGAGGTTTTACTGAAAACCCTCTATTTTACTTCAAAATTTTCCCCCAAACAAGAGTAGAATCTTTTCACCATGAAGAGCCTTGATTTTGTGTGTCAGAAGCAACAGCATGATCCTGGCTTATTCATATATCAACTTTACATAGATTCCTGAACTGCTGTGCAAAAGCAAATTGTTTCCATTGCACTGGCTGTGGTGTGAGGATCTTGTAAAATAATCTGAAACTACAAACTGGAGTTACCAAACTAATTAAACCAAGCAGACTGAAGAGGGGAATTAAAACCCTGAGAGGTGAATGACTTCTCTAAAAGCTGCTCAGTAGGTTAACACAGAGCTTGGGCCACCCAAATCTCCATCAGTACCAGTGTCACTTGCCCCCATTCTCCCCAGGACCAGGTATTTGCAAAGCAGATTTTGGGATAACACAAGGAGAACCCTTGTACTTCAGCTGAAGAGTCAACAGTGAACAACTTCAACATTTCTCTGCTGTGAGATAAAATAGGTGGCACTGCTGTGCTCTCTGTGGTGTGAAGGGTGATCCCAACCAAGCAGAGATAGAGGCGCCAAGCTGTGGCAGGAGGAAGGAGGAATTGCTTTCCAGTTTCCCTCTGTGTGCTGGCAAGGCTCTACCAGCTGGCCCAGACAGGTAACTGTGAAGAGAATAAAAAAGGACAGTTCCAGGCAATGTGTGTATCACAGCTGTGGGCAGCAATCGTCCCACAGGTGCCTCTCCTGTACCCAGGTTTACTCACCTCTGCACTTGGTGTTTTGCATAATTCCGAACAAAATCTGCTGTTTCCACACACGGGTTGCTCCACTGCATGTTCCTACACCCATGAATTAACAGGGAAACCCTTCAGATGGAATAATTCTCCTTGTTCCTTACATCCACCAGCACCAGCCAGGATAACATCAACAAAATGTCACAGAAAGTTTGGTTTAAGCCTTTAATATATGTCAGCTGTAGCTTGTAAAAGCTGGATTGGCTTTTAAAGAAAAATAGCCCCAAGGTAAGTTTTACTGTAATTGTATCTTCAACAGTTGGATGTCAGGATTTTTTTTTTCCCTAGGAATGGCAAATGGATAAGTGATCAGAAACAGCATCCATGCAAAGGTAGGTCAGGAGGAGAGTTGGGCTCTCCCTGGAGCAGGGAGTGTGGGTGAGACAGGTTTTGACAAATGGGTTAGGAAGCAATTGTGGCTCCATCCTCCAGAGTGACCCATGGCCTCCAGCGGGAGCCCACAGAGCTGCCTGGCAGGACACAGGTCTCCTCCATTGCTGCTGCTATGTCATGAGCAGGGCTCCAGCTAGGCTCAGCATTTGCTCTTGGCTCCTGGAATTTGCTTCCCATGCCATGCGCAGCAGTTGTGGCAGGAGCTTGTGTGCTGTGGCCACGCATGGGGGCATAGGGTGAGAAACATTGTGAGGAAACAAAGCTGGAAAGGAATGGGCACAACCAGAAATGCACAGCTGGGTTTGCTCCGTGCCCTGGAATAGGAGCAGGGGCTGTCTTGCTGGCTGGTTAATCAATAACTAATTGAGCTGCATCATACAGTCTCCATATCCTGTTTCTTGATGATTATTGATTACACAGATGGCAGTGGGAAGATGCAGCTCCTGACAAGGGGTCACCATAGCACTTAGTGGAGCACTGCTGAGATGGGCCTGGAGAGTGCCCAGCTCTGCAAAATGCACTTGTTAAAGCAGGGCAGAAAGCAGAGATCCCAGCAGGCTTTCAAGCCAAGACGATGGTTGCCCAGAGAAGCTGTGGATGTCCTAATCCTGGAAGTGTTCAAGGCCAGGTTAGGTGGAGCTTGGAGCACCCTGGTCTAGTAGAAGCTGTCCCTGCCCATGGCAGGGGGTTGGAACAAGATGATCTTTGAGGTTCTTTCCAATCCAAATTATTCTGCTTCTGTGATCAAATCCACAGTGAGGACAGAAGAGGAGTCAGGTCTGTCAGGTCACCTCCCCAACGTCCACCCTGGGTGACTCTTCCCAGGCCATGTGTCCTACAGATGCAGCCATGTGCTTTGCAGCACTTTCCTGGAGTCTGACATAAGGCAGCAGTTTCCAGTGCTGATCCTGTCCTGTCGGGATGTTGAGTTTCACCTTCATCTCTTCCCAATCAGAAAATCTGTGTGTCCTTTTAGCAAATGCTGTTTTTCTGGCACTGAAGAAGCCATTTCTGAAATGCTCTGGAATGCTCCTTCTGAAAGATGAAGGCTTCACACACAGCTCTTCAGAGATCTCCAGGAACAAGCCCTGATGGGGCAATAAATAGGAGCAGGTACCCAAACACAGGCCAGTGTGCTCTTAGTCCCAATCCGGACAGGATGCAGTTTTCCTGACATGGTAAAAGTTCTGTTTGAAGAAAATTCACCATTTCACAATGTTAATCAAGTGTATGACCATGGGAAAACGAGGCTTTCTAGAGCGTGTAACCCTGGAGTGCTCTGTTGTACAGTGACCTGGCCAGAGAGGAGGTAACCAGCCAACACCACCTCCTTTCTGGGAGCACACAGCACCCAGAACACTGAGATGCAGGGCTTTGGTGTGAGACTTCTGCATTCCTTGTCCATCCATAAGTATCTATAATGGAATTTTGTCCTTATTGCAGTACTATGAGATGTTCCTCAGTCATGGAACTGTCTCAGCCCTCTCCCCCTCGCAGGGTCCCAGGAAGAGAAGTCCTGCACTTCTTTATTCTGTTTTTTCCTACCATAGGAAATCCTTATTGCTGTCTCCTCCCCTCGCCTCTGCCACATGTGTCCTGTGTGTGCACCCTGTGCTATTCCACAGCACACAGAAGCTGAGGATCACCAATGGATAAATCTTGTGTGTCTGTCAGCAGCCTTCTCTCCACTGCATACATCTGCTGGACTTGTCTTAGTGTCACAATTGTGAGGTAAGAGCTGGGGGAAAGCAATGAGGACATTTGGGATTTTGTCCTGAAAAACACAAATGCTTTAACCCAGAGAGGCACAGCTTGCAGTGAGTGTTCTTGAGTCAGGATTGCTGGACCAGCAGGCAGTGGCCATCCCAGCTGCAAGCAGCCAGATGGTGACACTGGGCCACCCTGAGGGAGACAGGCCACAGGGTGACTGTGGGGACCGTCACTGGGACTCAGCACAGCTCAGCCACTGGCAAGGCAAGAACCCACATAATGCCTTAGAGCCCTCAGCTGTGGCTTCATAACCCCACCCATAACCACTGCCCAGGGACATCCCAGGGACATCCTGGGGACATTGTTGCCTCTCACAGTGTCCCGCTGCGTTGTCCTGGGCGTGCTCCCACCAGGGCCATGGGCAGCACCTCTGTACAGATGTAAGAGGAGATCTTGTTTCTCTTAACCCAAAACCATTTCCTTTCCCCCACTGCCCTCCCTCCCCTTGCTCCCTAATTTGTCCCTGGGGTTTTAATATCTATTTCTGCAAGTGCCACAAGCTAAATTTACTGCTCACATAACTGCACCGACTTCAATGGAGAAGAGCGTTTAGGGTGCTCCAAGGAGGTGTAAGTAGGAGTGATGTGATGGAATTGAGTAAAGGAAAATACAGTCTGACTGTCAAGAAGAGTTTCCTACCAGTGAAATCTATAGACTGTGGAAGTTTCCCATGGGAACAAGCAGAAACCAAGTTGCTGAAGTCATTTTAAACCAGCACAAGAGAATGGGAAATCAGCCCAGTGACTGGCCAGAAGGAAAGGAGAGATGACATAATGCAACTTCTCTGTCTCTAATTTCTGTGGCTGCATTGCTTTGTCCATAGAATTATTTTAATGCAATTGGATTTCTCCTTGTTTTGGGTGATGGGATGGCCCTTGCTGCTTTGGAGAAGCTTCAGTTCCTCTGCTGAATTCTGCCCGGGATTAAAGCAATACCCACTGCAGGCCCCACAAGTCTTCCTCTTATTTCTGCTGCTTGCAAACCCCTTCTGGGGTCTTTTCAGGCTTTTCCCCTGACTTACCTGAGCCTCTGGCTCCAGTCCTGTACTTATTGAGCTGTACAGAATGGACCAGCCATTGGGAATAGTGGGAGGGTTCATCCAGGCCAACAATGCCATATGAGACTAGGGAAGGTACCAGCCATGGAGCTGTAACTCACTGGCAAGCAGGAAAGAGCCCACAGATGGAAACCTTCCCACCTTCAGGGATCCTTCAAGTAGATTCCTCGTAGATAATTTGCTGGAAAATCATCAAGGAATGATTTCCATCATTATATATTTCCATCATTATATATTTTCATCATTATATATTTTCATCATAAAGGAAAGATTTTCATCAAGGCACATAGGGAAACGCTGCTTTCCCTGGTGACCTCTGGCTGTGGTAAACCCTGCCTGCCTAATGTGGGCTCCGTGGATAAAACTAGGGCTGCAGACGCAGCAGCCATGCCCTGCTACCACCCAGTGGCTTTGGCAACCTCTTGCCCATGGAACTTCCTAATGTATTTATGAATGACTTAACATTCACTCACCGTCTCAGCATTAGCAAGTTAAAGCTCTAGTGCAACCTCCTACCTCGCACAGTTCCCAGATAATTACAGATTAGAACCGGCTAATTTTTATTTTTGTAAAACTGTCAGAGATCTATGTTTGTTATTATTGTCTCCTAGGTTGCCAGTTGCATAAATACATATGTAAAACCCCCTTTGATCTCTAAGTATAATGACAGAGATTTATCAAATGTTTGCCTTTTTCTGTCTCTTTGAAAAGGCTGATTTATGGAGTGCAGTCCCTACCTCCCTTCCTCTCTTGAAATATGAAGTGTTTGTGAGCAGCCAAGGTAATATTTAATATCCTGCCAAGAATCCTTTGCACTTCCTAACAAATGAACTACAACCTAACCAAATGGTTCACATCTGTTTAGCCTCTTCTTCTTTTTAACTAAACAAATTAGCATTAGAATACCTGGGAGGAACACAAAGTCCCTTTCTAGATGACAGAACACAGACAATTATTAGCAAGGGGAGTAACTGTACTGAAAGGAGCAGGCATGGACCTAGCAGATGTTTTTACGTCTCCTGTAGTGTCCATGAATGACCCGCACCACGGTGGACACGCTGCCATGGCCTTTTGAAGTGGGTGAGGAGTCCATTCACAGTCGCCTTCTGAATGAAATTAAAGGCACCAGCCCCAGTGAGTTAAGTGTTCCATTTAAACCACTTCCAGCAAAGACGGGTTTTGCTGGGGGGTGGTTTCCCCCATAAATGGCTAAAATAAAGAGCATCACCCCACTCCTCCCCACCCACAGGCTCAGGACGCCCAGGAGGCAACAGCCTGCTCTGGTTTTATTTCTGTTTTCACCAGTGCTGTCTCACCCCAAGAGCATCAAACCACCCAGCCTCATCACCCTTCCTCTCTGGAAATAAGGCGTGATGGGCTATTTGGGGTTTAGGAGAATCACAAGGCACAAACAAACATCTGCAAAGTATAGACTGGATTATTACAGCCTCCTGCAGCCTGCACATGGGCAATTACAAGCTCACACTCCTCCAACCACACGGTGCTTTTCAAGCACCCTTGTTCCCACGGGGGTCCCAAACACCTTTTAATCAGAAGTTCAGGAGAGGCTGGGACGGGACAGGGTGAGACAGGCTCTCCACTGAGCACTCAGTTAATTGGATTCATCGCTGGAGGAGGTAGCCAAAGGAAACACATGTTTTACTAGGGCTAACACTTAGCTTTTATTGTAAATGTTTTGAAAAAGAAAACACTCTAAAGCTTCACAGAGATACTGCTATTAATACATCATCTGAATAACAAGTGATTAAAACCAACAACAGCTACTATGAAAATGTGGCTTTGTAGCACTGGACCGCATGGGATGCAGCAGGGAAAATCATTATGAACACACCAGCAGGGTGCAATTATAAATAAAAACAGCTCTGTAAAGGCTACAAAAGCAGCAATAATCAGTCCGGTCCGTGGTTTAGTGAGGGCTACAGACATTAGGGAAGGTGCTACTTATTACCAGAGCCAGGGACACCACTGAATGAAGGGATGCAACTTCAGGAGAAGTCAACAGAGGGAGTTTCCGCCACCGCAGCCGAGCGAGGCTCGGCCGCACATCCCCGGCAGCGCCTGTCCCTCCGGCCGTCTGTCCCCACTGCGGGAAAGGCACACGAGCGGCGGGAGGCCCTGGGCAGGCTCCAGAGACAGACCCCCCCGAGGCTCAGCTCCGCGGGTACCTCGTTCATCTGCACCCCCTCCAGCCTGGTGGCTCCTCATGCCACCCAGAGGCGTCTCCCAGAGCCCCGCGGAGCAATCCCCGCAGGAAGCCCGGCGATGCTGCTCCCAGCAGGAGCGTGCGCTGCAGCGCTGGTGGCTCCTGGGGACCAGAGCTGACGGGCAGCAGGCACAGCACAGAGGACAGACCCCTCCCCGCCAAAGCAGAAGTGTTTGTCACCTGCTGGCGGCCCTGGAGGCACTGCCTGCCTTGGCCAAAGCCCATGGGGTCCCACAGGGTGGGGACAGACCTACACCCGTGCAGAGATCTGAGCGGCACAGGGAAGAGATGGCATGGGAACATCTGCTCCCCAAGACTCGTTTTTAAAGCGAGGAGGGTTGATCAGCCTCACTCCCAACATACCGACAGCTCCTGCCAGTCCTCGCTCCCGCTGAAAGCCAAGTGCAATGTGAGAACAAAGCCAGAGCAAGCAGGTGAGGGAGATCCAAATATTATTCCTCTCTGCTTCCGAGTGACTGTGTAGCCCAGCCATCGGCTGGCCCCTGACGTGCCTCAGTTTCCCTTTGGTGCTGCTGGGAGTGGTTCAGTGAAGGGATGGCCTTGGCAGCTCTGCAGCATGAATATCCGTCCAAACCTTGGAATTCAGCTCATAAATTGAGGCTGTTCCCTTCCCCGGTCTGGATGCCGTCCAGCAGCTCCCCCGGAAGCACTGCGGAAATGCCTTAATTACCTTGTTTGCATCTCTGTTTCAGCTTTAATTTGATACAGTGTCTCCTCTCCATGGAAAAAAAAAAAGAATCCCAAACATCTCCCAGCCTTCTTCAGCAGAAAAAAATCTTGATCTTTCCCCTTGGTTAAAAAAACAAAAGAGCTTTGAGTGCTGTGTGTCTGATCCTGCACTGGGAGGAGAAGGTTGGTGCTGGAGCCTGTCCTGCCAGGGTGGGAGATGCCCTGGCACCATGATCTGCTCTCTACGCACCCTACCTGCAGGGATGACTCTTCCCTCTTCCTCCAACTTGCTTGTCGGATGAGGAAGATGGGCAAGATGTCCACAGCAGTCCCAGTTAGGGACACTTTGGTCACTGTGGGAGATCAGATCCCTGCCATTCCCAATCACCCAGGACTCTGTGTTTCCCTTGAAGAACACAGTCCAGCTACAGCTGCAGTTTTGAGGCCACATGCAATGTGTATTATAGTACATATTCCATGAAAAAGAAGTCTGAAAGGGAATCTGCAATTACAATAGAAAGTGCTAAAAAGAGAAGCAGGGGGCAGAAAGGACCCTGAGATGCATCTGGGACAGCAAAACCAGGGGAAAAACCTCAACTGCTGAACTGCCCCGGCCCTGGGGGCTGCCCACACTTTGGAGACACATGGAAACCTCCCTTTGGGTACCCAACTCACTCAGTGGGCAAGACTGAGTCAGGTGTCCTAGAAAAATGAGAATACAGGCATGAATTCACAGCTGTTCCAACACTAGTGGTGAGCAACAGGCACACTCCTTTCTAACACCTTTTTTTAGTCCTTGTGCTCTCCCAAAGCACAGGGGCTGTGGCAGCAGTGCTTCACCAGCTCCCCAGTACAGCCTATGCCCACCGCATGCAAAGCATCTCTCAGGAAGGGTCAGCAATGCTCAAACAAGCATTTGGGAGACATGATCTTTCAGGCACTGGGAGAAACACCCAGCACCTTCCCAGAATGGTTTAATGTGCCAGCCTGTCTGCTGCCAAATTGCCAGTTCTTGCTCTAAGGCCTGGGGGTGCCAGAACTGGTTAGGAACAGTAGGAAAACATTTCCACATTGTGGGAAAACAGCTCATTTTGCCAATCCTGTTCTGTGAAACAGATGAACTGTACCTTTTTGAAATACTGGAAAGTAGCCTGAGGTGCTGACCCAGGCTGGAAAATCTTCAGCACAAACAGGTGAAGTCTGGAAACAGAAAAGCAGAGGTGACAGAGGATGGTGCCAGACTCTCCAGTGGAGCCCAGTGACAGCATGAGGAGCAGTAGCCATAACCTAAAACACAAGAAGTTCCACCTCAATATGAGAAAGAACTTACTTCCTGGTGGTAGGAGGGTGGCAGAACACTGGAACAGCTGCTCAGGGAGCAGGGATGTCTCCAGATGTCTCCCCCATCTAGAGACATTCCAAACCCACCTGGATGTGTTCCTGTGTCACCCGCTCTGGGTGACCTTGCCTTGGCAAAGCACTAGATGAGATGATCTCCAGAGGTCCCTTCCAACCCCAGCTATTATGGGATTCTGCAAACAGAAGTGTTCGTGAGGCTGCTCTGAAGCTCACTGGACTTCCTGTTGGAGCCCTAGAAGCCTGTAGTACCTCTATTTCAGAGCAGATTAAAAACATCAAGGGAATCACCCAGAAGGGCACAGTCTGAGGGATCTCATGGAGGAGGATCCTCACCAGTGACACTTCTGAACTCAAAACACGGTTGTGACCTTTGACTCCAAACTAACCCCACGCTGTCTGGGAGATGATGAACATTAGAATCAGACTCTGACTCCTCTTGGGCGAGGCCAAGTGTTGGACACACACCCCTGGGGGACATGCCCTGCCCTGCATCCCTGACCTTGCCATGACAGGACAAAGAAGTTGCAGCACCAACTGACTGACTCAAGGTCTCAAGGGCAGCACAAGTGGTATCCTGCATCCCACGAGCCCTCACCAGGACTGGCTCTTTGCCTGGCTAAGAAATTCCATGACTTGAAACGCCACTGGGGACAGCCTGCAATGAAGCAGCTAGAATTACCACCTCCAGCAGAGCTGCTTGGTAGGAAACAGTGCTGATATCTCTGTTTTCATAGCAAAGTGTTCTGTAGACACCCTGCATCTCCGAGGAAGAGGGAATATCTAATCCCCTCTGGAGAGCAACCAGGACAACATGCTTTCTCTCTGTAATGATAATGATTTCTAATAGTATCACTTTGTTTCCATGCCTACTCTCCTGGGATTGTCAGAACTGAAAAGGATGTGTGTTTTGTGTAAGCCTTGAAATGCTGTGGCCTGGCTGAGTAGGAAATGCTGCTAGAGCCCAGGGAGTGTGAATGTGTGACTCTGCTGGGGCAGATTATATCTGAGACTGATACAGGAAGTGAGAAAAAAAAAGCCCAGTGGGGGAAATGAGAAGCACTGTGAGCACGGGGATTGGGTTTCTTCACTCATGCTGGAATAAAGAGCAGAGCCCTTTGCTCCACAAAGTGCCTGCCATGCTGGGATGCTGCTGTGCTGGGATGCCTCCCCGGCAGGGGTATGAGGGTCCCTGCTCTGCTGGGGTACCACACAGCTCACACAGGACCTGGGGCTCCTTGTGAGCTTGAAAGCTCAGGGCAACTCTCAGTCACACAGCTCAGCTCCCCACACCGTCCTGCGAGGCTGTGCTCCCTGATCTGCTGAGGGTCAGGGCAAAGCAGAGATGAGGGGAGACCCCACCCCTGCAGCTCCTCCAAGCCTTGTCCAGCTCACCTTGCAGGCCTGCTCAGGACAGCTGCCAAAGACATGAGCTGTTCCCTCCTCCAGCAAGAAGTATCTCCATCTCTTCTACAGAGATCTGAAAGAATGAAACTCTCCTGATCCTCAAGGCTACTGTTTTATCCACAAAACCACACAAAAGGTTTAAAGTCCAAATAGACAAAAAGCAGCTTCATCCTCTTGAGTCACTGGTTCAGATTCTTTCGTGAGCTTCAGTCCAGGCTTCTGATGGTGCAGAGCTGCCTCCAGCGACAGCAACACTGAGATGGGACCCTCTCAGCTACCACAGAACCAGGACTAGGAGGGACATGGCACACCACTGCTATTTATTTCACTACCACATAAAGAGCAGATATTCCACGGCTGGGGGTTGGAATGAGATGATATTTGATTCCTTTCAACCCAAACCATTCTGTGATTCTGCAGGACCAGTTCATGGGGAGTTCCTGAGTAACCAGGATAAAGAGTGACAAACAACCTATATTCATAAAGAATAAGATAAGATAAAAACAACACTGCAATTCCATGCAGGAACTGTTTCAGGTTCAAGGAGCCCTCAAAGCCTGATGATTGCACAGCCCAGCACAGAGACACAGAAAGCCAAGGTTTATCTCCTCTGCAAAGCCATCCCAGCAAGGCAACTCATGCACTTCACCTGCCTGTTTCCCTGCAGAATTTGGGCAGCAATATCAGCAGTGCTGGAGGGAGGAAAGGCTGGCATTAGCCCTCCCTGGAGGGTCACAGGGACCACAAACACCCCTGGGAGATAGCAAACAGTTCAGGATTTTTCATTTTCCATAGTGGCACCAGCAATATTGAAAAGAGACCTGAGAGCGCCTACTGCAATATCTGTCTGTCACCAAGGCTTCACTTTGGCAAGGTGTCTATTTCCAAAGCACATGCAACAGCAAAATGTCCTAAAGGCAGGGAAATGGCAGTAGATGGTTTCATCCACAGCTGACTAGCATGTAGCAGAGCAGAGAACACTTTCTAGGTAAAGAAAGCTTTTCTTTCTAAATAAGAAATACAGTATAATCTTACATTTAAATCCCAGATCCACTGATTCTTAAGCCTTGCTTTCTCTCCAGGCCAGACCCACTGGGTGTGGAGATGCTGCTGCAACCCAATATTCTGCATTTTGCAGACACTCAGTGATAATTACAAAGCTCCCGTTCAGCCCTAAACCCCATGAATGTTACACATTTTGGCCCAGGAAATGAAGATGACTCTCTTCAGAACACAACCACAGGCATGTCCTTGAGACCTTTAATCAGAACGGAATTCCTCAGCAGCACCTGGGAATTGCAGGCCATCTGAAGACTGGCTCTATAATGACTTAGGAGAAACCCACAACCCTCTTGCCTCAGCACCACTTATTGCCTCTTGGAGGAAAATCTGTGTTTTTTTGTGAGTCATCTGCCCTCTTCAGGTTCCCCTCCCACCTAAAGTTTGACCAAATTCTTTGGTTTTGCACAAACCCTGTCCACTCACATGCAATTTATTTTCAGTGTGCTGCTTGCACAGTGAATCAGTATTTCACAAGTTGCCGTGGTCAAGAACATTGTTGCTGTGGGAAGTGCCCCAAAACTACCTTTGCAATTAACTGAACCCGACCAGAGTTTCAACAAGAAGTGAATAGTTTAAAACAGATTTGGAGCACTCATCTCTTTTTGGACAGTATGCACTTTATTGCAGAGAAGACTGGATGCACTTTCAAAACAAATTCAGGCGTTTCAGTTTCCATACAGTTCCACAAAGCGTTGCCCACAGTACCTTGAGCACAGTGGAGATTGGCAGACAGTGAGGGAGCTCCATCCTGTCACCTGCAATCACTCGAGTCACCAAATCTTGCAGCCAACTATCCAAGACCCATGGAAACAGGTGGCCCTGCTCCTGTGAGCACCTCTGCCAGAAAAAAGAGGTTAAACCGCGTCACTCCTGATTTAACCAAGACCAGGAGATGGGCTTGGATCATGAGAGCAGCCAGGGAAGGTTTTGTGACAGTGTGGTACACCTGTGGTGGCAGATTTGTGACATTTCCTGAAGGGCTTTATTTGAGGTCAAGCTTGAGACGATGTCTTCCTTTTCAGGTACTGCTGTATGTTTGGATCGGTGCTCATCCTGCTGCCCAGTCCTCTCCACATGGGAAAGAAATCTTGGCATGAAAACGTATCAAGTCATAACAGGCACTACCACAACAAACTACCACTGTCTGTCTGCCTCGGATGCTGCTGTGTTTGGGAGCACCCCAGCAGGGAAGAGCCATCTCCAGGCAGGATGAGGGTGAGCCACACTGAGCAGCAGGATCACAAGCATGTCAGACTGTGACCAGAAATGTTCTTCAACATATCAGCTAAGAGGGATAATGCACTTTCCTTAGGAGGCCATCCACAATAATTGCTTTGGAGAGACACTGGCTGCATCAGCAAGTGAACATTATGTTAGATTGAAATCCCCAGCCCTTTTTTTGTAAAATGTGTTTCCTTACCTATTAATCACCCACAAAGTGAAGCCTTTCTGAGCCACCACCCACACTGTGACATTAAACACAGTTGAAGGTCTTGATGCCAGCCCAGAGCTTGTCTAAGGATGCAGAGACTGAATGGCTGGCACCGACATGTTAACATGGAAAAGCCTTACAACCGCCTGACTCCAGGATCTCCTTCTCACCTCCTCCACATTTCACAGCCTCTCTGCCATAAACAGTATTGGTGATTTTTACCAGCTGAAGATCTGACACACAGGGCTCCAACAATGATGTAAAACCTCATGGGAGTCAGAAGTTCCCTGTGATGGAAATACAGTAGAATGGCTCAGTGTGTCCAAGGGATATGCTACAGGAGAGTTGTTTAAATGCTTGTGTGTGTTGTGCTGAAAGACAGTTCTCTTCACTCCTTTAGCACTGTGCCAGGTGTATGAAAGCTAAAATCTACTGAGTGAATGGGAACCTTGGGAAGAGCAGCTGATTGAAAAAAGCCCCCAAAACTGAGGACTTTGGTGTAATATCAGTGCAGGCATGGCACAGATTGAGAGAAGAGTTCACCCTGTCATGTGCCTCAAAGCTTAAATTAAAGGAAAGGGTGCCTGGGGAGCAGCGTGAGAAATCATTCATTGGTCACTTCCTGATGGCTTCACCAAGGCTG
The DNA here is from genome assembly GCA_013397895.1 of Origma solitaria. Classification (NCBI taxonomy): domain Eukaryota; kingdom Metazoa; phylum Chordata; class Aves; order Passeriformes; family Acanthizidae; genus Origma; species Origma solitaria. The sequence continues at coordinate 461,178 of VZRL01005866.1, forward strand.
CCAGTGCTGGCGGCACGTGTGCGCATGTGACTTCCTAATTAACTAACTTAACTACCCATGAGCATGGAGACCATGGCTCATGGGGGCTTGGGAAGGCCATCCCAAAGTGATGTGCTTCTGGCATAGGCTAAAGCATAATCTGTGATGAGTTAGGGGGCCTGAGACCCTGAATGCTTCAAGCTCTCCTGAGTATTCCCTTTCAAAAGAAAATAGAAAATTATCACATGAAGTGGTCGCTAGGCACAAATGATTCTTCTTCAAACAGATTCCCACAGGATTCCCCTTGCAATTACTAAAATATACTACCTGATGTGTTACGAGCACAACAGGTGTTGACATTTAAGGCAATCTAATTTCCATAGCCCTCGCATGACTTTCTCCCAGTAGATCACCTTTGTCTTCCTTCTCCAGGACTGATTTCTTGCAGGTGAACATGACAAGCAGCAGCATTGGCAAGTGCCACAGACTGCAAAAGAAGAGCTTCCTGGAGCTGCTGCGGTCGGCGTCCCTGTAGAAGCGAAAGCCAAGGTAGGAGATGTAGAGGTTGATGGGGAGCGAAATGATGGGGAAAGTCCATGTGGTAACGTCGAGGACAGGAGCCACCGTTGAGAGTCCAATTAAGGCTAAGCAGTGACGCAGAGCCACCCGCCTGCACAGCCCCGGGTGGGTGACAGACATCATACAGTATCCTCCTCGGGAGTAATCTTCCCGCAGACCCCAGCTCAGGGCGTTGAAGTGAGGGAACTGCCAGGAGTAGAGGATCCCTCCTAACAGTAATGCACCTGCAGTGGGAGAGACAGTGTTAGAGGGACCCTGCAGGAAGTGCCACACACAGACCTCAGCTGTCACACCCTGTTTGCAGGAGGGCAGTGCTACCCACCTGTGACACCTGTGACACCAGTGACACTGCACTCCAGTGACATCGTTCTGCACAGGGATAGGGCAGTCCCGTGAGAAAAGGAACCTCTGGTTTTCATGGTATTCACACAGGGTTGGAGCATGGTGGTTTGGTTTTGGAGTATTTAATTTGAAAAGCATTTCAGCAAGTCACTTCCTTCTAATGAACTACAGCTAATTAGTTCCTGCACCGACTGTCTCCACCTGAGGCAAGATTGGTGGGAATGAAGTGAAACTGGGCAAGAGACTGTTTTCCCGGGAGCCTCTAGATTCTACTCTCAGATTGCTGAGTTGGTGTGTCCAGAGAAGAAAAAAGCCAGTGGGCAGAGCAGTGTCACATCGAGCAGACAGATGGAGCCCTGCTCAGTGACAGAAGAAAGAGAGGACAAGCTGTGGCTCCTGAGACCTGGATAACACCACATCCTGGCAGGCTGGAGCAAGGCCAAGCCCCCTCCTGTCTGCCCACTGCGTGAGGAGGGAACTGCTCCCAGCATGGACAGGCTTCATCACGGACTTGGGCAGGGGCAGAGCTGGCAGAAGCTGTTAATGAACTAGATGGAGAACTTACTCCTTCAAACCAATTGCAGGAACTTCTAAGCAGTTTGATCAAGTAACTATTCACACTAATTAACTACTTTCACATTTAAAAAGGAGCTATGGAAGCACCACATTTCCACAGCTCCTCCTGGGACATGGGTTTATTGAAGCAGAAGTAGCTCATACGCTAATTTCAGTGAGCCTCCAGGAGACCCTAAGACTAAACTCCCTTCACTAACCTTGTCTGAAGACACAAAAAAATCCCCCAAGGCTGTTGCAATGTAATGAGCATTCCTGGATTTTCCTTTTGTTTTTCCATCTCCTAAAGCCTCTGCTCTCGCATTAACACTTTCTTTGTATCTCCCTGCCTCCACAAGCTCATTCTCTATGGAAACTTCTCCAACTGGAGCCATGTGTCTAGCATTTTCTTAATGATGTGAGAGAAAGAGATACAGCAATACTTATCTGCAAACAGGCTAAGGTATTTAAATTCTTCCCCAAACACTCAGTTCTTCCCCAGCAACTCTGACAAAGCCCAAGTCTCTGTGTCCTCTGAACAGCTTCATGGTTCAGATCTCTTCTCCATCTGTTCCTTGGGGCTGTGCATGCCTAGTTCTTGTCTCTAACAGCACAACTTGCACTGGTGCTGTCATGCAAGTAACAATAATCTCAGTTTGTGAAATTGCCATTTTTTTCCCCTATGTTATCACCAGTGAAGGGACCCTCCATTTGACTTCATGCACATTTCCAATGGCTTATAAACCCAGTAGTGGTGTAAAAGACCCATCTCATTGCTTTTCTGAACAAGTAACAAAGACCCCTTGAGGTGCGTATGTACCTCTGGAAGTTGATTACATGAAGTACAGGGATAGACACACATAACTTGGGTGTGCAGCTCTCAGAATAACACTGTCTGCCACAAATTGCAGGTGATTTAATGGAATCACAGAATGGTTTGGAAGGGACCTTAAAGATCAACTCATTCCACCCCCATGCTGTGGGCAGGGACACCTCCCACTGTCCCAGGCTGCTCCAAGCCCCAATGTCCAGCCTGGCCTTGGACACTGCCAGGGATCCAGGGGCAGCCACAGCTGCTCTGGGCACCTGTGCCAGGGCCTGCCCACCCTCACAGGGAGGAATTCCTTCCTCACATCTAATCTAAACCTGCACTCTGTCAGTGTGAAGCCATCCTCCCTTTTGACTCCAGGTCCTTGTAAATAATCTCTCTCTATGTTTCTTTTAGGCTCCTTCTGGTACTGGAAGGACACAATTAGATCACTCCATTTCCTGGTCTATAGCCCAACATGCTTCAAATCCAGCTATTTAATCCTTCTAAAGTCATTTTTTTTGATGTGCATGTTTGCATCTTTTACTAAACTTTAACCTTCTAACAGCTGAAAATTATATACTCCAAAATTACCAATAATTTCAGAATATCATGGCAAAAAAAGTCATTTTGGCCCTTAAAAAAACAGCATTTGATTCAGTTCTGCTGAAACCTGAGGGAGCACCTCTGCTGAAATAAACCAAAATTAAACTTACTGAAGGAGCAGTTCTCCCTACACCAGGAGAAACAACGGGCAAAATGTTTTTGTCGTAAGTCAGTCTTTAGCTTTTTCTTATTCTTGTAAAACACATTACCAGAGACACGATCCTGAATGGGATATACCTAAGAGAGCAGCATTTTCCAAGTATCACATCTGACGTGCTTTAGAGACACTAGATTGTCATTGTTCAGAACTTAGGCAAAGGTAACTGATAATATTCCATCAGCTCAGGACACTTAAGCAAAGGGAGCCAGGGCCTAAGGCGTGGAGCAGAGACTATCCCTGCTTTGCACGGCTCCGGACCGTGCCCAAGTCCCTCTGTTTCGGCTCTAACACAAGTTTTGCTTATTCAGTTGTTCAAATGTTGTGTGCAGCCAAGCTCAAAACACACCCTAAACCTCAAACACACAAAGCCCTTTAACAGTTCCCTAACTATGACACCATTAAAAAAAAGTCATCTGCAGAAGCTTTTGAACACAAACAGACCAACTAAAATACTTGAGGCTGGATTCCCACTTACAAAGCTCTGGTTTTTACATGCAAGCCTTTGGAATTTAATTACTTTGATTACGCTATAACCATTGAGATAATTGATATTTTACAGAGAAGCTGAACAGTGAAAAAATTTAATAGCCCATTATGAGGACTTTAACTGACCCGATCTTTTTGTTCAGTTCCCATGTGCTGGTACATCCTGTAATTTCCTCGGCCCAGGCAGAGGTTGTCGGGTCGTCAGAGATTTTTAAGTGTCACGTAAGACTGATGACTTGCAAAGCATGGCACAGGATACAGTACAATCCAGCATCAAATGAGCTCACAGTAGGAATCCTGTCAAGCCCAGAGCAGACACTGCAATACTCATTAATTACTAGATGAATGTTAACTATGTCATAATTAAGTCAGCACTGTTTTTAAGTAATATTACAGCAAGATGAACTCTGGAGACGAATCTGGTTCCAAACAGAGCTGAGTCTACTCTATGGCCTCTGCCGTACCCAACACTTTGGGAACTCAGCTTAAGCATTGCAAATCTCCCTTTTCTCTACAGAGTTTACAATGAAGTGAACATCAGACAAGGTTGTTACCAACTGAACATGTGGACCTGGCAGAAGGTTCGCAAAAGCAAAGCCAGTTGTCAGAGCAAAGTCATTGCTTGGGCAATGGGAGACAGCCAGCACCCAGGGACACCTAGGAAACTCAGGGACACCCAGGGACACCTGGGAAACTCAGGGACACCCAGGGACACCTGAGAAACTCAGGGACACCCAGGGACACCCTGGGAAACTCAGGGACACCCAGGGACACCCTGGGAAACTCAGGGACACCCAAGGACACCCTGGGAAACTCAGGGACACCCAGCACCTTGGGCTCTCTTGGCACCTCCAGAGCTTGCGGAAATCTGAGCACAGGCAGACTGACAGGAACTCAGACCTCTCAGCTTTTCTGCAATAGTCTATGAATTGCAGGACCACAAGTACCTGGCTGGCTCACGGATATCCCAAACTCCTTGGCTTTTTTGGCCAAATTTTTAATTGCTGCAACTGAGCCTATTTTTGACCAATTCTTCTCTCCAAATGTGAAATCTCAGTAACTTGTCAGATCAGTCCTGTTTGATTTTGGGAAAAAATGAAGTCAGCTACGGAAAACAGGGTCCAGGTCTCCAGAACTCTTTCACTGTTGTGTGCAAAACAGGAATAAAATATTTTCTTCCTGAGTTCCTATTCTTTAATCTCTTTGCATTGGCTTATATCATCTCAATAGTTCCAAGATCGCGGAGAACCAGGTAGGTCCTAAAGCACCCACAGAGCTCAAGATAAATAACAGGTTTATAATTTCTCGTGAATTTTAAGGTTAAGCTATTACTTCTTTCCTTAAATTCTTCTTCGTGATTTATTTAAATAGTAATAGACCTCCTTTTTAATAAACAAGAACAAGCTGAAATTTTTATTTTATTTTAATATCTAAGATAAAGCCAAAATGTCAACTGGCATTGAAGAAGGTAGAAAATAATTCTTTCTTTCTGTAAATATATTTTTATCTAATGAAATACTCAAGTTTTATAAATTGCACTTTTCCTAAAACAAACGGGTCACGAAAATCCACAGTCATTCAGCAACTCCTTGGATGTTTTATGGTTTAATAAATTTGGGTAAGACTTGGAAATAATTGTGAGATGAGGCTTCCAAAAGCAACTAATGACACTGGGTTTGCAAACTGCAGCAGCTGACAGCCTAATTTCAGAATTACATGACCAAGAAGCACCCCCCTCTGAATTCTGCTCTTTACAGTGTCAAGAAGGTCATGTGGCTCTAAATCTTGATTAAAATTTCACGGGTTGTTCCTTCTAGAGCAATTTATGTTGATCTCATTTGCTGGATGGTTCAAATCTCAGGTGAGAGAGCAACGTCAGTGCAGGAGCCCAGTTCTTGGTATAAGCCAGACTAAGTCCTTGGATAGGAAGAGCCCCTAAGAGCAGGAGACTGGAACGATTTTTAGGGTGTAAGTCCTTGCAGGTCATGAGCTCTGACCACTGGTTAACAGCTGGAGAGGAGAGCAGAGCATTCAGGCAGCAAAAGCTCCTTGGGCTCACACCAGCATTAGTAATACTGCAATGAAAGGCTCCAGATGCAAATGCCAGTTCCCCAAACTTCTCATGTCCCATAGAGAGTGTTCAAGTCCATACAACACCTATTCAAGAAAGAGCAAGTACATGCAGCTGCTGAGTTATCAGTACCCACATAACTCTTTCTGAGCAAACTGAGCAACCTGAGGCCTGCAAACCCACCTTCTCATCCACTAAAGGGCAGAAATAATGTTTGGATTCTGCTTGACTGTCTTGTGCTGAGGATGCCACTCTCTTAAGCAATGATTTGAAATATGCCTCTTTTATGCTGGCAATACCTTTCATCATCAAAGAGCTTAATACCTGTTCAGTTGGAACATGAAGCCACAGTGATCGTTTCACCCACAGATGAATTATTTCAGCTGTCTGCCTTAAATGAGGCACCACAGTTTGGGATGGTCCAATTGAAACTCTCAAAAAAATTTCTAAAGAGACGTTTCTCCAGGGAAGAAAAGGACTTGAGCTAGAGGAGGGCACAAGCTGCAGCACAGCACATGTAGGCAGAAGCTCCAGCCTTGGGAGCAGGGTCGGCTATGTCCCACCAGCCTGGGCAGGCAGGAGAACATGGACATGTCCACACAGGTCAGGACAAACATGTCCCAGATTGATACAGGAACTGCTGCATCAACACCATGTTCCTGAAAACACACTGCAGAGGAACACGTGCTCTCTTCTTGCCCTTCTCATTGCTCTGTAAAGAGCACATAGTGCTTTCCCTCTGCACAGGGCTCTGCAAATCTCTCAGATCACGTTCAGGCTCCAGACAGGGCAAAGCCTATTCACTTAATTAATGAAACAAAAAAAAATATGGAACAGGAGCTAACCTGTAGCATGAGTTCAAGAACAGACTCGCTCCTGTCCTTGCTTTGGCGCTGCATATATGTAACTGGGAAGTAGCCAACCAGGCATTAAAATAAACATGGAATAGTTAAATATCGGCTCAAAAACAGATGTTGAAATCTTACTGCATTTCCCAAAGCTGGTGTTTACTGCCTTGGCAACCTAAGAATGCTGTTTTGCTTAATGCACAATTTTAGTAAATCTTCTGCCTTGAATAATGTGAAGGAATTTTTAAATTATTTCCAGACCTTGGTAGCTCTGACTTATGAGAGGAAAGCACTGGCCTTTTGTCTCTAGGAAACCGTACGAGTTTGTAAGGAGGAGAAGGCTTTGGCAGTGTAAGCTCAGCCTCTTAATGGATCGTAGTCAGGAAACAACCACACACCGTTTTACTTGATGGCACACAACTGGCTCTCTTCCCTTAAAAGATGTTGAACAAATTACTCCTCTTTAATCCAGACAAGGTAGATTAGAGCTCAGAGACTTGACTTGGTCCAGCTGTATCCACCTGCTTGTGAGTACCCATGCTGTCTGAGGCTGCCTTTTCCACCTTTTCTACAAGAAATTTTAACACAACCAGTCCAAAACTCGTCACCACAGTCCTACATGAATTTTACAGGATGTTACACCCACAAGAAATGTACAGGATACATCCCCAAACCCCTTATTTTTTATCTTTTCTTTTATGCTCATTTACAAGTTTAACACAGCAGTCTTCCTTGGAGATTTCTAACTATGAGCAATTATGGGGGTAAAGGGAAAAAAGATGTTGAAATCTCGTCAAAGCCCAGCTGCCCACTGCAGGTTCAATGTAATCTTAAAAGATTATTTGGGGGAATTGGTACAAAGATTTAGGATGGTTTGGAGAGTAATGGCTAGAACACACTGTGGTGTCCTGGTCCTTAAGGACTGGTTTGTTCAGTTCTTGGTTGCATTTTCTGTTTGTGAAGGAGAGCTGGAAGGTACAATCATTACTGCCTGTGCTTTGGCTTGCTTTGGTGGTGGAAAATGATTGTTAAATCAACTGACCTCCAGTTACAGGTGTTCAAACTACTGTCCTGATACCATCCCTCCTGAGGAGAAATGCTACCAGCTACTTAATTCTTCCCACAGTCTTTAGACTTAGGAACAGGATTAGCTCGTCCAAATTCGCATCCTAATTTGCAATTACGAAGCCTTCTCAAACACAAAAACATTTCAGAATTACCTAGTCACTAACCTTAACCAAACTGATGCAATTCCCCTCTACTTTGCCCACATTAGCACCACAGCAAGACAATAACGAGCACTTGTGCTTCCACTGGAAAACAAAAGCAGATGCTGCTGCTTGTGCTGGATGCCGCGGGAGCAGCAAAGCAGCCTTGAGAGGGAAACGGGAAAGTGTCACTTGTAAAGCTCCGCACAAGGTCCCTGGGCTGGGACAATGGTCCCAGCTGTCAATGTGGGATGCACAGCCCAGCCCACATTGTGCCCCTCCAAGGCTACACCGTCATGGAAACCAAGGGCGAGGAGGAAAACACTGGAAAACTCAAAAGCTTCATGGTCAGGGGTTTCAATAGCTGTTTCTTTTGAAGGATGGCACAAAAGGCTTGTGGAACAGGAACGTCTAGGGGCTGTGATAGACTCCTCTGCGGCAGCACTGAAAGGGAAGGTGATGTTGGCCATGTGTTTGGCTTGTCCGCAAAACAAAAGGATGATCCTCAGTGTCCATCAGGAATAGGAAATGAAGTTGGCTGTGGGGTTTTTCACCTAGAGATTGTGTTCCTGGCTTCTGCCTTTAACAGAAGGAAGCCAGATGTCCTCAGGTACGCTCAGCATACGGAGAAAAGCTGTGTGTGTACAGATACACACAGGCATGCGCACTTGTGTGACACGCAACAGGTTATTGCAGCCAAAAGCCTCACAGGGAAACACCTTTCATTACACAAGCAAGGCTGAGAAAACAACAGCCCCATACATAACTCGCCTCAGCTAACCCCAGCAACAGATGCCATAAAAGAAGAGCCTGTTGGGTAAGATGAAAATAGTCTTCTGCAAATACGTTTAGGAAGTATTTACTAAAGGACTAGATTCAGCAGAGGATTGCAAACCTGCAGAGCCACACAAGGGCTCCTGGTCAGCCACCGCTTCTAGGCTCTGGTGGGGCTCCCACTTGCCCAATAGTGTGAGTCCCTCCTGCAGACCCCCCATCCTGATTTCCCTGTGGGTGCTGTGTCTCACACCCAGGGGCATGGGCTGCCCCAGCAGCCACACATGGGGTAAAGAACCGGGCTGTCTGGGAACTCATGGGGTTGGTCCCCAGGTGCCCCAGCAGTGGAACTGCCATTTCTTTTGTCTCTTATGAAGATGGAAAGGGAGAAAAAAATAGCCCACTGGCTTTTGTCCTAAATTCAGACCAGCTGCTCACTAGTATTGTCCCTCTGAGTCTTTTTTCACAGTTTTTACCCCTACAAAGCACACTCCTGGGCCCCCAGCTCCATGTCTCATATGTCAGTGACATGAATATCTCTGTTTCCTCTGGAACAGACCACAAATTCTGCTGTCTTTCATCTGGGAAGCGAAACCCTGAAAAGCTGAGTTTACCAGTGGGAGTTTATAGCCGGAGCCTCCTCTGCTCCGGCAGCAGGACACTGGAGTTGCCCTGCTCTGGCACTGGCTCCCAGACCTGCTCCCCCATCAAGGGGCTTTGAAAGCTCCAAGTGATGAACTGGAAGGGACACAAAAATCTCCAAGCTTATTTTGTATGCAATTAAGCTGTTGTTTTGCTCTCCCTCCTACTGGCAGACAAGTGCTACACCAGAGAAGGTATGAGAGACTCCAGCCATTGACAGGTTGGGCACAAGCCCCCCGCCCCCTCCCCCCGCCTTTCCTGTTCTCCTTTTTTTTGTTACTGAAACCATCCGTCTGCCAAATGTCACTAGCTGATAAGAACTGCCCGTTTTTAAATCCCCTTTTGTAAATATATGCTGGCTGACATAATTAATGTCTACCATACAACACAATTTGAATTACAAAGTAAAGGCAATTTAAAAATCAGCCTCCACATGATTACAATTGATATTGAGTCTATAAATTCCATAGCCCCAGGAATTATTTAAATTTCTGAAAATGAATGAAAATCAGTACAAGATGTCTTTCAGGGAAATGAGACCAGGAGTAGAGCATCTGAGATAACTAAAAAGTCTCTTGAGATAAACATTCTTTAGTGCCGTAATACCCATGGCTCCTGGGCCACCACGGCTCTGCAATGTCTGCTGCACTGTCAGGGCCCTTATCTGCTCTGCCACCGCCACCTACTCAGAATAAATCCCTTTAGCTGATAAGCACATTAAGTTGAGGAGCCCTGCTTGTCACTTCCATCTCACTGGGTGGTTCTTATGAACTCTGTGGCACCAAATTGCTCTGCTCCATGACACCGATGCTGCTCGCTGGCGGGAATCCAGCCTTCAGCGCCTGAGAACAGCACGGTCAGTGGAACAAGTACAAAAGTTCTTGTGCCCCAAACATGAGAAGGACATGGGACTGTTGGAGCAAGTCCAAAGGAGCTCACGAAGTTCATAAGGGGACTGAAGCATCTTCCCTATGGGGACAGGCTGAGAGAATTGGGGCTGTTCACCCTGGGGAGGAGAAGATTGTGTGGAGACCTCACAGCACCTTCCAGGATCTGAAGGGGCTACAAGGAAGCCAGAGAATGACACTGCATCAGGAACTGTAGTGGCAGGACAAGGGGGAATGGGTTCAAACAGAGAGAGGGGAAATTTAGATTTGATTAGGAGGAAGTTCTTGGCTGTGAGGGTGGTGTGGCCCTAACACAGGTTGCCCAGAGAAGCTGTGGCTGCCCCTTCCCTGAAAGCATCTAAGGCCAGGCTGGACGGGTCTTGGAACAACCTGGTCCATGGAAGGTGCCCCTACCCACAGCAGGAGGTTGGAACAAGATAATATATAAGATCCCTTTCAATCCAAACCATTCTATGATTCTGTGAAAATGTATAAGGCAAAATACGGCCAGTGGCATTTGGAGACATTTACTCCAGATTCAGTTTTTCTGTCAACTAGAAATAACAAGTTTAAATAGACATTAGTCCTGGGAGAAAGAACAGCAGCGCAAGGGTAATTTAAAGCATGTATACACTGTGCCTCTTACATGCCAAAATAAACAGCTCTGTTTCTTCCTAAGGATCCCTGTGCACAAGCTCAGCAGCATCACAGCACAGCCAGGAGCTCTCCTGCGTGTGGACTGCATGCAGGAGGAGGATCTGGCACAGAACAGGACATGCTACCAAGTCTGACCTCTCTTCCTGTCTCTCTGCTATCACTTAAGGCTTTAAGTGAATGTCATTATTTTCCTGCTCGTCCTTTCCTTGTAAAACAATTTGAAGGTGTCTTGATTTACTAGAAAAATGAATCTCTCCAGAAACAAACAGTCCTACGAAGGAGCAATGAGATCTGCTTTCAAGGAAGCAAGCACGTTACTGCAAATCACAGGCTGGCAGCTAAGTTCTGCATAAATACCCCAGATATGTGGCAGTGATATCCATGTGATAAATTACATTTACTGTGCACTTCTGACTGTCTCACCTGCACTCACTCCCCCAGCAAGGAAATGTTAACATTCCCCATCTTTCATGAGTTTCAAACAGCTGCCATTAAAAAAACACAAACCCCCCAAACCCACAACAAAGAATTCCACATCTTCCCAGAGATAACCTTATCTTTTGCTTTTGAAATGGGAGGGTTTCCCTAAATTACATTGGCACTAAGTCCAGGGTTGGGGGTGGGATGTTCAATCAGGCTTAAGAGCATATAATTAAAGTTACCTATCGGGGCAGAAATGGAAGCAAAGATTCCCGGGAAGTACCACAAGATCTGCAAAGATGTATAGTGTAAGACATCGCTCAGAGGGCAGTGAAGCCCTGGCACAGGTTTCCCAGCGAAGCTGTGTGGGAACTGCTGGCTTGTAGTAAGAACTAACTTGCAGTGAGAACTGTTAGTTTGCCTCAGTTCACAGGCATTGATTCGAGCTCAAAACAAGCAAGAACCAAACCAACAATAATAAGAGAGTCGCAGGTGGTGTCACTGCAAGATGTTCTTCTAACTCTAGGAGGCCAATGACATTGTGGAGTGGTGAATTGGGAGCCAATGGATGTGTGACATGAATGTTAGAAATAGTATAAAAGAGGCCTTGGGAAATAAAGAATAGTTTTCTTCTTTGACTGGAAGCTGCTGTGGTGCGTCTTTACGCGTTGAGTCCATCTCAACAACGACAAAGCTGTGGCTGCCCCACCCCTGGAAGTGTCCAAGACCAGGCTGGACAAGGCTTGGAGGAACCTGGTGTAGTGGAAGGTATCCCTGCCCATGGTGGGGGTTGGAACAACATGGTCCTTAAGGTTCCTTATGAACCCAAGTCATTCTATGATTCTATGATTATTCTATAAATTAAAGAAAGTGTTGGCATCATTGGAAATATGAGGGTCCCAGATTTCTATCTGCAAATACACACTACTTGTTTCCTGTGAAAGAAACCGCCAAGGTATTCATCTTTGAGATAAGAAAGTCATAAACAAAACAAGGACAAATTAAAACAAGGCTGCCGAGATACTTTGTTATTAGCTCTGGAAAATCACCTTCAACTCTCTAAGGAATCACCTCCAACTGTCCCAAAGGACAAGATGATCTCACAGCATCCGTATCATGGAACTCCTAAAGGGAGCAGACATGGCTGTCTAAGAGCACCACAAAACAGTTTAACACTTGGCTCCCCCCACAAACGGTAATGAAAGGGCCACACTTAAATATTGCTTTCCCTATAACCAGCAACATGTACAACAATGTGGCTGCTGTGAGAAAATTACAAGGAGAGAAAATCCACAGGAAAATGTAAACCCGAAAAAACACCACTTTAGTGGTGAGAACCTTCCTTCTCATTAGTTTCCTGCCTCCCTTCCTTCACATTCCTCTTTGTTATTGAGTAGAATGATTTTTTTAAAATGAGGTGCAAAGGCATTTTCACACCTCTACCTAAAACTAGGTTAAGTCTCCACACTAATTACATATTATTAATGAGTTCAACCACTGAGACCAGCCTGGTTAGGGAAGAAGTGCAGATCTGCATGTTGTGTATGGATACACATGGATGCATGCCTGTATTCTTCATGGATACAATGCAGCCAGGGGCTGAACTCTCTCTTATTTGCAAAAGTAGAATGTTTAACACTGAAAATCATAGTCTACAATGCCATCCTTTTCTTCTAGTTATTTATTTTCTCTGTAAAAGTGTTTGTAGGGTTTGTGGGTTTTTGGGTGGGTTTTTTTTTTTGGTTGATTGGTTTTTGGGTTTTTTTGGTTGGTTGGTTGTTTTTTGGGGGGGATTGTTTTTTGGGGGAGGTTGGGTTTTTGTGTTTTGGGGTTTTTTTACTTTCCATTTAATATTGAAATGCACTAAAATATTACATTCCAGTCCCTGTTTTCAGGACTCTCCCCAGGTGTGCTACATTACAAACACCACTATCAGCTCAATAACATTTCTTTCTCTATTAAACAAGCTGCCTGGCCTCCCTGACGCAGACTGGGAGTTGATTGTAAAAAGTTTTAGCTACCCAGAACACACTGGTTACGTACCAGATTATCGTGTTCTGACAAATTCTGCTTGGGTGGTTTAAAGTTATCATCTTCCACTGGTGGCATCACTGCCAGGGATCATCCCCTCCACAGCTGAGCTGCCACAGGGATACATAACCACATTTTAGATACAAATTAGAGAGGAAGACCTTATGCTGGCACCAGTGGGGCTCCCTGCTGCCCTCTCTGCTGCTGTCCAGGGAGAGCTTTGCTCTGCGAAATAGGTCTCAAAGAGCAAGTTAACAAATTAAAGATAATGGCAATCAGTGCCAGTTTAACATGCCAGGCTTTCACTGGCCTCTGCAGCAAGGGCTTTGGGAGACATGCAGCTCTGCACTCCAGCCCCTTCAGGCTGAACTGTGCGGGCGAAACACAGGCACGTGAGAGTCATCCTTAGACATCAACTCTGCAATAAAGTGGAAATCCAACACAGAAATCCCTAAACAATGTGAGATCAAAGGTCTAAGCATCTGCAGCCAGAATGGTAAAGGTCTTAAAAATATATACATTTTGTTATTAATTGATTCTGTAGAACCACAGAACCGTTAAGGTTGGAAACATCCTTTCTGATCAAGTCCATACATCATCCCAGTACCACCACCACGTTCACCATTAACCCACATCCTCAAGTACCACATCCACATGTTTTTTAAACACTTCCAGGAATGGTGATTCCACCACTGCCCTTGGCATTCTGTTCCCATCCCTGACCACTCTTTCTGTGAAGAGATTTTTTCCCTGATATCCAGCCCAACCTTCCCCTGGCACAACTTGAGGCTGTTTCCTCTCATCCTGCCGCTTGCTCCTGGGGAGCAGAGCCTGACTTCCCCCAGCTGCCCCCTCCTGTCAGGAGCTGTGCAGAGCCAGAAGGTTCCCCACGAGCCTCTTTCTCTCCAGGCTGAGCCCACTCCAGCTTCCTCAGCTGCTACTGGTGCTTCAGACCCCTTCCCAGCTCTGTTCCCTTCCCTGGACACTCTCCAGCCCCTCAAAGCCTTTTTTTGCCGTGTTCCCTCTTCTCTTGAAAAGTACAGAGCTGCTAAGTTATGCATGCCTTTACACAGGACACTATACATGCTCTTACATATAATTTCTAGGTCTAAGTAACTTTCAGAGAAGCAAATATTTGTATAGAAACAGCAAATGTTGAAAAAAAACATCACAACACTTCCATCCTTGCTCTGGGTTAGATCTGTATGGGAACATGCGGATACAAATCCAACTCAGACTGACTTTTATTAGGAAGTGCATAAAGAACAGATTTTGCACAACTTCTGATAATTTCTGGTTAAAGGCCTTGTTGCTGAAAGTATTATTCAAGCCTTAAATATGCCCCCCTGTGGGATGAGTGTGCGCTAAACCAATTCTTAACAGACCTATTAATTGCACCTCATTAGTTGCTTCAGACTATAAGTTTGTGGAGCCACTTTGATTCTTAAGTTTCTAGCTGGCAGGAGAAACAAGCCCCTGATTGTGTCAGAGTTGAGCTGCTGAAGAGATCAGTGTTTAACAAGGGATGTAAAAATGGTTCACACTTACTAAAATAGAAATCTTCGTTTGCTTTTCAAGGAGGGGGGAAGGAACATTTACAACTTACAGTTTAGAAATGGGTAATTAAGAAATACACCAATAAATTAATCTTCTCAGGATATTCTCTGGCTTGTGGAAAGACAGTAAAATACATCTGGGAATTTTCCAGCTGACAGTTCCTTGCAAGTTAGATCTTACTGGATATGGTTTTAATCCTGAACATGGTTTTAATCCTGAAATTATGAAACATTTTCTTCCATGTGAACATCAAACATGCTCTTTTCCTCTGGACTTTTTTTTAAGATGGTCAAAACACATATTTAAAAGGACATGCTGCTTTATCACCTCAGGTTTGCCCTGAAATGCCCCTGTAAGGAGAATGTCACCAGAATGAGCTGCTTTCGAAGACCTACCACAGGATTACAGAATGGTTTGGGTTGGAAGGGACCTTAAAGATCATCTCTTTCCACGCACTGCCATTGGCAGAGATCCCTTCACATAACCAGGCTGCTGCAAGCCCTGGCCTAGCCTGGTCAGGTCAACAAGCACAAAGAACAAAGTTTACTGCCTTCTGAGCAGCTTCCCCTCAGTCACCCCGACAGCCACTCACCCTGACGGAAGGGTTTATACTCACCAGCATCCAGCGTGCCGGTAGCCGCAGTCCAGCCCATGATGGGGGGAATGGCCCCCACAACAGCTCCCACCCACGTGTTGGCAATGCTCATTCTCTTCAGGGGGGTGTAGCAGCACGTGTAGAGGAAGATGTTGAAGGCTCCCAGGGCCCCGGTGAGAGGGTTCACTGCCAGCGTGAGCAGGGCAATTCCCGGGATTCCGCAGGACGCAGCGAAGCACACAGCGAGCAGAGGGCTGAGGGAAGACATGTGGCACATGCTGAGTAGGAGCTGGCATCAGAGAACGGCTGTTGTCCCTCTCCTTTTGTTTTCCTCCCAAAATTAAAATAGAATTTTTGTGACTCTTTTACTCAGCCATCCCAAATTTTCCTGTTTGAGCCCCCATCCTAACAAAAGCCCTTCCAAAATGTTAAGACAATCTTGCTACAGCTCTGCAATGGAAGTCATTCCTAATCTTGTGATCTCTGGGTTGACCTAATAAATCCAAGCTCTGCAAGTAATGGAGAACTGTTCTCTCTTATGGAGAACCAGTGCTTTCAGCAGATCTTCCTTCTTCACTTTAATTTTAGTGAATTTTAACCTCTGGAAAAAACACTGAGAGTTTAGAGAAAATTAAAATGGTTGCAGTTTGTCAGACTTTTAACTGATTGCAGTTATCCGAGGGATCCTTCAAAATGCAACAGAGTTAGACACAAAATTAGGAAGTATTTATGAGAAAAAGAGAAAACATTCAATCATTCTGAAACTACATCAACAGGGATAAAGTATTCTTTGATTTTACTGAAAAAAAGTCTTAATGTTCTTTACCACCATTAATCTGATGCACTATACTGATTAGGGGGAGCGAACCAAAACAATGCTGGCAGCAGAAACAAAACTGATTATCTTTTAAGTATGACTGAAACTAACTGAAGATATTTTAAGTTTGGCTGAAAGCAGCAAACAACAGAGACGCAAATTATTTCTGTAGATTTCTACTGCATATCAGCTGAGAGCTCAGGGACAGTTGGAAACTCATATTAAAATCTGTCAGAAAGTGGCTAGAGCTATGTAAACTTATGCTCAGAAGTTCCACAATAAACACCCAAACAGGATGAACAAGGATTTTTTGTTTGGCTACCAAAACCACACTCGACAGGCAGCATGACGACACAACCCTAAGGAAGCTTTAATTGTGATTCCTTGTGCCAGATCAATGTGTTTGCTGCTGGTGGGGATATCCTCTCCTGTGCTTGTTCGAGGCGCTTGGTGTAACGGGAAGAGAGAACTAAAAGCCTTTAAGAAATAATGTGGTGTGGGCAATCTCTGGAAGGGAAGAAAATGCCATTAAATGAGCTGTATTTAATAACCCATGTGGCTAAATACACACTCACAGTCATCCATGTTAAGACCAGAAAATATGTGCTCTTGCAACAAAGGTCTCTGCGTGGAGTTTAGCTTTACACCTTTTGTCTAATTGAAAACCATGCAGCCTTTGTAGTCTACAATTCACTCTGCCCTCTGGCCAAATCCTTAACCCTAAAATACATGTCGCAAGCACTGCTTCAACCCTCATAAGAAAAATTTGCTGGTGGGGATTAATTTTATAGGAATTTTATCAGCAAAAAATCCTACCACTCAAGTTTTGATATTTAAGATCCAGATTAGGCCAATACAGTACAGAGATCCTAAATACCTGGAAGAGCTAAAATGATCAGGCTAAAGATCTGCCTCCAATTTAAATTAAATCGACTAAGTCATTTTCTCCAGCTTTTCCAAACCATCAACAGATTTTAGGTAACAGAGTGTGCACAGTGCACATTTCTGCTCAGCATTACCAGCCATGGTGTTACCAGTTCATCAGGAGTAGAGGGAGGGTACATCACTGCCTTTCACTGAAAGTGAGATGTATAAAATTGGAGGCTGTTTTCAGGAAAGGAGTCATACGAAGCTGTGCCTTCTGGTTCTGCAGCCTGTGGTGCTCTTTTGCAGAAAGGCAGCAAAACACAACCTGTCCCACGAATGGTCCCACTGCTGACCACAAATGCTGGATTACTTCATAGATGTTGCCCCTCTGTAGTGAAAGCCTGACCGGGCTTGGTTAAACAAATCTATTTTGACTGATTCTTGAATAAAATACAGTCAGACAGTAAACACCAGATTCCCACAATACTCACTCTTGAGGCGACAAAAGACCAGTGTGACCCCACGAGGTTGGGCTGCCCACGTCCGCCCTGCGGGGCTCACAGACAAATGAGGGCACAGTTTGATCTAATGCAACGAGCACTTTTCTCACTAATCAGGAGTGAAGACTTATCTACGTGTCTCCAATTCAAATGAACACTACCCACCATGAACAGGCATCAGCCCTTCATGTCTCTTCTTGGACAGGAAGGCTAAGGCTGGGAGCGTAAAGCCTTCCTCCACAGATGAACCCTGTTTTGCCTCTCTCCCACATTGCTTCCCTGCAGCACCGACAACTCTAAGTGCCAGCCCTGATCCCAGGTGTCTGCTGCCTTCATTTCCAATCAATGGATCAGAAAAATACCTTTAAAAAACAGGGCTTTACCAAAAGGGAAGGGTGAAGTTATGTGGCTGAGACGTTCAAAAGTGTTGCTGTGTTCCTGGTGGATGAGAACACATTTTTGTTTTTCAGTTTCTTCCTTTTTGCCTCTTTAAGGGAAGCTCCTGGAGGCACAGCACATAATCAGAATCACAGAATGGTTTGTGTTGGGAGGGACATTAAAGCCCATCTTGTTCCAACCCCTCTCAGAAAGGCAGGGAAACCTTCCACTAAACCAGGGGGCTCCGAGACCCATCCAACCTGGCCTTGAACACTTCCAGGGGTGGGGAGCCACGACTTCTCTGGGCAATTTGAGGCAGTTTGATCAGTGTCTGTAATCATGACTCAGTTTTGTTATTTCTGCCTCTTGAAATACTACTGGGCGTCACAAAGACACTGCAATCAGAAATCAGGACTTTTCTTTCATGGTGAGACATGAGGTAGAGGAGAATCCAACTCCCTCTCATGTAAACTTGTCATGTTTAAAAGGTCTAGGAGAAGTATAAGCAACTCCTCACTGGGAAAAAGGAAATATTTGAGGAAGACATAGAGAGATTTCAGTCACAGGTGATGCTCTTTCTGATTCAGTGTTACTGTGGATTTTAAGACAAGACTGAGCCTAGGTTTAAATCACAGCAGTTTAAGGGGTATTCTGATTTCTACCAGTTTATGTCTCCTAGGAACCAGTGTGCATGTCCATGCTCACATTGACCATCAGTACTCAGGGACATGGGGTGAGGTTCACTGATTTGATGCACACACCATTGCCAGGCTGCCCACATCTCTCCAAGGGACCATAGGAGACCAACATCTCGTCCTGGAGCAGGACAAAGGCTGAGACACAGAATTGTCACTGGATTTACCCCACCACCTAATGTTCACACATTTCCTCCCACTATAGCCTCATGCCACCATGCAGCCATGGCAGCCTTGGGTAACCCAAAGCGAGAGAATTCTCACACGGTGCTCAGAAGTGTCTGAGGGGTCTTTGATGGTTTCCTTCATCCTTAAACCATCCTATGCAGTAAGTGCAGGCTGGTGACAGATGCTGGTACATACACCTCATTTCACTTGGGTGCTCACACTTGCCAAGAGAATTGCTCCCATGGGAAAAAAAGGCAATCTTCCATTGGAAAATTGGCCCAGGAGCTAGCTCAGAAAGCAAACATCTTGAGTAAGAAACTAGGTTTTATGATGGATTCTTGGGAGGAGCTGGTTTCAGTTATTTGGCTGATTAATATCAGGCTTCGGAAAAATACTGCAAATGCCAAGTGAATTCTCTTCAAATTTCAACTCTAAAATACCCAGTATGTCACCACATAGGGCACCTCCTAAAGGCAAACCAAAACGTAGTAGTTCTGCCTCGTCCCTCTTCCCTCCTCTACTGACAACGAATATGTCAAAATCTGCCTAATAAAAGTGCTAAAAGACATCCACCTTCAACTAAAAGCTTTTGAGAACTTCAGCTTAACTAGTGAGTTGAGAAACTTTTCCTGATCCAAAGAAAATGTGCTGTCATTTCTTTCCCAGGGAGCTCACTCAAGAAGGCCCCACCCCAGTCACAACTCCACTGAGAGCATCCAAGAGGAGAATGAGAAGCACGAGGAAGATGAGGCCCACATTCTCCTCATTCAGCTCTGGAGAGATGCTCTGTTGGTTAGGCCATGGAGGATTGCTCAAGGACAGCCCAGAGCTGTGGGGGCAATGGGAGCAGGCAGGAGGAATTCCACATGGGTGCTATTCAGGTATCCCCTACACACACATGACCATGCGACACCCACGTGGACCCTCAGAGGAGTGAGGAGACTCTGGACAATGCAGCAGCATATTTTAATTCACGTGCAATAACATAAACTCTAAACTTGTTGCCACTTAGAGATGTTCTAGATATCCGTAAATAATGAGCTTACACACATGTTCAGGAAATAAATTAATTTAACAGGCTCCAGAACCATGGAATACTTACTGACTCACAGCCTTACATGGAAAAGAGGGGAAAACAAAGGAGGAGAAAACAAATTAAAGCATTTGCCCATCTATAAAATTAATGTAGTATTTTACCTATTTCACAGCAGCATTAGCAAGCTTAATGTCTATAATGATCAACAGTGGGACTACTTACACAGGCTTTTCTGTGCTGTCTTTGGCAAAACATTTTGTGAAAATGACTGTCAAAGTAGAGTTTGAACTACAATCTAAAAAACAGTGTTAAAAATGGGGCAAAAGTTTAACGATTTTTTTAAAGAAACAACAAAAAGCAAGACACAATTCCCTCTTAAAACCTATCAATACTTAAAAATATGGAAAATTCCTGTATCAGCATCTAATGCTTCAACCTATTCCTGTGAATTGACACTCCCATACAAATGCAGACACAAAGCCCATATGAATCCTGAATAGTATTCATTCATGCAATCAGCAGTTGTATGCAATTCATGTTCAGCTGTTATGTAAATATATAAGAAACTTAATTTGTGACCATGTGTTAATGGGAACCTGGGCACGCCAAACATATTTACATAAAAGCGTAAGCCTGAACGCAAATGCCCATTTAAGACTGGCTGCACATTTTTCAGGTGAAGGATAAGTGCGTATATTTGAAACTTAGATTCAAAACCTAATACAAAAGGCAATAAAACAAATTCTGTCTTCTCCCTGTCTGTCAAAAACCTTTCATAGTAACGTCATCCACTTCTAAAAGGGTAAACTAAAAAAAATCCCAAACAACAACACTCTTTTGTTTAGCTGCAGCATGACTGGAGTACCTTAATGGATTGGAACTTTTAAACTCCCAGTTGATTATTCTGTATTACATCTCATTATTATTGACAACTGTCCCTCAGGCCACAAGACCAAGGACCCATTCTGACAAACGCAGGGTGATCCTCTAAAATAAGCAGAGCATGGATGGTGAAGGAAGAATCCAGGCATGGGCTTGGGGGACCAGGAGGGTGGGAAGAGAATAAACTTTATTTAGAGTCATTTCCATATCCAAATGAAGCCAAATACATACCCCTGTGTTCCTCTGTGTGGAACTGGGATTTTACTAACAGCAAATACTCTGCACAGAATCTGCCCTTTAATTAAACTGCAATCTACTTACTTTCTGATGAGACAAAGACTGGGTTTGGGTTTTGCTGAGTTTTCTGTGTCATCCAAGACACAGATTCACCAAGACCACTGTGCTTCCTCCCCTCGCTCACCATGGAAATGGTACTAAATTATCCCTGACTTCAGCATCTTCCACAGTGGCAGGTAAACAGTGCTGAGACAATAGAGGTGAGACTGACGGCTCAGATTAATTTCAATATTGCTACTCTGGGCCTAAATTCCATCTGCATATAGTGTCAAAACAATCTGTTGTAACAAGAAGAGGAACAGCCTGAACCAGGCTCCTGCACAGATGGGCTGAAAATAGCAGGCGCTCAAGAGAAAGTATTTGGCAGACAAAGAGCACCAAGTGTGATTCTCATCTGCAACTACGTTTCACCATCACAGGCTGAGATACAAGTCCAGAGCATGAATGCTGTTCCAAAACCATAATTAAAATCAGATTTCAAGAGGAAGCATCATAAGTTGCTTATTATTTCTGGAATCTGTAGGTACTAAAAATGTCCCCAGACTACTCATCAGTACAAAGCTGCTGGGGAAAGCCCCCTCCTCTTTTTCCTAATTTTTTCCAGGTCAGCAGTAAGTTCTTAAGGCTTCTGAAGCCATTTACTCAGAAGAAAGCATCAGACTGAAGGTTTCACCTTTTTCCAACTGTAGTGAGAGGTTATACAAACAGAAGTGCAAGTCCCACCCCTCTGAAGGTTTCTGTGGCTGCAGAAGCCCACGATCAAGAAGGGGAGAGGATGTCCATGGAGATTCCCACCTAAATCCATGCAGAAAATCATACTTTTCCCTAGCTGCTGAATTAGTTTTGCTCATCTCCTGACATCTTCTCAATTCCTGCAGCCAGGCAACACTAAGAGCTGCCAAAAACAAGTCCCAGGGCAGAAGCTGTGCCTGTGGCCACCATGACTGTCCTACAGTACTAAGCTATGGCTTGACCACCTCCCTCAGCAGGAGAAGGATCAGCCAAACGTATTTTTTTTTAACTTGTATTTATTTGCTTTAAGATCAGCACCCAAGAATGGCTCTGCTCAGCAACTTTTAGAAAACTGCACCAGAATAATCAGGGAAGGCCATCAACTGCAGGAGTTAGAGAAGGCAATCCCATCTTATCTGGAGGAATCAGAAGGAGCCCAGGATGTTACAAAGACTGTAAGAAGCCTTCCTGCTCCCACAGCTAAGGTAACAGGGTGCAGGCCCATCTCCTTCAAGCACACATCTGGACTGCATTTGTGTGATTTCCAGCCCTGCTTCCCCGATGGACACATGCCTGGAACTGGCAGTGGGGTTGTCTGCTGGCACAAATGCTGCCGACTCAGCTGACTGTGAGAAACGAGGCAGGAGGCTGGAAAAGGCACATTCTGCCCCAAATAGCAACAGTAGCATCCCAGAAATTATTTTTGATGGAAGGTTAAAAAATTCCCTCATACAGTTTCTATGTTCGAGGTAAGGCCCAGAGCATTCAAAAGCAATCAGTAACCATGGCAGAAATGTTGAATGATGGCAATCTACCAACTCTGAAATTAGATTTTAAATTTCCACACAAATCCTTTCAGGCTGTGTATTTATATATTTAGCAATAAAAACCATATTCATGACCATTGTCAGCTCTAAAAGTTCTATTGCAATAGCAACAATACTAGTGGGAACTGAAACTGGAGCAACACTGCGTGGATCAGTAGCTTCATTGCTGATGACTTTACTGAAATGATTCCAAATTTTTTTTACAAAAAACGTTAGATAAAACTCCCAAAGAGCTCTACAGACAGACTGGGGACATACCTGATAGAAAAAACATCCACGCTCACACGTGAGATTCTCAATCAAAGTGGCTCCATTATGACCTGATCTAGTGGGGTGGAGTCCATCCACGGCACAGGGGTTGGAATTAGATGGTCTTTAAGGTCCCTCCCAACCCAAACTATTCTGGCATTCTGTAATAAATCATTATGCCTAATTAGTATAGTTTTGAGGCTGCGGTTTTTAAGGGCTCAAAGCAAAATATTTTTACATTCAACTACAACTTTCAATTACAGATTGGATTAGTCTCAAGGAAAGATTTCTTTCCAATTAAAAGGAAAAAAAATAGCTGTAACACTAGCAGAATGGACATACTGCCAGACCTCTGTTTCTTTCATGTATTTCTGATTCAGCATCAGGCAGAAGCTTTACTTAACACAAATAATTCGTGCTCTCACTTTTGATATGCTCTTCCACAGGTACATTGTGGCTGTATATAATGAAAAGCCCAAGAACCTGCTGATTGAAGTTTAAACTTGCAAAGTACCAGAATTATATTAAACTGAACAATATGTATCAATGAGTTAAAATGGCACTATTTTAAGGGAGAAAATGTTGAGAAATATCTTAATAGATATTCATTTATTCTCTTTCAGTCACGCAAGAAAGTTCATGAGTCATGACAAGGGATGAAGGATGATGCAGTTTAAAACTGAAATGTGAAACTAAATTACACTTTTAATTGGGAATTCAATTTTTCTCCATCGACTGAAAATATCAGAATACAGCTAGTCTATCATTTAGCGCTGAAGACAGACAAGCAAATGGGGAGCTTTGTCAAGTCTTTTTTTTTTTTCCCCTTAATGAATAATTTAATTTTGTCTTCACAGGTTAAGAATTAGTATCTATATTCTGTCAGTGTCTGGTATCTCATCCCCAAAAACATGTTGCTGTGGCAGATCAGGCTCTACATGTACTCCAAGTATTGAATTTTATATCAAATATTCCCTTTAACTGGGTGTACCGCAATTTTTAAGATTAGCAGAACACACTTGTTCCAATTCTGCCCACTTGTGTTTTTTTAAGTGTCTTTTTTGTGATTTGATTTCTGGTAATGACTCTGATAAAAACGTTGCTAATCTCAGACTGGACAGTACTTTTTTCCAAATGTAAAAAAAAAAAAAAAAAAAAAGGGGAAAATAATGGAAAAGCTCCAAACCTAACTTGTAACACAAAATCTGAGCTGAGGAGAAATTCAGTGTTAAGAGGAAGTATGAGACTGGTAGGTGTTCCCCAAAAAATCTAAGGAGCTGGGTTAATGAGTAGCATTTAAGCACACTTAAACACCATAGCAATTGTGTCTGAAGAGAAAGAGTTTACAGACCCAATCCTCAAATAAACCTCTTTAAAATTCAAATCTTGGTGAAAGGAATCACCCCTAATACCTTTCCTTTGTCCACAGGGCCCAGCCAGGCCCATCAGAACCAACATGGAGGTGATTTTGAATGACAGCTGGACCACCCGCAGGGAAACAGGGAAGGATTCAATGAACAACGTCTAAATCTCCCAAGGAATGGCATACAGTGAGAATTTGGCAAAAAGGGAGTTCAGTGATGGATAAACATGTATCACTGGCTAAGTCTCATCATGGAGCTGCCTTTTTGAGTTTTGCCTCTAAAGTGCCACCAGTTCTGGCTATGCCATCAAATATCCTTGCTCAGAAATGTATTTAGTGTAAATAAACAAAGACTAGGATAAAATAGTGCCTGTCTGTGTCAATTCATTTCTCTCCCAAAGAAACAGACCAAGCATCGAGCCAGGCCACCCTGCCACGGCTGTGTATCATTGTATAAAAGCATATAAAAGCACTGTATTTTACCCAAAGTAGGAGCAATTTGTTCCACTCACTTCTCAAGAATCCGAGCTGCACATGTTCTGTCTCCACTGTCAGAGCAAGGTGCCTTAAAACTACCATAAACAAACACGGCTGATTTAAAAGAATCATTTCATCCTGAAAAGGACACATCTCTCTTTTTTATGCTTGAGTAAATCCAAATTGGCTTGATTGATTTTGCTGAAGGTTTCCACAAAGACACCACTGGATGTTAAGGTGATGCAAGAATTTCAACTCAGCCAAGAAAGGAGAGGTCAGGAGTCCCACCCTTAGCGTTATGCTTTCTCCTACACATCACCTGCTCTCATTTTGACCAGTTTAACTCTCTGCAGATGATACCAGGATCTGTTTTTTCATGAGCCTGCCCTAAGATGTGAGCCCAGGTCTGGGATGAGATAGCTCAGTGCGCCATGGGGAGATCGGCAGTTCAGACAAAAACGAAACTTTTATACTGCCCTTTGTTATTAAGCAGACACTCCAAGTGGGCCTCATCACTTCACTTGGAAGTAAAGAATTACAAATGAAAAGGACCTATACTTACAAAATGTTTATGCTCTTATTACACTTGCCATCCATACCAAAATGTTAATCATAAATTACCCCACTAACTTGGAAGGCCATCAACACACTTGTGGTATATGACTTTGTTAGGTAGGAGTGAAAGGGTGAATAATAATATTCAGAGCTGCCCTGCAGTCATGAAAATGTAAATATTTTTTTAAAGTGCTTACAAGACAAACCTACAGTAAATTTGAAAAATGTCCCCCATAATATTTAAACTAAATCCTCATCTTTAACCTAACCTAAGAGCACAGCAGTTAAGTGATCCATTCATACTACTTCAAAATTTCAGTTCTCTCTTTATTTAAGAGTCAGACACCACCTGACCAACAGGATGGATAATATGTTTCTCCAGAAACATTTTTCTGTGATTTAGAATGATTAAATCCAACATGTGCTTTTGCTGATCTCTCAGCCAACATTTGGAAAGCAGTGGGTAAAGAAGTCTCAGGCCAAATCTCAATCCCATTCAGACAAAGAAAACTAACATGCTAGAGTATTTATCAACCTGCTCTTCAAAAAATAAAAGAGAGAAGATAGTACAGTCATCTTAACAGAGGAACACTGCTTTGAAATATATTTCTAGGAGCAATGAAAATGAAGGAATTAAGTAATTCCCTACAGCCAAAGAGAGCAGGACAAGAAGCAAAGGTCTGCCATGGGAAGAGGATTGGGCTCTAGACAGCAGCAAGTGGAAGAGCAATGGAGCAGATACGCCTGACAAATTCCAAGTTCAGCCAGATCCTTTCTGCCCATCTGTAGATTCCCCTGCACCATTGCAAACATGCCTTTTAACACCCACAGCATGGGAACACTCCACAGCAAACTCTTCAGGACCTGCCAAATCTCACCTCAGAGGTGAAGAGGACAAGGACGGCTGCATTTCGGGATACCTATATTGTTATCTACATAGATTATCTACAGTTACTATCAGAAGTTATGGGTTTTTTTAGTGGATACACAAAATGAAAACCCCTTCATATACCATCAATGTGCACGAGTAGAACATAATTATTGTCACACAGGCAGCAATAGGAGTCACTGTGGCTCATACTCCTTTCCAGCATGATCTGTAATCTTTTATTTCTTGTGATATTACATGCCGCACAAAAAAGAACTAAATAAAATGTATCAAAGTGGTTCTCCACGTATCTCAACCTCAGGAATGCAGCTTTTCTAGTCATATAGACCAGAGAGCAAGCATCTGTGTTCGCACAGCTAATTAAAGTGTAAGAAAAACCTTCTATATATCTGACTGGCAAAGCTGATAACATGTAAGTTATAACTTGTACGAGACATGATAAACTCTGTCCTTCACAGACAGAAATGCACTTCTAACATGACTCACTGTAAACAGATCTCAGGGTATAGCAGCTTCTAATGAGAGGCAGCTCCATAATGGACTTGTTGAGCGGTGACATTTCCTACACCACTTGGCACAGGGTGAATGATGAAGCTGTTGTGGTTAAACCAGATAAGGTTCAATACTAATACAGGGAACAAAGTATCGGGGTTTTGACTGCATTAAGCCAGAATTTACAAACATGAACCTGAAATGTTTGACAGGATGGGAAGAAGAGTCATCAGGAGAACACTGCCCCTAAACTGGGCAAAGGATCTTGGGCTTCGAGCTTAAATTTTGCTTCTTTGTAAAAACTCACTTTAACATCACCTTTGGAAAAAATGACTCATCACTAGTCAACGAAATAAGAAAAGAGGCAATGGCTGCAATCAATGTCCAAGAAGCCCATTCACATTAGACACAAAGATGGCAGGATTAGTGCACAATGGCTCGGTTCCTCCAGCTCTGCAGCTCTACCCCCCGGCGAGGAGCTGACATGAGAGGATAAGACAACTCCATTAGGAGACCATATCACTTCTCTGCAGCGCTCCCCACAAGCAGATGGAGCAGCTACTTAGCCAAATGCACCGTGACTTGCTTTATACATGAGCATCTAGGATGTTTCCTAATGTGGGGCAAGGCACAATGTACTCCGATTTATCAACTGTCCCATACGCAATTAAAGATTCGGATAAATAATTTGGGGGTAAAGGCCCATCGGCTGAGCTGAAAAGCAGCAAGGCACGAGGGGTCAAGTGTTTCTGTGGGATTTATATTTACTAAACAGAGCTGCCTGCAAAGGAATGTCTGTGTTGAGCTGTGGCAGAATGAGGCCTGGGCAGGAGTGAGCTAGAGAACCAACGACTGCTTTGTTTCAACTGAAACAAATTTAAACGTACAGTTAATAAAACAACCCTCTTTACTGCCCTAAGAAACAAAATACATATGTAGTTAGAGCTATATAATTTCCTGTTAATACACGTTTTGATCTGAGGATAATGTGCAGTATCACCATTTTCCTGCACACTCTACAAAAAGCCTCTAATACCTTAGAACCATTTAATCAACATCCCATGCAGGCAGTAAATAGATAATTGAAATATAAGTACTGTCATCCATATCCCCTTTGGGAAAGTGACACAGTAAGCATTATATCACTCCATTAGACCATCCTTTGATGTGGGTTTTATTCTCATTAAAATATGTTTTAGCCCCAAGGTTTCTCTCCCCCACACCTCTCTGTGACATGTCCATGCCAGAAAAAAAAAAAAAAAATTACCCCACTGTTCAAAAGGCAAGAAGAACATTTTTACAAGCAATTGTACATGTCAAAAATAAAAAGCTGCATTTTTAATTTCTTGTTTACCAAACACAGTCAATGACAGCTCCTGGAAAATACAGCGTGGCAAAATAAAAATGAAGGCAGGAGGGTGGTGGTGGGGGGAGGAATGCATTTACTTGTTTTCAAATAATAAAGCCTGAATACAAGCAGGATAAGAAATTCTTGAAAAGGCTGCTGTGATAGTGTCTGCTTTGAATTGTGCCCTGTTTACACAAGAGGAAAGCCTCCCACTGAAAAAAGAAACATTTTTATCATTCAAAAAGATCTCAGGGCAGTCCCCTCAAAATGAGATATTTTCTAAACAAAGTATCAGAATGTTCCCCTGCAGGGAATGAGCATCTGATCTCTAAAAAATGATTATACTTGAAGAACTGTAGATCTATGGAGTTTTTGTTTTATTTGTTTTAACTTAAGTACAATGAAACCTGTCTGAAATGACCACCCAAGGGAGCAAAGCCACCAGCTAAGCAGGGGCTGACCTCTAGAGGGGACCCAAAGTTCTACTAAGACCCTTGGGGAGTTTTTAAACCTCTGGCTTAACCAGGGCTAGCAAAACACTTGATGCAGGTCTCAGTGTAAGCCCAGGACATGGATTTTCCCTCACTTACATCAGTGCAGCTCCACTAACATCAGTAGGAACGTTCCTGATTTACATTAGTGTTAGCAAGCAAAGAATCAAGCTAATTACCCTGAGTTATCCACAGTGATTACAGGAGGAATTTTGTTTTCAAATGCACACATTTTTTCAGCGTGGACTGGTTTTGTTACGCTTGTAATAGTAGGTCTGCTACAGGCAACAGAGTGGAAGAACTCAGCTTTACATAGAACTAGTCTTGAGTCACAATGCGTTTCTGAATAAATGAAAGTTCACATGTTGCAGTTTTCTATTACTGCATGAATGTCCAATTTGCCTATCTGCAATTGTAACTACAATTCACAATAGTTACAACTGTACTTACAATTGTAACTACAATTCAATAAGCTATTGTTGAGAAACAGCACTCTCAGAGCAGACCTTTTTGGTCTGATTCTTCAAGGGTTTAGCTTATCCTTTAAACTGAGCCAAGTCAACACTCAAGTCCAAAATGTCAAGTAGGAGAAGTGTTACTGCCTCCATTAACTGCAGTAACCATTGACTGTGAACACGAGAAGTGGAAAGCTCAGAGACAGAACACAGCTCCTTGGACATTGCTAAAGGAAGAGGATAAGAGGATTCTTGGAAGAAATATTCACCAAATGACACAAAGATTTATTTCTGTTGAAGCATTCAAGGCATTAGCTGTGTTGTGCTGCCTTCTGCCATTTTAACAGACTTAAACTTCTTAAATGTGTACAGAAAAGTAGCTTGAGTGCAAATAATCTACGTAAGGAGAATATCAATGCATTCCACAGCATGTTAGTCTTATAGAATCCCAGAATAGTTTGGGTTGGAAGGCACCATAAAGAGCATCTCTTTCCACCCTCCTGCCATGGGCAGGGACACCTTCCACTGTCCCAGGCTGCTCCAAGCCCCATCCAGCCTGGCCTTGGGCACTGCCAGGGATCCAGGGGCAGCCACAGCTTCTCTGGGCACCTGTGCCTAGGCCTCACCACCCTCACAGGGAAGAACTTCTTCCTAAGACCTAATCTAAGTCTACTCTTTCATAGTTTGAAGCCATTATATTGAAGAGTTTTGAGACAAGACCTGGAGCAAGCAGGTCTTACCTCAGAGCCAACTCTGCTGTGACCAGGAGATGGGTTGTCACCTGTCCTGAGGCCCCTTCCAGCCTGGAGCATCCTCTAAAGCTGTCTGTACAATGCTTCATTGGAAGCGAATTTTAAGTCCAGGGAAGGGAAGGACAAGCCCCAACTCCGCTCCCAGGAAGCCACTGCTGAGGCCAAAGCCAAAGGAGTGGGTACAGAATACAGCTCTAAGTTGCAAAATGCTGCAGGAGCAGAATTGAACAAAGTCTACATGGCCATGAATCGGTTATTTAGAACATACTGTTCAAGGTCCTTTTTTCTTTTAAGATGAAAAACTATTCTTGTACAACTATGAAGATTTTTATGAGTGATTAACACAGCAGATCCAGGAGTACCCTAGGTTCATAAAACAGCCATTTTTTAGCAGGACTATGTGCAGCTCAGGGGTAAAGGGTCACTGTACAACGAAACCTGCCACTATGTACAACATAACATTTGTCACCCTTGAGGTTGATCTCCCTCAGCTACTGCAGCTCATACCAGAGATTTATTTAAATTAATCTGCAGGAAAATTAAATCCATTACCTTAAAAAGCAAGGGAATAAATCACACCCAACAGGAACCCAGGAGAAGCTGCTGCTGCTTCAGTCGAATCTAAGGTTGTGTGAGCACATGAAATTTTTCCTCGCCAGTGACACAAATCCGATTTATAAAAGGAAACTCAATGTCAGCTGTTATTATAATGCAGAACACAAACATGCTCAATGAGTTTAACACTGCAGCCCAAGTATGAAGAACATCTCAAGCTGTTTGTATTTCCAAACAGGACTTGAGGAGTCGGAGGAGGGAGGAGGACACGTGGGCAGGCAGGATGATGGATGGTGCTCAGTGGCATGCTGTGTTTGGGTCTACTCTTGTTTTTGCAATAGGATGTCTCTGATTACTCTCTGAATAGAGAATAAGGATGGTTACGTCTCATTGCTCAGAGAGAACATTTTTTCAGAGCCTTACAAATGAAATAGGACATTGTAACGCAAGCAGTCAATGAACTATCAGGTGTTGCTTGTCACAAATCCCCCAACAATGTCAGAAGATTCCCTGGGAGCACCAGAGATAGGTCTGGGGCTGGGAAATAAGGTAAATGTGCTGCTGTCCCTATGTTCAGCAGCCCCAGCTCTGCAGAGTCCTTCTGTGTCATTGCCTTAATGGATTGTCCAGCCCAAATACAAAAAATATAAAGCAGGGGCGCAGTGAGCCCCTAAGTAATTGTCTTAGCCATCAATATGATGCAATACAGAGACTTCACAAAGGATGGAACAAAATTACTTTTCCAAATCCCATCCTTCCAGAGATCTTTGCAGGACTGGCTCCTGGCTCACAGCGAGTGATGGACAGGCCAAAGCTGCCCAACTGAGACACTTCCTGAATGTCACCAGTAAGAGAACAGCACTGTCTCCAGCCATACCTCCACACTCCACAGTGCAGCCCTGACCACAGAGTCTTCCTTTGAAAGCTACTGAGGTTCCTCATCGAAGCCAAAGGAAACTGCAAGTCCTCAGCAACTCAGAGAAAAGGGTGAGATGCAGAAGTCTGGGAACCAGATGAATGTGTATATAGGGAAATGAACCCCTGAGACAGGGACTTCTGGTGTTTTCTCAAAGTGAAGGCTCCAGGCAGAAAGGACAGGGAGAAATGCTGGAAGCAAGATCAGTTAGAATGGACATCTGGACTTAGCCCTAAATAAACGGGGGGCTGAAGCTGCAAATGGAGGTCACAAAGGGAAAAATTTCTAAACACACGAGAATAGCTTCTCTATAAAAGTTTAACATTTCCTAATGAGCCAGCTCTGTGAATTATCTAAAATGGAGACACCAGCTCATCCAGGGCCTGCATGACTCCGTAACTCCAAGAATCTCTCACTGGGGTTACCAGTTTGATTCTGGCCTACGTTCAAAGCGCATAAAAATTCTCTTTGTGATGGCACAACCTCTAGAAAAACTCTCAGTGGCCTCAGTGCATTTTTCAGTGGGCAGGAGTCACATCAAAGCCACCACGGAAAGCCTTTCCAAGGAGGTGCAAAGCTAACATGATGGAGAGTTAACAGCCTTCTCTCTTCAAAAGGGATCTCAGCTCCGGACAAAAACTGCTACCCATATTGTCCAGTTCTGTAACAAGGACTACGCCAAATCAATAAAAAGCAAGGAAAGAAAGAAAAAAAGAGACTATATTTACAAACAGTGCAAACGAAGATGGATTAGAAAATGATGTCTCATTTGCACTGGATAGCACAGATGTTGTAACACAGCAGAATTAAAAAAGCAGCGAGTATTTCATTAAATGAAGCAGCTAAACGTCAAAACTCAAATGTCAGACAAATATTGGGCAAGAACCTCCCAAACTCCCTGGATTCTTTCCCAGAGCCAAGACACCAGTCTCTTATGTGCTATTTATCCATCCATGTCTCGTCTGGTTTTGACTGGTTTGAGCATAACTATTTACAGGTTTTATTCAATCAGCCAGGAAGGAAAGAGCTCAAGGAACACCAGGGAATATGTGGCAAAATACAACAAGGTTAGATCACTTGCACTGGATTATTCTCCTCTGGCACACCGCAGAAGAGATAACCCCAGTCTAGGTCTGTGTGTTCCATGGTCTGCAGAGAGCGAGAGCAGCATTATTCAAGGGAAGTGACACTTTAAAGAACTTTAAATTAGCTGTTGACAGGCAGGTAGATAGATTGATGAGTGATTGCCCAACGTCCCCAGCATTACCATTTTGTGGTGAAAGCAAATATGAAAGGGGGGGAAGTAAAAAAATCCATGAAATATGGTTTTGCCAATCTGTGGGGCATTCAGATGATAGTGAAGTTCATTTAAGGACACTGGAAACATAAAATAAATTGCTTTCTCTGAATCGAAAGTTGACAGTAAGTTTCCTAGTTATATTTTTGACTCTGGCAGCACTGCAAGCCATGCTAGCAGACTATGATAAAAATAAAAAAATAATAGTAAAAAAAAAAATCCCCCCATAATTTTTCTTCCTAATAAATGTTCCTTCTCCCAGGGCCTAAGGACCACATGCAAAGAAGGCAGAAGTGCAGGTCTCCTGAACCACACAGTTAAGCCTGACTTACTGAATATATGACAGATACCCTCATCACAGTGGTCCCTAAAATACATTTTAAAATAAAATTAACTCAACTCGTGAATCTGCAACTAGCACCACCTTTGAGAACAAATCAGAATAAGTTTATTGAAGCACTCTAACTATTTACCATGAGAGTGAATTTACCCCCAAGGTTCACTTGACTATTTTGTCTCAATTTTCTTGTAATTTCATCTATCATGTTTTTTTCAGTCCTCCAAAGGTGATGGATAAAACACAGAAATTAAATATGACCAACTGTTCACAGAAGCCTTAGGGAAAACATAATTTTGTTATAAATAATCCTTGGCACAAATCATGGAAATGCAATACTAAAATTGTTTGTTGAATCATTTATGAATTGGGCCTTCAGTTTCAGTTTGCAAAGAAGTTAGAGGTTTTTCTTGATGTTCTCTTTCACTTTGCTTTTTTAGCTGCCAAACAGCCTTTGAGAAACTGAACTGATACATAATCAAGAAAACAGAGGGAATGGAGGACTTTTTTTCTTAAGGACATTCCTATGCTAATGAAGGACATTTTTGGTGGGGGCAAGGAATTTACTTATGGATGATGATAAACTTTGTGATGACAAATTTTTATATTAATTTCCTAAGATGCCACAATTGTGAGTTTTCACCCAGCTAAACATGTAGAAGCAACATACGTTTTTGTGTTTGTTCTTACATGGGAAATTTTTAAGATTTATTAGTAAAAAACAAAAATTCAGTGGAATGTAACTGCATGCTGCCACTCCATGCACGTAGTCATCACACATGAAGAAATATGTAATATGAGGGGAAATTCTACTGTATTGAGAAATTCAGTATTTTACACCTGATTGCCCAAACTCCTGACATGAAAGTTATAAATGTGAAGAAATAGCACGGAACAGAGAGGTGTATTTCTTTCTTAAGTGCTTTGTCTCGAAGTGCTATTTTTTGTCATCTGAAGGGGAAGAGAAACTTGGAAATCGATAAAAGGCTTATTCCTCCTTAGCCAGAGCAGGTGTGCATTGCCTTACCTGATCTGTCCTCGCACCAGTGGTCTGTTTTTAGTCCTGTTCATATTTGAGTCAAACGGGACCTCAAAGAACTGCAATGAAAAAAAAAGAAAGGAAGAATCAGAATGAAAGGATACCGGAAAACATGCCATGCGTGGAATGTCCTGTCTGCATCTGCAGGTGCTTTAATCTCTGTTTTTGAAGGTTCAGGGATACAATGAAAATGGTAAATGGGTTTTACGGAGCTTTGATAGTCTGCACTGATGCTTTTGGCATCCCCTTAGAAAGAAAATTACCCAGAGGACAAAAATAGTTTGCACAAGACTCCAAAAGTTCATCATTTGAAGTACAGTTTGATTCCAAGTTCTTTCCTCAACAGGTCTGACTCAGCTTTTAGTCATACACAGTTACATTTGCATACACATACATGGAATCATGGAATCCTTATGGTTGGAAAAGATCTGTAGGATCATCCAGTCCAACCAGCACCACCACTGCGTTGTGTTCACCATGAAACCACATCCTCAAGTGTCACATTCAGGGGTTTTCTGAACACTTCCAGTTATGGTGACTCCACCACCTTCCCTGGGCAGCTCTTTCCAATGACTGACAAGCCTTTCAATGAAGAAATTTTCCCAAATACCCGACCTAAAACTCCCCCGGCACACTTTGAGGCCATTCCGTCTTGTACTGTCCCTGTTCCCTGGGAGCAGAGCCAGACCCCCACCCGGCTGTCTGTCAGGAGTTGTACAGAGCCAGAAGGTCCCCCCAAGCCTCCTTTTCTCCAGGCTGAGCCTCCCCAGCTCCCCGACCCCAGTTTTATATTCATACAGACTGTCCTTGCAAATGTTGCACTTCTGGTCTTTAAAAGACAAACACTAAGGGTTTTTCCATGATCACCGACCTTCCCCGAACCTATAAGCCACCCCAAAATCAAGCAACTCTTGTAAAATGCTACTGGAACTGCTCTGAGCCTCCAGTTGGAGCAGGAGGGAGTAAACACACCGTATGGTGTCATTTCATGTCACAACCCAATCTGACTTTAAACATGGCCTATGGGAAAATCCAGGCAGCACTATCTGCCTGCTCAGAATTCCATCAGGCTTCTGTAGGATCTGTTTTACAAGAATATTACTAGAAAAGTTGAATGCACTTTGCCACCCAGACAAATCTAAAGCCATTCAGTTTTATGTGAGCAAAACAATAATACACGTAATAAGCAGACATTTACTTACAGAAGGAGTAGAATGTATTTACAGAAAGAATATTTTCTAGTGATGTTACGTCTGATGTTTTGGCGCAGGGTCCCAATTATAATGGATATGCAGGAAAGGTCCCATAACAAATCATAATTCCAGACAGTCAGACTGACAGTAAGCTCAGTGTAGCCAAACTGCAGACAGATTTTAGGTGATCATATGATAAATCACTACGTGAAATCTATTCCAGCAAGTTATTTAAGAATTTTATGCTACAAAAGATTAAAATAACCAACATTAAGTTATTTAAAAATTTTATGCTACAATATTAAATTAACAAACATTTCCATTTTGACAGTGCCACATTACTGGTCCTGCTACTTCCTGAGCACTCCCATGGGAAAGCCAGTGGACAGAGAGCACGGGAGCAGCAGGAACCTGTCAGAGCCCTCCAGATGCACATCAAGGGAAAGATGCTCCATTTCCAGGAGCATGGAGTTTCCCGGAACTACCTTTCCCCTCTATTACCTTGATGTAATGACTATATAACAACTGGAAATCTCTGCTTTCCAATTTTAGTATTGATATTCCTGAACCAAACACAGGCTCCTCAGCAAAGAGTTACTCAAGAGAGAGATAGGAGGGAGGGAGGGA
>VZRL01005866.1:496645-507788 GCA_013397895.1 Origma solitaria
AAGGAAGGAAGGAAGGAAGGAAGGAAGGAAGGAAGGAAGGAAGGAAGGAAGGAAGGAAATTCATACATCTTCCACATTGCCTGAGCTCTGTGGCACAGCACTGGGCAGCTCCTGCAGTGAATTTTAGGCAGCTGACAGGGAATTTCTCATCCACCATTTGCTATGACTGATGTGCAGTGGTCAGGGTCACTCCCAACAACCATCAGAGTTGGTAGAGACCCTGGTTTGGAAGAAAAGCACTGAGGGGTCCTTGCCCTCCACCTCATGCTTGAAGGACAGGTCAGATCATCTAAGCTACAGTACCTATGTGGAGGTGTTGGATGTTCCACAAAGAACCTCTATAGGATACAGACACAAGTTTCTTTGAAGCAGGGAAAGCACCCCATCTGGATCTGAAACCAGTGATTGCTTCTGACAGCTCAGTGTTTTGCCAATGGTTTGTTTCACTGTTATATTTCAAAAACAATTATGATAAATTAAGAAAAAAATGGCATTTGACATCAGACTGGTGGAGAAATACTAGGGGGAAAATTTTGTAGGGCTAAAGTTTGTTCTCCAGAAAATATGTGGCCTATGATTACTTTTTTTTATAAGTCACAAGTTTTATTTCTGCTTGCGAAGTTTGACTGCTTTGAGTTACTTCCACTTTAAACTTGTGCATGTGAGGAGATTTTGGCTCATTTGACAGCATTTAAGCTTATGCATAAAGGTATCCATGTGCAGTGGATAAAATCAAAATAATGTGCAAGTTTTAAACTCAATGTGTCTCAGACACAAAATGGCTAAATGATGAACAGTTGGATAGTCAACACCTGAAAGAATTTAAACGTATGCAGTTGGGTTTTCAATATAAGCTGATGATGCCATGCCTAGTCTATCAAATATTTCCATATATTTAATACAGCAGTCAACCTCTGAACAGAATATAAACTTCTCAAAAGAACAAAAATCTCCTCTGCTGACTTAAGTAGTCAAAAAATGTCTGTGTCTATTGTATACAGACACAGCTGCTCCTGAAATTAAGATTACTGCATGACTTAAGATGGAATTTTTTTGCTTTTTAAAATCTGACAATTGGAATAATCTGTTACTGTCAAGTATATGCAT
Source organism: Origma solitaria (assembly GCA_013397895.1). Taxonomy (NCBI): domain Eukaryota; kingdom Metazoa; phylum Chordata; class Aves; order Passeriformes; family Acanthizidae; genus Origma; species Origma solitaria. The sequence goes on from VZRL01005866.1 coordinate 497,753, forward strand.
GGAGCTGTATTTCCAATTGAACTACACTTAAAAAAAATCCTTTTACTTGCAATGCCCTAGATTCCTTCACTGAGCTAGCTGCTATTACATGTCAGCAAGATGTCATTTATCAAACTTTTCCCATTTTGCTCCCAGATGTTGAGCAAAATTCTCTCTCCATTTGAAATAATTTTCCCCTGATATTCTAGAAAAAATGAAAAAAGCCACACATCTCAAGTATCATTCCATAGGAATGAAAGACTGAAGTCAAACATATTATCTCATACCAGGCCAACACAGTCCTGACTGTTTCAGCAAACAGTAAATTCAGTAAGATGAATCCTAGATAAATAAATATCTTAGAAGCACTCAAGAGGCTTTTTCCTCAGGAAGTCTGAATGCATCAGTTCAGCTGGACATGGCAGAGCATTATCTGCCCTCAGTATCTGGGAAACTGGCCACCAAAAGGGCAGACTGAGGGTTAAATCTACAGCATCTAAAAAGCCCTGAGTGACAAAACTTGGCAACAGCTCTCAAGAACCTAACCTAAATTTTAATCAGTATGCATGAACATTTAAAACATGATGATGGAAAAAAAATAAATCAGGCCAGCCAGTACTCTGTGGAGAATTTCTCTGGCAGACTTGTCATGCTTTTTGTGCAGATCTCATCTTGTTAATATACAGTAATTATATCTTAAACATTTCCCAATTCCTAGCATAGCTCTCACATTACTGCTCAGAGCTGTTTACACCCATGGGCTTTCTGTCCTTCAGCTTCTTTACATTGGTTTCCATTTTGTTTATAAGTGAAATGTTAAAGAACATTTAATTTCAAGCTACCTCTTGGAACCAGCAGTACCTGCAGAGGGTGGCTGAGCACTCAGACTTTCCAGAGGGCTCACAGATTAATAATTTTATTAAGACTACACCAAGATTTCCATAACAACACCTTGCAGATGCAGATTACACTATGCCAGCACTGAGGACTAATGATAGGGAAAGAGGAGAATGTGTACCATGCCTCTGCAGGTGGCTGCAGATCCTTCCATCCGTTCATGGAATCACAGAATCTCCTGAGTTGGAAGGGACCCACACAATTATTGAGCCCAAACCCTGCCCCTGCACAGACACCCCAACAATCCCTCCCTGTGCCCGAGAGCGTTGTCCTAACACTCCTGGACCTCTGGCGAGCCAACACAACCCTCTGAGTGTTGAACACCAAGACCACCTATTAAGTTTTCCAAGACAGTGGCCTGACAATTTTCAGTTAATTAGGCCACTGAAGTCCTGACCACATGCTGCATTTGCCACCCATGGTCCAGCAGGAGAGATTGTACCTACTGAATTTTGACAGTCCAACACCTTCACTCTTGTCCACACGAAAACACCAACAGAGTGCACTAAGAGGAACAATATGCCATAGAGTTTATCAAACAGATCAGCCACACTTCAGCTAATAAACATCTCTCATAGACCACTTTGGATTTTGAATGTATCAAGCACCAGCCTGGCCCCGGGCCAGGCCCAGCTCTAATCAGTGACACGTGGTGGAAACAGCAGCGGCTGAAACAGGCAACCAGTGTGCCATGTATTGACATAACATTTTATTCTAATGCTAAACACATATTTACAGCAGAACCGATAATCCCAGGAGCCTAAAGACACAATGGAACCCTGCCATTAAAAGACAGTTTAATTCAAAGTAATTCTGACGTCCTCCCATTGCAAAACCACCTCTGAATCCAAGCAGGCTTCCATGTGCTCTTTGCTATCAGAATTGCCCTCTGGATCTATATATTTCTCTTCAAGGTCGCCCAGAAGGGCAGTTTGGGTAAATCTACAGCACTAAGGACTGAAGCAGTCACCTCCTCCTGCTGGGCTCCAAAATCCGCCCTGCTTTGTACCACGTGGGGAGGTGACAATGAGCTACAGGTGATGGCCAAAGCTCCTCCTCAGCTAAAATCTCTTGCTATAGACCCAAGCAAACACTAATACAACACAAATAAAAACCACTAGAGCTGGATGCCCCACTACAGCAGTTCACTGAATAGCTACAGCCAGAGGTGAAGCTGGGCTGTATAGGTCAAGTCTTGCAAATACTCTGGAGTTCTCCCAATTCCCCTGAGCTACAGAAAGCTCTGATCATCTTTGGTTTTCTTTGGTACTGCCCAAGAGCAGTTAACCAGAAACACCACTGAAACACAGGCTGGAAACCAAACAGGGGCATGAATCAAGGAGGAGCAGGAGAACCAAAACTGTGTGGAAAGTACAGTGCCAGAGCAAACTGTGGATACCTGGGCAAAACCTGCGGTTTCCTGGGAAAGTGATCTACAGAAAGCCATTCCTCACAGCTGGCCATGCAGCCCCAAGTTCATCAGGTTTCAGTATAGCTTTTCCCATGAAGTCTCCTAGTTTTCCCATGTAGCCAAAGGAAAGTTGCTGTAAGCAACACTGGAAACACATTGAGACTGTTCTTCCCCTCCGTATTACCTAATTATTTCTACTCCTCATGTTTTCAGTGATTTATCTTACGTTGTCATAAAGTAATATATAATTACATAAATGGAGAAGAAAAACATAACATATAATTAATGGTAAATAAGATCAAAGTCAAGATTATTGTTATTATAGGTTTCCTTCTGGTTTCCTTTCAATCACTTTTATATGAAAACAACAAAGAATAATTAAAGCATATTACAAAGGTCTTTTTACTCAATTGTACACAGATGTGACTTAAAAAAAAGTGGAGGGAAGGATTTTCAAAAGCACTCATGTGCTGATCTAACACAATTCTCACTGAAGTTAACAGCAGTTTGACTTCAATGAGAGCAGAGACAGACCAACACTGAGTGATTCCGAAAATCCCACCCTAATTGTACAAACAAGGGAAGGCTTTGGAGACTGCTAGCTTGGAGATCGTATATTTGAGAATCATAAAGGGCACACAGCACCTGTTTGTCTTCAAGATATGAAAATAAAGCAAGGCAAATATTTTAAGGATTAGAAATAGCTTTTTCTTTTTTTTTTTTTTTTAAGGCAGTATCTGAAAACCCTCTGGCTGTGAAGTTCCAAGTCTTACTATAGATCTGCTTTAATATTTTCAATTTCAAAGAGGATTCTAATTAAAAACAAGATTGGTGCAAGCCTGAACAATGTTACTTACAGATAGAGGAGGGCAGCTAAACCCCACAATGTCATGTCCCACTAACCTGGAAAGGTCTGCCATGTAAAGGATCTGTCACAGGTATTGCCACAGTTTATTTTTTTTCCCCACAAAAGACACATTTCTCCTACTAGCCAGCATTTAAAAGCCCATTGCTCTGTACAGGGAATAGAACAGGAGGAAATTGCTAAGAAATTGTTGATACCTATGACTTCAGAGATCTTCAGCACGGAGAAAGCAGACTCACAGACTCACTGGTATGCACCAGTCTGACCCACTGGACTAACAACCTGTTTTGCCAGCTCTGCTTTTAAGTGCTCAAGAGGTGATGTCGTTTTTCCTGTGACCACTCGCAAGCGTGGCTTTCCAAGGATTCACAGAGACACTCAATGTCCCCAAAATGGGGCATTTTTCAGGCTTTACACAGCACGTAGTATTCCAGTGTCCTTAACTGGCAGCAGTGGCCAGAGCCACCAGCATGCCTGGCACAGTGTCCCATGTTTGTTTTCAGCTCACCCAAATCCTTTTAGTGGCTCTGACCAAAAAACAAGTGGTCACTGAGCTCTTGCAGGTTTGGACCTCTTCCTCAACACTTTGGCCAAGCAGGATCCTTAGTTGATAGCACAAGTGCCATTACAAGGAGCTTGAAAAGCTCCCGGCTCTGAGAACAGAGAGCACCACAGCCATGTGCTCCTAATGCTGCTGCTGCATCCATGGGCTTGTCACAGCAAAGAGGGGTCGGGACAGAGGAGAGGATGATGGACACATCCTGAAATACAGAGCTGGATCAGCCACTGGCTCTGCAGGTATGGATGTGCTTGCAGCACTCACCCGGGGAAGAGCAGCACGGGTGGGAGCAAGCAGCAAGACCCTGGGACTGCATGTGTCCCAGCCTGCTGAAGGGAGCAAGTAATTCATAATAATTCAGGAGTACATATCATCTTCAGTTGTATGAATAACTTCTCAAGTTAAATAACATGCCATTTGCACCAGAAGTCTTTATCTACTTTACTCCACATAAAATTTTTTTCTTTTCTTCATCTTTGAATCAAGTTTTCTAGTACCAACACATGAAAAATCAGCTCATTTAACCTCATTTGTTCAAAACACCTGATGTCCAAGGCTTGAAATGGCAGAAGAGACAAGAATCTCCCAGTTTAGTAAATGAGAAACAGGTCAGGTGACCACCAATGAGCCTGACTCCTCTCACTAAAATCATATATTGCTAAGAAGATAGCGTAACAAAAATGAAATAAAAATAAAACCAGGCCCTCATAAGATGTTCAATCTTGAAAACTGCTGACTTCACAAGCCACCTAAACTGTGTATTCGCAAGGCCTCACAGAGGTCAGCCACAGCTTCAGGGGAAATGAAAGCTGGATACCACAGATAGGCTTCACCACCTTGGAGATCCACCTTGGAGAAGTAACTGCCATTGGAAGGAATACCACTTTCCAGCCAGCTGCCAAAGACTTCTAATAATATTATACATTTACCACCACCAAGTCCTTTTTATTTAGCACACAATTAATGCATCCACAAACAAAGCTCCTTACTCCAAGCCTTCCTCAAGCCCCTCTTCCAGGAGGACACATCAATGCTTTTGGCCTCCTTGATCAAAGGAGGCAATTTCCAAGTGCAAGACACACTGCACTGAATATCTTCCCATCCTTTTGCATTTTGTTGCCTTCAGGCTCTTCCTTTTCATTTTAAAATGAAAATTGCTAAAAAATGTGTTTCAGTTAGATAAATACCTCATGCACACCCAACCAACTGCACCCCCAGAACAATGTGAGCTGGCCAAAAATCAGCTAACTTCCCTCCAGGTCTTTCCATTTTCTGGTCTGTGTCACTGGGTCAGGTCACCCTGGACACAAAAAGAGGAGAAGGAAAGGATGAAGCTGTGACTCAGCTCCCACCACTGCACTGGTGCATCACGTACCCCAGGAGAGAAGCAGCACCACAGGGCTGTGTCTCCCACTGCGGGGTTAAAGTGTTTTTTCTCTCCAGGGTCATGGAGACATGGCACTGAAGTAACATTCATCTATGTTGTGCTGCCCTGGAATAAGAAAGGGAAACTTCACCTCCTCACACACACCTCAACAACTGATCTCTGATCACTACACATCTGTTCTCTACCCCTGCAAGTTTTTAATAATGAATTATCATCATTAAATAGATGTCAGACGCATCTGACATCTGTAACGTGGTTTCTTCAGGAACTATTATATTACTATGTATTTTAGGAACCATTATTAGAATTGAAGAAAAATACCACCTTTATGCCTTACCAAAATACCCCCTGAATCACTTTGCAAAGACATTTTCTTCAAGAGATTCCTTTGCATTAAATCATATTTGTCATGACGCCAGCATGCCATGAATGCAATATATAATTTAAAAAACAAACAAAACTTCAAATAACAATCTCTTCGCTGAAGATAGGCATTGCACAAGGTCAGTATCTGGTTTAAGTTACTATATGTCCTAAAATACACCAGGCCAGGTCCTCTGGATACAGTGCAGCTGCTTTGAGCAACACTGCAGATAAAATCTGATACTGAAGACGGCTTAGACAAATTCTTGTAGTGGAATAAAGTTGTTACTCAGGAACTCTTGTGGAAGTATTTCTGCTGCTCAGTGCAGTGCTTAAGTCAAACAGGAGATCCAGAGTCAACCAGGAGACACAAATCTCCACCAGAGGAGTGAGAACAGAGGCAGGAGCTGCAAAGCCTTCATTTCTACCTGGCATATACAGCAGGATCCTGAGCTCCTGGCTTTAGCCAGGGCAGCTGTAGAAGGAGCAGGTCACTCAAGAGCCCTCCAGACCACCAATATCACCTTCTTTTCAGTCCTCTGTGACTGCTAGAGAGCTGTGAAATCAAGCAGCCTAGCTCAAGTGCTCTGCTCTTGCCCAGGAGATTAGAGCAGGGAAGTAGGAAGGTGAGATTTAAATCACTTCCACACATCTCCTGGCTCCAACCCATGTGTCCTAGATTCAGGTCATTTTAATCAGCTTTTTATAAATTGTCACTCAAATGATAAGAATACTAATCCACCACAATGTGCTTCCTGCCAGGAACCTGAATATTAATCCATAAACTGTTCTCTTATATCACACAGAGATGTGTTGGTTTTAACTGCTCATGGCTGACACGTCCTATTAGTGAGGCTTTTCTTCTTACAAGACAGACAAAAGTAGCACTGTACATACAGCAGCAGGCTAGCCTGCTTTTGGGTTGGCAAAGGTTATTTCTGTGGGTGCAAACATATAAATAACTTGTTCAAAGTACCTTTTAGTTTTGGAAATAAATTAATTTTTTTACTTTAAGCTCCTGGCACCTGTGAAAGAGAATTTGCTTTGGTCTGATTGTGTTTGGAAAAATGAAAATCTACAGCTCCTTCTGGCCAAAATATTAAAAACCTCAAACCCCCAAAACCCACCATGGATGAAATGCAGGAATGCTGTAATAGAGTCAGTAAAAAAGTTTAAATGTGAACCAGGGGGCAAAGTGACATCGACCCTTACCAATATGCCTGAGCAACACAGCACGCTAGCATTGTCCAAATGTCACAGAGTTGACCTGCTCCACTTACCCACAGCTCAAACCTCCTCATAAAATCATTCCTCAGGAATTATCCCTTTTAAATATTAGGAGATGATATCAGGGAGAGCTTCAAGTCACATTTTTATATACAGCACACTTAGGGAATCGATCAAGTCTATAGGAGAGAGTTGACAAGTACCCCCTTTACAACAAAATTTAAACAAACTTTCTCCTGTTGTTCTGATGTGTGAAAAGAGAGCAAGGGAACCCTGTGGGGGATTTTACAATTTACACTGCACTGGCAAAACAGCTTCACCACTCCCCTCCACTGTGTGCTCTCAGAGCCAAAAGGAGTCCAGTTTCTATTATACTGAAGAGTTGTAATTGTTAGGGGACAATCACAGGCACAATGATGAGTGCAATGTTGTAAATTCACTTGTATGACAACAGTTTCATTTAGTTTTAAATCCTTTTAAGTTAAAAGAAATCACTGTCTTTGATCCATATAGAACTTATCAGAAAGCTATCGATATATTAATAATGTATTTTTTCTCTTATTAATTTCACAGATCTGTGATGTGGCAGGCCACATGTGTGGTTATTTTCAAGGCATTCTCTCCTCCTAAGGCTATCACAACTCAGCAGATGAAAAGACACAGAAGAGATGCTCACAAGTATCTATGCATAAAGATCCTAGTCAAGCCTAAGGATTTTGGCCATAGAGGTTAGTTTTGGTAAGGGATTTTTCTTCATTAAAACATGATTTTATGCAGAATGTGTAGAACTGCCAAATAAAATAACAACGTACAATATAATAACAAATATCCAAGTGTAGCTCATCACTTAGCACCAGCTTTGCAGTAAAATCCAGTAACCATCTTCTTTTCTAAAAGCAAAATGCACAAAGTGGGACCATGAACTAAGAATGACCATCACTATGATCTGTTGAGGGCTGGATGACAAACCTGTGCCCTGAGAAGTCACATTACAAAGACATCTCAAACCCATCATTAGGTCTCACCTTTCCTTCCCCTTCATTAAGAATGAAAGTGAAGCAAGTCTCATAATGATCCACTGGAAAGCACAAACACCCAAAACTGTTGCAGGGGCATCACACCATCCATCTTTCTAAAGCTGTCGAGAAATGTTTGTCATTCCAGTACTGCTTGCATCTCCCAAATGCTAAGATAACACACCCATCAATCTCAGCTAGAGTTAAAAGAGGAGTTGAAAAATAAATAGTTCTGAGTCATGTTACTAAGAGGGATTCCACACACTATTAATTTTAGCTTGGAAACCAATTAAGACACCAAATCAAATTACCTCCCCTCTCTTTAAGGTATAATGACCTATTCACTTGTGTAAATTTATTTATTTTGTGACAGTGATCCTTTCAAAAGCCTTAGTAGCTTAAACAACATTCATTTTAATCTGACTTCTGGCAACAGGAAGATTTTTGCCAAAAGGCAGTCAAAGATATGGATGAAACAGGATGAATCTCTCTAGAAGGCTATTCTTAAAATAAAAGCATAATAAGAAACATAATGACATATAAGCAAGACTTATTCTAAGCACTGCATGAGCATCAATATGTTGGAATTCATGCTTTCCACTTAAAACCTGGGGTGGCTTTTGTCCCCTTCAGACCCACTGCAGCTCCTTGCTCACGAGTGCTGCTGCAGCAGCACTAGACCACATCAAAGGGCTCAAGCTCCTGCAGCTCATGCCATGGATATTACCAGAGCAGTGAACTCCCAGCAGTTTTAAATATTGACAAAGAAATGCCACTCTTGTAGGATTTGTCTTCCAGGTGCCTCAAATGTCACCTTTGTTTGCTAAGTGTTAGTCCAATATGAAGTTTCCTGAGTATCTACTGGGAAAAAAAAACAACCAACCCTGCACCTCAGTGGCCTGATTTCCCCTGGGTGCCAGTATCCATCCAAGAGCTTCTGGGGGGACTATCCATCTCCTTCCTGTTGGTGCCATCATAGGGATGTAGAAGCTTTGACTGCACAGGTCCTGCTAAAGCTGGACTGTTGGAACTAGTACTTTGTTCAACCACAAGGAAAAAAGGAAAAAATCACCTGGATTCAACAGGAGACTTGACTGAGGCACTCTGTGCAATGCATTAAAGCCAGATGGCACCATGGGAGATTTGGACAATGTGCTCACTTTCCATGAAACTAAACCCAGAACCATGCAAAGTCTTTTTGTGATAATGGAAGTGCATTATAGTATCTCATCCTGGATCAAAACCTTTATATAGGCAAATAAGAATACATACATAAAGACATGGACTTCTTTAAAGGGCATGGAGTGACAGGCCACAGGGAATGGCTTCCCACTGCCAGAGGGCAGGGTTAGATGGGATATTGGGTAGAAATTCTTTCCTGTGTGGGTGGGAAGGACCCGACACAAGGTACCAGAGAAGCTGTGGCTGCCCCTGGATCCCTGGCAGTGCCCAGGCTGGACAGGGCTTGGAGCAGCCTGGGACAGTGGAAGGTGTCCCTGCCCATGGCAGTGGGTGGAACTGGATGGGCTTTATTGTCCCTTCCAACACAAACCATTCTGGGATTCTGTGTAAGAAGAAGAAAACAAAGGATAGGAAGTCCAGCATCAAGGTACCACTGATCATTGCTGTCGAGTAGAAGATAAAGAATTTAGTTTGCTTATCCCTGAGCCCACATCCATATGGGATGCCACTCAACACATATATGCATCTATGGAAAATCATACAAAAATCAAAACATAAAAAGCTATTAGGTCTTCTGAAAAAAGGACTGCAACATCAAATCACTTGCTCTCATGGAAAAACCTTGAAACTTAAAAAAAAAATCATTACAAACCAAAACTCAAATAAATATTGCCATATTTCTATGACCAAAAATATCTGGTGAAACATCTACTTTTGACCAGATTTCAAGTTCTTCAGTGAGGAAAGTGTGTGCATATACCTGAGAAACACTAACTGTGCAATTCCAAAACAGGCTTCTAACAAGAAGTTCCCACTCCAAAATAAAAGTACCCATAAAAAACATCCCAAGAAAAAACCAATATGCTTAAAAATTCACAACCTATTAAAATTCAAATGAACTTCCCTATGTAGGCAAGTCCTTAGATGTATCCCTCCATTTAATTATGTTGTAGTTCCTGTGTGGACAAGTCCCCAGATGCTCTTACATGATAATCATTAAATATGAAGTGGCGAAATGAATTGCAACATTCAGTAATGCTCCTTATGAACTAAGATTTATAGAGAAAGCATGAAATAAAACCACCAAAGCACATGGTCACTATATCTGCATGGAAAAAATACTAATAAACTGTGGCGGGCCGGCCCCCCG
>VZRL01005870.1:0-82430 GCA_013397895.1 Origma solitaria
GTCAGGTACCCGTACCCCTCGGGCCATTTTGCTGTATCCTTTGCCCCGACCACCACCCCTGCCCTCTGCCTCAATAAAGCGGAGTTGTACAGCAACGCCCTCCCTGCTCTTTTGTTCTCCGGACTCTCTCCACCAACTGTAGGAATGTGGTCTCACGCCCCTCTGGGGCTCAGACCTGCCTGCCTGGGAGCCAGCCGCTGAGAAGCCCAGCCAAGCGCCGTCGGCCCCTGAGCTAGCCGGGCCCCTGTAGCCGTATCACCCACGGCTACACCTCTTGACTTTTGATTTAATACCTCTATGGACAAAATGAGCTCTGACAGAGATTTGTGAAAGGGCTTGCTATAGTTGGAATCCCACTTGGAAAACTGTGTGGACCTCTGGCAGCACTAAGGGGTATGTTAAAAGGTGAGTCTGCCTGTAGGCATCTAACAGTACATGCAAAATTATCTCCCAGAACTATCTCCCAAAATTATCTAGCCAGACACAAGAGCAGAACAGCTTCCAGAAGGTGTTCAGTAAAAAATGTTTGAGAAGTACATTGAAAATGGCAAGCAGAAAGAAGGAGAAAAGAAGAAGAGAGAACTTGAATAACAAATTCTTGAAGAGCACATCTACATTAAAGAAAAACAAAGCTTGTAATTTATTAAATCTAATGGTTGTAGTTATACTGGAAAGTGTTAAGCAGAGAAGGGAAGGACTTAATTTGACACCTTACCAGGAGGCATGCTGATATTGACACTTCTTCAGCACAGTTAGAGTGCATCAAAGGTGAATTAAATCCTGACTTTTACTAGCATAAAGCACTGGTCAATCTACAGTCCTGGTGACAGAATGAGACAGACTCAACATTAAAAAATTATCAGAGTTAATCAACAAAATATGTCCCAGGCATTTTCACCTGTCCTCTGCTGCCCTTTTCTCCTTGTGCTTGCACTAGTCAAAACCAAAGGCTTTAAGATCTTTCGAATACATGGGATTTTACAAGAGTGTCTGCTTTTCAGCAGTCCAAACTGTCAGTTACAGGCTAAAATACTAACTTGGAGATATTGTTCAAATCTCTTTCTACCTACTTGGGGACTGCAGTTTCTTATTTTTTCCTTTTCCTTTTCCTTTTCCTTTTCCTCTTCCTTTTCCTCTTCCTTTTTTTCCTCTTTCTCTATCTTTTTTCCCTCTCCTCCCTACCCCTCCCCTCTAGAGGAGGGGAGAAATATGCAACTTCCTTTCATTATGCCAGAAAGATGCACATGAAAAGAAATATTCATTCATTCTGTAACATGCAGAAATATGGAACTTCCTTTCATCATGCCAGATTTCTTCCTGCCTATGAGAAAAACCTGGTCCATTATAAAGTTCCTAATTAGCTGTTCAGAATTACAGTATTGTACTGAAACTACTTTGTAATTAGCAGGCTACCAGCAGAGAGCTGGCTGTCTCTCAGTGCGTTGGCTTATTTCCATAGGCGCTGAAGCCATTCTTTGTTGTTTGTATGGAACAAAAATTCAGCTTCAATGGGTTCTGAAATTATTGTGGTTGTGTGCATCTGTTTTGCTCTTGGATTCTGCTGATATACAGTACTGATTTTTCAGAAAGATCAACCTAGGACCTTTTTACATAGTAATTGATAGTGTAGAAATTTTAGGAAGTTTGTTGTAAAAATGTTGCTTCAAATGCCTCACCAATGTCTTACTGGCCTTGTTTATTTGAAGTATGCGTTAACATAGATGGACTTCCTTAAAATATGCATTTAAAGGATATATTTTTTTTTTAGAATGTACACCTGTATCTGAACTGATAAAATGTCATTTACCTCATAAGAGGAGAACCTAAAGTTAGAGCATTCATCAGAGATCAGAACCCTGTCCAGTTCCCTTGGACTGAATGCTGACCTTTAAAGATTGTATTTTCAATAATAAGATTTTAAAGTAATTTTTGGTGATGATCTCATGGACAATCCATATTTCTGTCATAACCACATAGTTTCTGTCACCTTTTGTGTGTCTGCGTCTAGTTGGCAGCTGCCAAATCCTTTGACTAGTATTCGATGTCTTCTAAGATGTATGCAATAAAAGCTTCTTTAGGGTTATGTTATTGTAAAGAGAGTGTGACACTTTGCCAGCTCTGGCTTACTGTTCCTGTTGCTTCTTAATTCATTATCAACTCTTAAATTAATGTCATCTTTCTTTCCTTCGATTATTCGGACATCAGGGGAATTTTCCGGCTTTCAGAAAGGGCAGTCATATTGACACTTGAGGATTATCCTTTGCAGCCAGCACAGCGTGGTGACTGCCTTTTACCAGCTCCTTGGAAGAAAGGTGCCTGTAGCTCTCCAAATTGTATCCCACTGAACACAGTGATGTCACACAAGATAAATACATAGGGGTAAGAAGTTTGCAAACCTCTTCTATGGGATGGAAAGAGGAAGATGGTGCAGTACATGGGTCTGGGAACGGGATGTCTCCCAGCTCCATGCTTTCCATTATCATTCTGTGCTTTGGTTTCACCTGTTGTAAATCAACTAGAGTTTCAAGGAATTTCTGCAGAAATCATAAGACACATGTAACATTTTCATCACACAGAGTAAGTCATGAGTTAAGTGATTACTTTCCAGAACACAGTGGCTATATCATTCGTTGTTGTTTTCCCATGTAGCAGGGTTTTAAGCAGCCAAGAAGTCCATCCATACAAGTGTGACAAAGTATCAGCTTTCACTCTGGAGGCCATGCAAGGAGTATGATTATTTAGCGGAATGACTTCATTCTCTAATGAAAAGTAATCCATGTCAGGAAAACTATCACGTATAAGTTGGTGCAATTGAACTTTGTCTTTAACCTTCTACTATGATTTATGTGACTAGGTCACCAGAGGAAGTGGTTTTGAAAAGCACGATTAAATACTTTAAGGAAACAATTTCTATCTTCAAGCACCTTGTGTAACTTCACTTTTCAAGTGTTTGTCCTTCCTCATCAGCATGACTGCATTGAAATATAGAAAAATGACCTTTGAAAAGATATTTGATTTCTTTAATATAAAACCAGGTGAGAACAACTGAAGCTGCAAATTAATTGCTATTATTCTGATACTGAGTTTCCTCAGTTTTTACTCCATACAGTTGCAACATCTGTTTAACAACTTGCTACTGATTCTAAGCACAGCATAATAAATGTAAGTTTTGTGTTGTTGATCTGCTGTAACCTACCTTTGTAAAACTAGTATGCAAAATTACAGGCAGTAGATATTGCCTGGAGAAGTAGACACCAAGGCACAGTTCAGAAAGAAATAATTTTTGAATCAGTTCAAATTCTTTGCTTAATACCTTTACCTATGTAATGAGCTTACCTTTTTGATGAGGATGCTTTGCTGTCCAAAGACATCCTACCTGTGGGATTGGTCGGTTTGTTTCAGACGGTCGGGGCGGAGACGAGAGATCTCTGAAGTTTGGTCTTAGAGCATGAGGTTTATTGTGAAAGGGCATTGGTGTAGGGGACCTGCTAGGACCTGCCAGATGCAGCTTGAAGCAGGTCAGAGAAGTAAGAGAGAGAGAGAAGAAAGAAGAAGAATGAAAGAATGAAGAAGGAATGTCATGGTTGCCGTTTACAATACAATAAATCATCTTCTGTGCTGAATATTCTAATTTTCTTTAACCAATCTAGAACAAGCTACAAATCCTACAACATGTACATACAACCTATAAGAGTCATTGCATTACCATACAGCGTTATATTTTAAACTCTAAAAACTGCTTTTTGGACCCTCTGCCAAGGTGGCAGGGTCTGCTCTGACCCTTGGACCTATCTGCAAGCAGAGGGTATTGTTTAATCAAAAGGGTATTACCTTCAGTCGGCCATACCATTGTTTCCCAGTTGTTCAGTAACTGGGGTTTGGTATCTCGAAGCTTGTCTTCATTTCAATCTCGCTTATAGTTTCCATATTCTCAGCATCTTTTTCCAGGTAATCATATTTATAAGGCTTTCCTATTTCATCTTCCCCAACACTACCCTGTTTGGCTTCCAGCATCAATGCCAACAGATTATGAGAACCACACACTATTCCAATGGCGAGCAGGTTATGACCCACCAAAGTTCACCAGCTCATTGAAAAATAATGAAAATTTAAAATGTATGGTAACTAGTCTCCTATCTAAAGTTCAATAATGTAAAGCTTTGAACTTCTTCATTGCCTTTGGAAGGAATCAGGAGAAGCAGGATGCTTATCAGCAGAAGTTATTATCATAAAAGGCCAAATTCACTGCGTGGCCCTTCCACATCTTCACTGTGTTGCCAGGTCATGAAAAGGCAGACCTAGTCACAAAAGATGGGTGTGAAAAGGAGGCTTGTTCAGTGAGGCTTGTTTCCATCTGGTAATTGGAATTTGTTCATTGCAACTGAGGGATCTGGTTGCAGCTGTATTGTTAAGGTTCATGCTTAAACATCAAAGCAAACTTAATTTTCCTCTACAATTTGCTTAGCCTATCCCTGTTGAACGTCAGGGAGTTTAGCTATAAATTTTCACATATTACCTCTGTAAAAAGGACTTCACAACCCAAGTTCAATCCCTGAGACTTCAGCTGTAACCAGGGATATCTTGCCTGCTTATCTGTACCTTTTTATGACTCCTATCCAGCTATGCTCTCTCTTACAATACCTCTCTACATGGAGCCAATACCACATAAGCTTTCCCTATTGCTACTGTCAGGGAAGAAGTGCTAGGCTGGTGAAGTGAAGCAGGGGAAGGTGAGTGTAGCACTTGTTCAGTAGTGCAAAATCTGTATCATTATTGTCCTTTAACTTTCTTTATCTCTGGGACATTGCCAAGAACAGTTTTTTTGTGCCTTGTCAAAATGTTTGAGACAAATCCTTCTTGTGAGTGGTCCTTCACAAGACCATGACAGTATATCTGTCTGACAGTGAATGACTACATGTTAGAGAAAAATTCAACAGCAATGACGGAATATTTTTATTATTTAGATTAAATTTAGTGGGAGAAAAAATTACACTTCTTCATATATTTTCAATTAGTTGATGGCCTAGGGAAGAAGAAAAAAAATTCATGTATTTTTATGAAGTGTTCACAGGTATCAGCCATTAGATACTCAAAGGAGACAAATATGTATAATAAAAACCAATGCAGTATTATTGTTTAATTTGAAGAATATTTCAGCACCGCATAAGAAACAAATGTGGAGAGCACTGCTGTTTAAAGTTATCAAGAGAGATCTTTTTTTGGTTTGGTTTTGCTTGGTTTGGTTTGGTTTGGTTTGGTTTGTTTGCAGGCTTTTGTGCTCGTTTGTTTTTTTCCTCCCACACCAGCATGTGCATAGAATGTCTAAATTCCTACTATGCCAATGCTTCCCATCCCATGCCATCAGCTCTGTACTGAAAATCAAAGCAAAATACATTGCTCTTTATTTATTCAAACATTTAAACAATGCCCCACAGGCTCAGCTTAGTACCAGCTTCTTCCCTCGTACTTGAGCCCTCAAACTTTGGGACATCTGCCCCAAGAGGAAATGACTGAGGACTGTCCCTATAGTGGGTCCCAACTCAGGTTAGTTGTGCTGCCCTTTTTGCTGAAGCTTGTGTTTTTAAAGTGGGAAATATGAAACAGGAGGAAGGACAAAGAACGCTTGTGAATAGGCAATTACTTCTTAGCTGCAAAAAATGGAGAAAATAATGGAGAGAGGTTTAATGAAAAAACTTGCCACCATTAAAAACTAATTAAACATTTGCATTTCAGAGGTAAGTTTATGTGCAAATGTTTGGGGAACAGCAGGTTGACAGTAAATATTATTGACTGTAATTTGCTGCATATTTCTAAATAAGTTATATTAAATATATTGAGGATTTAGTCAGCTTTGCATAGCTTCTTTATTATTCTTTTAAAGTGAGTAATTTATAACTGTTCTCAGAGATATTTTATCAGCCACTTTTCTCCTTCAGCTGGACTTGCGATATGGAGGGATATAATGAATTGCTGTCTAATAGTATAAGAATTAATCGAACCACAACAGCAGGAGAATAATGACTGCCTTCATGATTGAATATTTTATATTTGGCAACAAAAGTGCAACTGGAAATATAAGTAATTTAATCTTTATCTTTTATCTGAACACTGAAAGACGTTAGTGACACAGTGAACTACAGTATATTTGCTGCATATTGTAATTTTAGTTGTTTGTAACTCAACAGAACCGTTTATTTTAGTGGGAAAAGTTCCTTGATGTCTGATCAGTTCTCCCACCCAGACATCCTGTGGTACTGTGAAAACTTTTATCCATAAGTCAGACTATATTCTCTACAATTTTGGTCCACTATTACAACCTTTAGACAAATTGTAGAGTCCTTTTATAGATTTTACTTGCTAAAGGGCAACTGTGTTTGAGATCACTGTTTCAACTACAGCAGCCACAGAACTGTAAAAATAAAACTTGTGCTGTTGGAATGAATTTATTCTCCATGTTTTCCTGCAACATAATCAGTCTTTTTCATATCTTTGTAAACCTGTAAAGAACGCTAGAAGAAGATAAGAAAAACACAAATGTAACTCACAATTATTATTAGTTTTCCATAAATGTTGTGTATTCTTCTGGATGAGAAAATACATTTGAAAACTACCATAGAGAGAGAAGCAAATATCCATTCATACTGGCACCATTATTTATTTAACTTCTAGTGAGGTTAATCCAATTTTGTGAATAAAACAAATGGCTTATTCCAGAACCTCACTGAAGGTAGGGATCCCGAAGATGAAGACAGAGGCGTTTCTACCTGAATCAGTACAAGAATTATTATTCCAAGGTGCTATTTTTAACAAGGTGATTTGTTATGACTGCTTTTGAACTTCCTTGAACAGTTTCTTAACTGTTTGAAACTGTAATTTAAACCCAGGGAAAGATTAAATATTTCCTAGAAACATAATGACAAGTAAGCACTGAGGGAAGTGCTTGAAGATTCCAAGTCTTTATTTTCTCAGTTTACCTGTTGACAATAATAGTTCACATAAGGCATTTAGCAGATGTTTGGTCATCACATCAGAATAAACTGTCTCAGTCTCTTCTAGGAAAAAGGTGAATATTTCTGTGGCCATAGATCTTCTCAAGTGCTCGAAGTGTCCAAACTGCAACTTTGCTCCTTCAATCCTGCTCAGTTGGTGGGGTGTGCAAAGACAACCTTAAGGTCTTGCACCAGGGAAAACATAATCCAGGAGGACAGCACAGGCTGGGATCTACCCAGGAGGGACACAGCTCTGTGGATAAGGACCCAGGGGTCCTGGTAGACACCAAGCACATAGTGAGTGTACAGAGTGCGCTGTGCAAAAGAAATCCAAAAGAAATCCCCTGCAGAGACAAAGGCACTGCTGTCCCACTTGACTGAGTGCTTGTCAGGCCACTCCTGGCATACTGTGCTCATCTTTTGTCCCTATGCAGGGAGGCTGGAGAAGGTCCAGAGAAGGGCCATAAAGATGATTCAAGGGCTTGGAAACCTCCTGAGTGAAAAACTGAGAGATCTGGATTGTTCAGCTTTGGAAAAAATACTTAGGAGAGTTCTTATAACCACATGTAATATGTCTGGCTGAGCAGGAGTTCANACACCATAAAGATGATCCAAGGGCTTGGAAACCTGCTGAGTGAGGAAAGGCTGAGCCACTGGGGTTTGTTCAGCCTTGAGAAGATGGAGTGGAAATCTTATCACCATGTTTTGGTGGCTAAAAAGAAAGTGGAAACTCCCGTTTTTTCAAGGAGTCATGTGGAAAAGACAGAATGGGATACTAGGTAAAAGTTATTCCTGGGGAGGTTCCAACTGGACACAAGCAGAAAATTTTTCACAATGAGAACAATCAACTGTTGTAATAATCTCATCCCTAGGGAAGTGGTGGATTCCATGTTGAATACTTACAATCCAGATGAGCAGGGTATTGGACAATCTTGTATCGATTTTGTTTTTGTCAAGAAAGGTTTGATCAGATGATCTTTGAGGCCCCTTCCAGCCTGGCATTCTACGATTCTGTGAATTTTCAGGCCAGACTCCACTCGGTTTTATCGGAGATTTCGAACATGTTAATTATGCATGCTTAGGCTCCCTAGTTCAGGGGTTTTAGTTTGGTTTTTTAAAAAGCAGACTGTAGAATAAAGAATATTTGTATTAGTAGCTCTCAATATCCATATTGTGTTATTTTTCTGTGTTTTTAGTATGCAGCAGAATGCAATAAGATTTGATTTTATGCTTGGAATTAAAAAATTCTGGACTTGTCATAGCTATTATATAGTGTAAAATAAAACCATTACAAATGTCTACTAATCATGTTGGCCTTTGATTTCAGTCAAGTGGTTTATAATATCACAATCTGACTGTGTTATGAATAAGTCAGGGCAATTTGCTTTGAACTGTAAATGCTCAGATAACAGCTTTCTCAGTTTTTGTTTCATTCTCTCATCTACTGCTTTTCCTCTTAACTTTTGAAACTTATTTATTTATTTATTTATTTGTTTGCTTATTTATTTATATTTCAGTTTCAGGGTACTTCTCCCTTTATCTGGACTCTTCTAAACTGGAAAGTGTTTACAGATTCTCTCATTACCATATATAAATGTTGCAGCAATAGAGGAAGGAGCGTTCAGATGAGCAAGTTTTTTTTGTAGCATCTGCAGCAGGAAATATATTGGTAAAAAGAAACTTCTCACCACAGAGTTACAGTACATAGATTTTACAATGCAATTTTGTGGGTGCAAATGTGAAGACTTTTATTTTACCACAATATCCACAGAAAATTTATTTTTCCTAAGTAGTTTTAGAGATCCTGGATAGTTCAGGCTTCCAGTAATGAGATAATCCTACAGTAATGAGATGAAGAAAATTTTACTTTTGGGTCAGTAGTTTGAATTTAGTCTATCTAAGGACCATTTAAAAATCATTAAAATTCCGTGGCTGGGTGATAATTTAGGACCTGTGAAATCAAAATTCAGTTATTCCTCTGCTACAAAATTCCTGCATTACCTTGGCAAAGTAATGCAGAATGACATTAATGATTGCATTTCTAACTGAAATACTTCCAAGGATCTGATCCTTCATTTCTTTGTTTCTTAGCCTACATCTGTTGTACATCCATATGCACTATACATTCTCTCAAATGACCCTTTTCTTTTTAGAAATTGAGTCTGTCCACAGACATTCACAGTCATCAAGCTTTAACACACTGTTTTTGGAAGTTGGAGCAAGGACCCAAAGAAGTAATTGAACATTTCTTCCAAGAAAGGTATGATTCATGCGGGAGAAAATGACATTTGATCTTTGCCGTCCTTTCTTAGGCTAAGTTGCTTTGCCCATGTACTCGACAAGACCAAACTTCTGGTGGGTGTCCCACAGTGTCAGGAATCTTACAGCAAAGAGCTGCCAACTCTTCCACACAGGGAAGCAAAGCTCTGCACCAAAAATTACCTGTACAGCTGTGAGCAGCTGCCAGATAATGCTGAAACTTCTACTGGTTTCAGGACAGGAGGGAATTGGAGCCACTGTCCATGAATTCAATGCCCCATCACCAGGTGATGCAAATACAGACAGATTTTTTTATTTACCTGCTTTCATTGCTGCTTTGTGTAAGCAATGTCTCCACTTTCTCAGCCTCCGTACAAGTCAAAGAAAGGGAAAGGAGCTCTATACCCTTTAAAATAGGGCAATAAGTAAATAAAGAAACAGCAGCAAATAATCAAACAGATACAGCTGCTTTTGTAAGAATGGTCAGACTAAGTACTTTACAAAGTCTTGTTAAGACACTCTTAAATACAGATATTAGCCTCACTTTTCGGCAGTGCTTAAAAACACTGTCATTTTCAATGTAGAGCATAAATTTATCTAATAAATATAGTTTGAAAGTAATCACAAGAATTTTAGGATTTTGTATGAACCTTACTGTGCCCACACAACTCAACCTATTTGAGAGCTGATTTTGGTTTTGTAAACATCGCTATCTACAAAAAGATTATCTTACCTCTCCAAGTGCAGATCACCTGGGTGAGTGTAGCAGTGGTTCGAGCCCAGAGAGTTCCTTCCCCCCTGAGAAATCTGTGGAGTCCCAGGGACTGAGACCCCCCTGGGGTAGAGTCGAGGGTGGATTGCCCCAGGAAGGGGTCAAGTTCCTCCTGTCCCTCAGTCCATGAATGTATTTCGTATCTCCCTCTCTCCTCCCTTCCTCCTTCCCGATTGGTCCCTGTCCCTTTGTCCCTCCCTGGTCCCTCCCCTGTGCCGTTCCAAGATTGGTTGTTACCCCCAGAATAAAGTCTGATGCCCTGCTGAGGCCAGGGTCTCTCGCCCCGAGCCCAGGCAGCTGACCACTGTGACTGTGTGTCTGCTTTGCTCCGGGCGAGAGAACCTCCCTTTGCAGCACTCTGGCTTGTGGACACAGCGTGGCTGCCCCAAGGAAGGTGCGGCTTGCGGCTAGGGGACTCTCCCTGACTGCAGTGAACCTGAAACCAAGGGACACCGGCAGACACCGCCGGCGAGCTGCTGACCAGACCCTGGTGGTCAGCTGGTCCAGCCCACGCGACCGGCGACAGGTGAGTATCGATTGAAGTCTGGCCTTTCTCTTAAGACTGAGTGTTAAAAGAGTCATTTCTGTGATCAGCAGCAGGAATATCCTAGTAAATGAGAATTTTAGATTATATATCACGAATATTGCAAATACAACATTATAGCTTCAGTTTTCCCACTTTGAACCCGTGTATTATGGGACTCATCACTTTACGATGGGCTAATTCTCTTTCAAGCATTCAGGTGAGGTCTGCATCTGTTATTCAGACTGTTTCATGGAGATCCCAGATAGTTCTATATAAAATAAAAAATCTTAATCACAGCATGGTCCTTTACCAGTGGTAAGTCCAGTGAGCCCTGTGACCCTTTATCTGTTTGGGCTGGAATTTTAGAATAGCCCACATTTACCCACTTGGGAGTACTGAGCAGGGGATCCTTTTATAGGAGATTACAAAAAGAAAAGATTACATGGCTTCATATGACCTAAACATAAGAATATCTATAGAACTAAGTATTTTCTGCCTTTGCCAACGGGAAATAGTACACTGTGTACCTGATTGACCACAGCACTACTGTTATTTATGTTTTTTATTTCCTCTATAGTCATTTGTCCATCGTGCCCAAACTTCTGTCTCTACTCACATCAAGAGGATATCCCTTGCTCTAGGGAACTTTCAAACTAGGTAGAAAACAATGAGCAAGAGAAATGTATTCTCTGACTGCTAATTTCCAAGGTAAGAATGTTACATACCAACATTATAGATAGTTGCAGTTTCAGGGCCTTGGTAGCCTAATGATTGACAGATATTATTCCACTGAGATCATTGTTAAAAAGAGATTTCATTCCCATTTCCTGAAGACATTTTTTTGTGTATAAAATACACACACAAAAATTGTACAAACATTATGAAGATAATTGTTTAGCTGTTCGGGATGATTTTCACAACATTTATAACTGTATTTTGTTCCTTTGTCCCTGTTTTTATTTTAAATGTCCTTTTTGAAATGTTAGATTCACCTCTAAAAATGCAATACTATCTCTCCTATTTTTTACTTTAGCCCTGACCTGTCAATTTTTTTCTAGATGTGATCTTACGTATCATCTTGGTTTTCTCACTTATTGAGGAATAATGGCAAAGATATTCTTTAAACAGAGACAAACTTGGTGTAGTAAAGAACATAGCAGAATCTTAACATAGACATATGATAAACATAGATAGTCCCAGAAATGTAAATTCAAATGCTGAAATGTGTACAGAACAGGATAAAGAAATAGTTGAAAAGATTCTGTCTGAGATCTACTGAACATGTGCAGATTGTTTGAATCTTATATGTGCCCTAGAGGTGTGATCAGCTGTACACTGTGTAGTTACAGATATTTCTTCCAATAAAATATTCATTAAACTGGTAAAACAGTAGATTGCCTGGCTGACAGATCTACAGTTGTTCCTTTTAGTTCAGATGAAGCACAATAAATGAACAACATCGGACAAAAATACCTAACACATTCCTGAATGCCCACTACCAGCATCAGGTTCTGTAGGGCATTATTTTTCTGCTAAATTGGCTAGGGTTTTATGTCTTCATAAAAATCTCTCCTTTGTGAAATGAGAAAATAATTAACATTCCTCTTTTGTCTTTCTCAGGTGAATCCTGTCCCACCCCCCAAAAAAGCTGTCACTATAGAAATTATGGGGTGCATTCATGCTTATTTAGGTGAAGACATAAGAGAGTCTTAACGAAATGTTAAAACCATTCATGAGGCCCCTTCCATGTTATAGATCATCTATAGATAAGACTTTAGGTTCTTCAGTGTAAGTCTCCCTGTAACCAGCACGAGATTAACCATGTGACAGTTGAAATACTGAAGAGCAAGAAAATTCACATTGTATTGTTAGTGTCAGGCCCTTTTTTTCTGGAAATGTATTTGACGTTGGAAGCTATATT
Organism: Origma solitaria; assembly: GCA_013397895.1. Lineage (NCBI taxonomy): Eukaryota > Metazoa > Chordata > Aves > Passeriformes > Acanthizidae > Origma > Origma solitaria. The sequence goes on from VZRL01005870.1 coordinate 12,468, forward strand.
TAAAAAAATTATGTCCTGTGTCTCCTGTGTTTCAGAGTTTTTGCTTTGCTGGGAAGGAGGCAATAGAAATATTTTCACTCTCTATCGCTAATATCATCTGTCGCGTGAGGATCAGAGCAGTTAATACTTCATTCCCACAGTCTCAGGACCAGGAGAAATAATGGTTATTCAGACATGACAGGATGGAGACACTGCATTTTCTTCTCTGATTTTTATGTCACTTCTCATTAACTCTGAGACACCTACCACTTTACAAACTGGGATAAACAGAGTCATGTGTTGGATTAGACCTTTGTCATGAATTAATTTCTTAGCAAGTGTAAAAATGAACAAGGCCAAAACCCCTCAGGGTAGAAAATGTCACATTGATTGCTAACATATTATTGTTCAAAGAAACACCTAATAAAACCCCTGGTAGGATATCATACCGGCTTACTACTGAATTCTTCAGAAAGTTTATTTGATATGTCTAAGCTAATTATCAAAGTCTTGTTGATAAGAAGCAGCTCACTGGGCCTGAATGTGTCAGAACAAAATGACTAAATTGTGAGAATTCATGGGCCTCTGCTCTGAATAATTAACTTGACTCTTTGTAGAAAGCATACAATTTGGAAACTAATTTTCTCTTTGCACAAAACAATTTGTCCTTGTGTTGCCTTTGAAAAGTAAACTGTTCAGCTGTGAGGCTATTATCATCTCCATTCTATTAATCTCTGAGCTTTCTTCCTCTGAGTACTTAGGGCATTGCTGCTCTTGCATTAGTGCTCCTTAAAAACTGAAATGTGAGATTGTATCATTTCCCTCCAAATGGAACAGTCCTTTCAGCACTGGCTTTGTGGCCCAGAGCCTTTTTCTCTCTAGGATGCTTAATACATTCAAAGAGAACAGCTTTTCACTGGACTGTTACCAGAAATAAATGGTAGGTGGTATGCACAGGGAGTATGACTCACCTGGCAGGAGGGTATGTCCCCTGGATGGAATCTGGACTATATTAAAGTTAACATCAAGCCCCTGTATTTGCTGTGAAGCTGGAATTGCACTGTTTGCATCACAGGTATGGTTCTGTCCCTGGTGTGTCACTGCTGCCAAGCATATTACTGTGTCTGTGAAGTGAATGCTTGGCTGAAGGGAGCGGTTCCCAGTCTGGTCCCCAGTGAACTCTTTATATTTAAATGCCAGAAATCACCATTGCATTTGGCACTTTCAGCATAAGAATTAAAGTATGGAGCCAAGAAGTGTTTTTCATTTTCTGTCTTCCCTTCCTAGAACTGAAGAGTAATAATGCCAATGCTAATGACAGTGGTGCCCACCCTCTGCATTAACAGGTCACTCAGATGACTCTTCGGGTAAAAGAGGAGGACTGCACAATGTCTTGACCTCATTGCCAAGGACTGAGTGACACGACCTGTAGCTCCAGCCAGAGAGCATTGGACGTGGCTTAGGGGCTCTTTGACCTCTTGCTGAACTTAGACAAGGAAAAGTCTGTATTTTAAATTGAGTTGACTGATTCAAAAGGAGGAAAACAACAAATATGTGTCCAGGCAAGGATTGGCCTCTTCCAGTCAAACAGCCATCCATCCCTCCAGAAAGAAGTGCTGGCATGTTACAGCCTTTTGCTCAGACTGTTTTTTGAAATGCTGGAGAATTTTTTTATTTTTAGAATAAAAAATTCAGAATATTTTGTGCTGACTCTAGAGGCAAGTTTCCACAGTTGTGTTCCCCTGCTGTATTATATTGGAAAGCACACTTTTCTTCAAGTCCTGATGGAATACATTATGAATAGAAGCTCATCAGTCTCTGATGCTAGCACCGTGCCTCTAGAAAATGCTTGATATGCTTGTCATTCCAAACACTTCCTCATATCCCCAGCTCCATTGTATTCTGTGAAATCTAACAGACATCCATCTTTGTCATCTTAGTAATGTTACTTTCAAGATAAGGAGCGTGGACCTCCAAAGCCTTTGTTAAATCAAACAATACTTATTTTCTGCTTTAGCTTTGATTAAAAAGGGACAAGAGACACATAAAGTGACATTTATGCTGAATTTACACAGTCTGTTCTGGTCCTCCTTGGTAATTGTAATGGTTTAAAATTTTCTCAGTGTACATTATACTATATGAAAAGTCTGGGTTTACTATAGTGAAGAATAAAATGGAGTGTCTACTGCCTGGAACAGAACACCTACAATAAATATAACTGTTGTTCTCAAATTTGGAAGCAGCCAAAGTATATAACAAAACCTGCTTTTTAAGAAGAGGCATGCTCCTAATTAGATGCAGCTAAATGGGCCTGCCAATGCAACACAAGCATCAATCATCACCTTCAGTGTGAGCAGGGAATTTTTCCACTGTTCAAAATGTGTTCCCCCCAGCTATTAATTCCATATTCCTACAGGCTGCAAGGGCTGAAGTCCATCTCGTTTTCCTATGCTGCATTTAGAAGGGCTGTTAATAATGAAACTGCGTGCTGCAGATAGTGAAACTTAACAAATCTTATTCCTTCCAATCTTGAGGTTGCTTCTCTAAAATCTGTAGAGAGTTGGGCTGGGTCTGACAATTTATTGGCTTAATTCTGGCTTACTATTTAGTACGGTTTACTAAAAAAAAGAAATTTTTTTCCACAGGGAGAGTGGTGAAATTTGCAAACTATTCAGTGGTTGTGGCCACAAGTTATCTATGAAAAATGTATGATTTTCAGAGACCATTACTAAAATAAGCAGAACCAGTGTCTTTTAACTTTTTTGTGCTGTTTTGTATGTGAAATGAAGATCAATGATTAAAAACAAGTGGTGTTGATCCATGTATCTAACCCTTGTTATGGAAGTCTCTTTTCTCACACCAAACTGTGGAAAATTAATGTATTCAGGGAAACTTTGTCTTGAAGAGCTCTGATCCTCTTCCAGTCCTCTGCTTAGTCATAGGAGACTATGATCAGTAGTGCTTGCAGGGTGTACTGGTAGGGTATCCATGTTCTGTTTGTCCTGCTTTTTGATTGATACCTTGTTTTCAGTTGCTCAAAGTCACAGCAGAAATACTAATCCAAGCTGGCACGAAGTGCTATGGGATAACACTGTGCCGTATGTCCGCCCTGCAAAACCCAAACTTTTGCAAGCAGTCTTCTGGATCAGACCAGAGTGATCACATATAGAAATTTCACACCGCTGAAGCTGCTAGGCATTTGTTTTGTGATGGTGGTTTTTTTAGTTTCAGTCAATCAAAAGCTTCCATTCCAATCAAACAAATACCTTCTTCATTTACACAGCATATCCTGAATATGAAATAAGCATGAAAAGTGGCTTAAAAAAATGAACTGGGATTTTCAATTCAATAATATAACAACCCCTTATTCTAAAATTTTTCTAAGCTATGTGTTTTCTACATTGAGTAGTAGTTGTTCAAAATTTATTGGTTTTTTCCCCCATTTAGAGAAATATTTCAGGGAAACTAGGAAAAATTTTATCCTATTTGAATGGCAAATTTCTGACAAATGACTATAGCAGGAGTAGTTATGTTCAAAAAACAAAACAAAAATGTGAAGTAAATTTTGATTCTCACATTAGCTTTAATTGTGGCCAACCCATGGAGGAGCCATATTTTTTTGGAAATACTGAAGTTTAAGCAGGATAAAATTGCCAGGTTTGGAAATTCTTTAGTCGGGAGGAAGTTATTCTAAAATAGTTTTATTTGTTATTTCAGTTATTTTTTGTGCTTTCTAGAACCACCTCTTTAAGGTTTTTTAGAGGTAAATAAATATAGATAAACTTTTGAACTTTTGAGCAGCTTGCCAAATTGATTCCTTATTTTCATTATATTTTTTAAAATGAGCTTTTCAACACAGTGTTATGAGTAGGGACACTTTAAGCAGTATATGAGTTTTTGTCATTTTAGGGAGGAAAAGTTGATTTTTTTTTTTTTTTTGATTGACAGTCTGATTCTTGATCTAACTCCAATGAATCACTGCTCTCCTTTTCTTCTGGGCAGGCTAAAAAGACTGATTTGAATAAAGTGTCAGAGAGACAGTGGGAGATTATTTTTTTCGGTAAAGTTAAATAAACTTAGAAACATAACAAGAAGAAAAGCAGTATTGCTCTTTTTTGGTTCTTAATGGGGGAAATCCATGCATTTTCCTGCAGCATTTGCCTGCAGGCTGTGGAAGGATGGAGATGGACTTAGCCTTACAACCTGTACTGCCAAGAGGAAAATAGTGAGTAAACATTTAAAGAATATGGATACACATCCCCTGTCATCTGTCTGTATTTGGAAGGATGACATGAAGTAGAAGACTGCGCTGCAAAGGAGCTTTATATGCTTGAAAGGGTGTTGTAGAGTTTAAATGTTTATTTCCTGAGGACCTCTTTGCTCTTCTAAAATTGTCCTGGACAAACTTTGTAAAGAATTTCAACTTAGCTGCATGAGTCAGTGGTCAAGAGACAAGAGCATTGTTAATATACTTTTTATATTCCTGTGCAAATAATTTCTTTATTTAAAACTTGAAAATTTCTATACTTGTAGTCTTGTCTGCCAATGATTTAGAGGAGATAAAAATTAATAAAAATAAAGGAGAAAGGATGCAATTGCGGGAGATGATTGATTACAACACTGTTCTTCCATTCAGGCTTTTTCAGTGGGAGTATAAATTATGACGCAGAAGAGGAGGGACAGGGGCAGTTTGTGGATATTGCCAATGGAATGACTCCAGATGGGACATCATAATAAAATTCTAGTTTCCTTTCTTTTATATGAAAACATACGCAGAAGTCAAAAGGGAAGATAAATGACATGACTCCAGTTTGGTTGAAGATTTTCCACGATTCTGCTTTGTGCTTTTGGGCTGTTTTGCAACCCTGTGCTGTTCTTCCACACAGGGATAACACATCAAACTAATTTGTGTATGTGACAACAAAGAAATTTGTTGCTCTTGCAAGTGTGATAGCTATTGCCAAAATTTGGGTTACTATCATGGGCTGCAGTGAAACAGATCCAATATACAAAATTTTAGCAAATATCTATGGTCTAGTTTAGTTAGGCACATGTGAGTGGAAGAGAAATTGCTGAAATTGCCCTGTAACAAGTGAGAAAACTAAGAGAGAATGGTTTGCAAAAATATAAAGAGTAGAGAAATTACTTGAGAGGTAGAATATGTTTGCTACAAACTGGGAATTACACTTTTGCTATATATGAAAAAATAAGCATGTTTTAAGTGATTACTTGCATCACCAAGGCCTGTAAATAAAGCTTGATTTTTGCCTGTCTTACAATGTCAACTATCACAATATACTTTAGTGTAATTTTAGAATTCTGCTATGGTATCTAGGCTTTGATGCATTTTTGCATTTGCATTCTGCTATCAGGAGTGAATATTTGAGTGATTATTCAAGTGAAAAGATCATAATGAATAAAACTTTACATGACTTGAACATAGAAAATGACTCAGAAATTACCCAATCCAAATTGTCTGGTAAATTCCAAAGAAGAAGAAATGTCATGAAAGTGAGACCATTGCATATTTGGCAAATTTTTTACTGGTTTCAGTGGAAAAAAATATCCTGGATAAGTTTTGTTTGTTTGTATGTTTGTTTTTATTTCTTGTTGTTCTTCTCCTTCTTCCCTCTACCTATAAAGGCTGTTTTTCTTTGTGTGTTTTGTTGTTTTCTTTATTTGTTTGTTTTGCTAAAACATAAAATATTTATCTTAAATTGAACTTTTCTAGAACAGACGTCTGGTCCACAAAAAGAATTTCCATGCAGTGAAAGAAAAACCCAGTCTCTAACATTTCTTGTCCAGCTCCAGTGGCTGTATGGCTCTGGGACTTTTTCGCTGGGCCAATGCCTGGTTGGGTGTCTGAGTAGAAGCTGTGAGCATCCTCTGTTGCTCCATCTACCTGAATTAACCCTAAAATGTTGTACCCCGAACATAAAAGTAGTGAAACCTACGGTTTCCACCTTGTAAATGAGTTTCGGCCTGTTTGAACAGGAAATTGTGAATTGTTTATCAAGTCAATGACAGTGGTACCTGAGATGTTTTTACCTTTTCAAGGATCAGGACTTTGGAAGAATTCAGTGTTTGTGACAAAACCCAGAGCCTCACAAGCTTTGTGTAGTTATTTGATTTGATGCAAATGACTCCTTTAAATTACTCCAGATTGCAACTACTTTCAGACTTTTTGTCATTCTGTGCCTGTGCCACCAGAACAGGTACATGTAATCTAGTAAGCCATATGCATGAAAGGCTGTCTCACCAGAGGAAAGATAGATTTGTGTTGAAGAAAGTGTGAAGGAAGCTTATAGATGTGCTTCTAGGTTGTAAGAGCTCTTTCTCTGAAGAGAGGTTTTAAAAAGTAAATTTTTTCTGAGTCAAGTCTGTGATGGCAACTGGTGATTGATCGTCTTGTCCTTATCTTGACCCACAGTTTTTCATAATTTCTCTCCCCTGACCAGCTGAAGAGGGTGGTAATAAAGCAGTTTTGGTGGGCACTTAGTGTCCAGCCAGGGTCAAGCCCCCACAATCTTAAATCAGTTCAGAAGCTGCAACTTGTACAGAATTTATTGACCACTTGATAAATAAAACAAGACTGCTTTCCTGAGAACCATAAATCTGTGATCTGCAAAAGACCTGGGTCTTCCATATGTCAGAGGATGCCTTTTCCCCATGGTGCTTGGCCATGGCTGCCGTCAGTGTGGCAGCTGCTTGTTCATGGAATTGGGAAAGGGGGCTGCTCAAGTGGACAAGGCCTTATGGATAAGATTACCCACCAAACTTTTTGTTTGGTGGAGCAACAGTCCTTCAAATCTGCATTAAAGACACCATCCTCCTGTTCCATCCTGTTTCCCTGAGTTCAGGCTTAGCCTGAGGAAGAGGTCAGGGGGTCTCCTGCTAGAGAAAAAGGGAGGGGGGGAAACTGGGGCAAGAATGCAGTGACTGCATGGAAGGAATTAATTTCCTGTATTCTCTTTTCACTCTTTAAAGAGTCAGGACTTTCAGTCTGAAGAAACTGTTCTAGTTTAGTCAGAATAGAGAAACACTGCTGATTTTCATTTTACAATGACAAAAAATAAAGATACACTGATAAAGAAATGCCTCATGGGAGCTTCAAGAGCTCTCTGATGAAGCAAAGGATAGACCAAATCAAACACAGAGATGCTAGCTTCCCCTGCCTGAAATTTACTTTCCACTGTTAATAATCCTTTTCCTTCTTCTCTTTTGCTTCTTCAGTCTATGTAATGTCTTGATTATCCTTCTCTTTAAGTAATTTTACATATTGAAGAATATGCTTGTTTTCAGACTGACATGCTGGTAATTTACTGTCATTGTCAGAGAAAGTGAAAAGGATTGATTTCACAAAGGGTTTCTTGGCCCATAAAGTACTATTGTTCAGGTTACTTACCCCCCTACTCAGCTGAGTGGTTTGAGCTGATGAGCAGGTAGTAAAATTTAACTCCCAAACCCTCTGGAGCTGTATGTCTGAAAGTGTATGTTTAAAGATCAATCGTTCTTGTGGCCCTAATAAGCACTGCATATTCTAGTAAGAATAGGTGTGTTCTAGTAAGCTGTATTTCTAGTTTTATTATAAATGGACAGTTCTCTTGACCACATTGCACACATGACCACATAAAACAACAGAATAAATTTTAATTTGTAGCAAAAGAATCAATAATCTCAGTAGGCAAAAAAGAGGAGTAAAATTGAAAAGAGGAAAACCATCAAACTCTGGAGTAGCACAGTTGTGATATTTTAAAGGCTTTTCTAAGAGAAATAATCGGAGGGTCTTAAGGTTAATATCAGATTATTTTGCATAGGACAGTCTTTAGACATTTAAAAAAAATTTCTGGGTATAAATTCTTGTAAAGGAGGCTATATTTGGCTGTCAAATAATATTGGCCTGAGTCACAAATAAGATAGAATAGAATCATAGAATCATAGAATCATTTAAGTCAGAAAAGACATTTTAATAGTTGAGTCCACTTGTAAATACAGCATTGCTGAGACCACCACTAAACCACATCCCTTAGTGCTGCATCTGCACACCTTTTAAATATATCCAGGGGTGGTGACTCAAATTCTTTCCTGGGAAGTTTGTCCCACGTTTTGACCACACTTTCAATGACAATTTTTCCCAATAACTAACCTAAAGCCTCTCCTGATGCAACTTGAGTCCATTTTCTCTCCTATCATTTGTTATCTGGGAGAAGAGGCTGTCTCCTGCCTCTCTGCAGCCTTCTTTCAGGTAATTGTAGAGCATGATAAGATCTCAAGATGTTAGAATAGAAAGACATTTGCTGTAGTGGTATAATTTCCATGAACTTGATGTTTCTTAGGTACAAAATAATAAGCTAGTTTCCAAGAAGTCTGATACTTGCAGAAAGTAAAATATAAACATTTAGCAGAGCACGCTGCTTTCTGACTGTACTTGAACTAGGTGTTTTCTTTGTCGGCTATAGCAGTTTGCAATGCAAAAAATGGGAAGTAACTGCTAACTTTCTTCTACACACAGATGTTGATAAGCACACTTGTCACTGAGGTATGGCTTTAATGGGAACTTTATGAGACCTGCGACCTTCTCACTGTCTTTCTACAACCAACTTAGGACTGTTTTATTGGAATGCATTTTCTCTGGTACCTATCCAGTTCCCACCATTTAAACTACATCTGGCCCTAGTGTAACTTACGCTTGCTTTTTATCAGGGCCAAATTTGGAAGGAGATTTCCCTGCAGGGCATGTCATGAGAGTCTCAGCTGGTTTAATGAGCAAACCTCAGCAGAAGGTGTCTGTGTTGTGTAAAGTAATTGAGAACCACATCTGTGTCTGAATTGAAAGGGTTGCACTAAAAAAACCAGACTTCAGTCAATGTCTCTGATTTCTTCTTTGTAATCATTATAGGTTATATTTTTGTCTTTCTTTGGACTAGACAACTATGTATTGGTATATTTCAACTGGCTCATGACCACAATTAAGAAGACACTTTAAAAATAATATCAAATGTCCAGGTGTAACCCCATTTAGAGATGGTGTCCTTCTATTGAAACCTTAATACAAAGTCTTTTCAGCACTAAACGCCTTGAAGGAATTTTGGGAAAATCTTTTTGTCAGGACTGATACTTTTTTTTCTTAAGATGAATCCTGGTTTCAAAGCAGTATATAAATTTCTATGAATATTGAAAGGCTGATGTGTTTTATTTTTGTTTACATAAATACAATAGTCTAATCTTTGAAATTATCATGTTTGTCTCTGAACATGAAAGGTGTTTCACCATTCCATCTACTATTTGGATATTTAAATCTCTAACTACAGTTAATTTCCCACCTCTTTCACTGACCTTTTCTAACTGAAATTTATTTAACCAGTTGTGGGCTGGCGACACAAAATACTATAAATTTCAAGATTGCAGCTGGCATAAATACACATCCTTCTTTCCCACCCTCTTCTTTTTTATAGGAAGCTCTATCTTCAGGGACCTAATTGAATTTCTCCTTCAGAAGCAATGCTAGTTTTATATTCCGTAGATAACCCTTCTGTGTGCATGCCAGTGTTTGTGTATGCACATGCATGCTGAATTCAGGAGTCACCTCTGCTTATGATTCTTTTCCAATCATATTGCAATGGATATATAAAAGATTTCTAGATTAAAATACAGTTATTAACTTTTGATGAAATAGCACAGATTAAAAGCACTTGAATATAGCTGAGTTGCAATAGACACAATTGGAAAAACTTCATCACTCTTGTTCTGTCTTTAAGGGTAATGATTAATGTACCCTTGCAGGATGATATATATGCCCGTAGATTACTGTTTGAATTACTGTGCCTTCTTTATGACTTATTGTTTCCAGAGATGTCTGAACATTTTATTTAAAGAACAAAGAATTAAAGCCTCTTCTTTTTCTCCCCAGAAATGTTTAAAAAATAAAAAAGAAGTAGAAGGTTCTTTCTCATATTCAGAAGGAGCTGCCTGTGCGCCAGTTTCAGCCCATGGAGAGGAACACAAAGGAATTTCAGCCATTTCAGCAGTAAGTCAGTTTCATTGGGGGCTGAAATTAAAAGTATCTATGCAAACCCACACAGCATAGGGAATAAGCAAGAGGAGTCAGAGACGTGTGAATGCCTGCAGGGATATGATCTTATTGGGATCACAGAGATGTTGTGGGATGGCTCTTATGACTGGGGTGTTGGAGTGGAAGGATACAGGCTCATTAGGAAGAACCAACAAGGAAGATGAGGAGGCAGTGTTACCCTCTGTGTGAGTGACACGTGGAGTGCATGGAGTTGCACTTGGGGATGGATGAGGAGCTGACTGAGAGCTTATAGGTTGTAAGGCCCCAAAAATCTCATTTGACAAGTCTTTTAAAAGGGCATGGTTGTTCATAAATGAGTTAGACTCCCAGGAAAAATACCAACAAGATATTCTCAAGAGGTCAAAACAACAAAGAAAGACTTTACTGACAACTTTAGAAAAACTGAGAACTTTGGCAAAATGTTTAGTGCAACATTTAGTCAACATAAAATACTTCTCAAAGCATTAACTTAGCCTATTCAGCTTAGCAAAATCTAAGCCCATTTGATTTTAAGTTGCTCAAAAATTCTGAGAAGAGGGAATTATAAGAAGAAGAAAGCTGTGTGGTGCAGTTGACACACTGAGGGAAGGGATGCCATCCAGAGGAAATTTAACAGGCTCGAGAGGAGGGCTTGTTGGAGCCCTCTGGAGCTCAACAAGGCCAAGTTCTGCACCCGGGTTGGAGCAATCCCAAGCACAATTACAGATGGCCTGGGGAATGAATCGAGTGCAGCCCTGGTAGAGACACTTTGGGATGGTGGACAAGGTCAACAAGTCTCAACAGGGTGCACTTGTAGCCCAGAAAGTCACTTGTGTCCTGGGTTGCATCAAAATAAATGTAGCCAGCAGACCGCATGAGAGGATTCTGCTCCTCTTCTCTGCCCTTTGTGAGACCCCACTTGGAGTATCTGGAGCCCCCAGGGAGTCTGGAGGAAACACACTAAAATGATCCAAAGTCTGTAGCACCTCTCCTACTAAGACAGGCGAAGAGAGTTTGTCTTGTTCATCCTGGAGAAGAAAAGGCTCCAGGGAGACCTTACAGCAGCTTTCCAGTACCTGAAAGGGGCCTACAAGAGAAATGGAGAGGGACTTGGTACATAATCAAGCAGTGGCAGGCAAGGAAAAATGGCCTTAAGCTGAAAGAGGGTAGATTTAACTTGGATATTGGGAAGAAATTCTTTACTCTGAGGGTGAGATACTGGAAAAGGTTGCCTGAAGAGGTTGTTGATGCTCCATCCTGGGAAGTGTTCCAGGCCAGGCTGGATGGGGATCGGAGCAACCTGGTCCAGCAACAAGTGGACAGTGCTGTGGCCCATGGCGGGGGGGTTGGAACAAGATGATTTTTATGGTCAGTTCTAATCCAAACCATTATATGAATCTATGATAAATCAGTGTGATTGAATTAACCTCAAATGGGCTGCAAGAGCCGGCCCAGGTGTTTTCCATTCCTAAAGGAGTATAGAGGTCACATAAAGAAATACCACCACTACCTCCTTTCAAGATTATATAAAAATTGTGGAGCAGAAAAGAAAAAAGTATTGAACATTTTTATACTTCACTTTAAGAAATTATTTCTCCTGAAGCTGGGTACCTTTTAAAATTTTTTCTAATTAATAGCTTTTAATAAGATAGCTGAAAAATAATTGCAATAAACATTACATTGACAGAAATAAGAGAAAACCTGTGAAAACATCTGCAATATTTCACAAAAGATATTTCACACTTTTATTTGAGGAATATTAGAACTGTCATGGATATTTATTCAAGAAATAAACAGTAAAATTTATTAAGAAAATAATGATGAAATTTTGGGAAGGAATTACAGGGATATCATTTTCCATCTGTGGACATAATTTTGAGATATATATTCATTATAGTCAGGGAGCAAAAATTCCACTAAGTAGCATCTCTGTCTGATGAAAATGAACTCATCTTGACCCTGAGTTCATATTGACCCTTGTGGACAATATTAATTATTAAAAATAATTATAGAGGTATTGAGTGAATAATTTTCAAAATCCTTTTCTCACTAGAACTAATAATGAAATGAAGTTTCTCCCCTGCAGTAAATTCTAGCATATAAAAATCATTGCCATTGTCAACTGGATTCAAAATCCAAGAACAATGAGTGAAAAGAATAGAGTTTACAAAAAGAGTGGAATAACTGTGATTTTGATGAAATACCTAATTTTATTGTTTTTTGTTTTCCTTATATTGTCACTTTTAGTATAAAAATTTGGTGATGCTGTTTAATAAGATACATTAAATTAGAACACTGGAATAAAACATAAAATGTAAATTTCAAAAGACATAAGCTGTAATAGGCTCTGTCTTGAATTATTTTAAACATTTTCCTTTCATCCTGATGCAGTCAACATGTTTCAATGACACCTTAGCAGGTATATAGCATACAGTTTTCTGTTAAGAAAATGTTGTTTTGAAAATTCTGCAGTGGATTTAATCAGCTAACGGATTCAGTGTTCTGTCTTGCTGACAGTGCTCAGCATTCTGTGTGACTCTACTGCAACATCTCTTACATGTGGTTATTTAGACAGTTTTAACTCAGATCCAGCCATTTGTAGAAATGCTGTGTGTGATTTTATTCATTGTGTGATGCAAAAGCAAAAACCAATGACCACCTCAAAAGAGATTCCTCAATTGCCAAAACCTCTGCAATGTTATTATGGTGAAAAAGAAAAATTTCCAGATGAACTCTTTTGCTTCTCTTCTGGCTGCAACGTTTGCTATCAGTTAGTCTGCAAGTTTTCAGCGGGACTTATACAGAAAAAAAGGAGTGGATATATCAATAGCTTTTTCTTTTCCTTTCTCTTTCCTATTAGAACTTTCTTTTCAACTTTCTCCTGAAATTTCAAGTGTTTATTCAAGCATGAATGTAGGCACACACATGGCCACATGCATGCACATACCTGCACATACACAAACACAAACAGACTCTCCAGAGCAGGAGGGGAAAGCTGGTTTGACTTTGCCCATGTAAATCTGTAGATCATCCGATATGAAGATCGCAGAAAAAAAGCCATTCTGCTTCGCTTTAGTACCATTAGGATCATTTACGTTTTGAAGGATAGGAAAGAATTAAGACCAAAATCGTCAGCCTTATTAGGCTTCATCCAAGATCTATGGCAGCTTTTTCAAGGGCAACTAAAACGAGCCATAGGATTCATATCCATGTTGCTTTCTTTGTTCTATTTCAATATTTTATAAATGTTACAGGCAAAGTGAACCTTTGGAGACAATAAAGTTAAATGTTTTTTTCCCCTCCTGCTATCTCTGAAACTTCAGTGAGGTCTGTGTTTTGCAGCTTCCTTCATCGTTTTATGCTGGTTTTTTTTGTTGTTATTGTTGGGTTTTTGGGTTTTTTGTTTGTTTTTTTGTGGGTTTTTGTGTGTGCTTTTTGTTTTTGTTTGGTTTTTTAAGCTGTTTTCTTAAAGTTTTATATACATTTGCTAGTCTGTTCACCAAACATGATTTTTTTTCCACTGTTTCATATTGAAAAACATTATGTTTTCGTTTAGATTGTTAGTGCTTCATTATCCATTCCTATTGGCTTTTGACTCAAATTGATTTTTAAAACACATATTTCTCTCAAATCCGTTAGACAGATGAAGAGACACAGCCAGTTTAAACACAGACACAAAACAGTGAAATATAAAATTTATTCTTTGGATGCATAAGAGAGAAAATGCCTTTTTTATTTTTTGTGTCACTGTAAGTAAATAAGTTTTTTGCTTTCTTTTAGATTATTTGAGCAAATTTGACCACTAGCAATATGTCTCCCATTCATATAATGGGAAGAAGTTTATGTACTTATTAATAGAGAGCTATTGCAATTAATAATAATGCGGAGATCTTGGAACTAGTGGAAAAATGTATGGTCTGCTTGAGCAAAATATGTTAGGTACAACCAGGGGAGAATTAAAGTATGGGATGATTCAGCCTTCATATTATTTTTCTCATATTCATTGTCTTAGTTACATCAGTTATAATCCCAGTTTTGTACTGTTTTTCACTGTTTTTTGTTCAATGCCAGAAAACTTTCCCAGCCGGCATAAACGAATAGAATGTGTACTACTTCCTCTCAGGCCTTTTTGTCCCCAGGTTTCAAGGAACCTATAAGACTTACACTGGTAAAAACCAAGTTTTTTTTGAATCCCTGGAGGGCCTGGAACTACTTTTATGTTGACAATGAATTATCTCTTGTATCATTGCAGCTATAACCATTCTTGTAAGAATGGATAGTTGTTGGTTTGTCTGAATCAATTGTGCCTTCAGACAGATATTAAGATAAAATTTAATAAAATTTCAAGATAAAACAAAAAGGTAAAATATAAATGTGATTCATGGTTCATATTTAGCTAGGGTAAAATCCATGTTAGTAAGGGGTTATGGCACCAATTAAATGACCTAATAAGAGCTACATATTATTCCTAATAGGTATTGCAAAAATGACTAATTTTAACATTGCCAGCTATATTCTCTGACTTTCTAGGAATAACCATTCTTCAAGGTATCTTTCCAATCCCATTGAAGTAGGTATTTTCAACACTCTTAGGGTTTGGTGTGCTCCCCACAGGTTCACTAGATGTCAGAACATGAATGAAGGCTCACAGGCAAACTTTTTTCATTTTCCTTTTACAGATTTGTATTTCAACCCTTTGAGGCAGACATTAAACCAGTTTTTCTACATTAATTAAAACAGTTTGATATACAACTATAACAATGAATTCATACATAACTACTGGGATATACCCAGAAGCTGTATCTGTTAGACTTATTTTGAGGTTTGCCATATCAAATGAACAGAATTATTTAGGATTCTGAGGCTTACTGTCATACTGCTTTTAAAACAAACTAGATTAAGCAGGAAAAAAATCACAGTTTTGTAGTTTTAAATGGGCTGCCTATCTTGGATTTTGTGAAGTCCAGAAATATGTGGGAATAGAAATGAACAGAAAAAATTCAGTAATTACCATATCTAGTTTGCCACTTAAAATGCTGTGTCAGTAGTTGCAGTAGGAAGTTATCAGGAACCTCACATCATTCATGGATGATGTCCTCAGAGACTGTACCTATGAGATTTTTTTAAAATGTGTTATTTGTTTGTTTGTTTGTTTGTTTGTTTTTTGCAGTCCAAGCCCATTTATCAACTATTCAGATTCTCCCCTTTTCCACCCATTTTAATGGATGCTATATGGGCTATTGGGGATTCACAGGGAGCCTGGAGAATCACAGGGTTCAGCTGAACAGCACTGAGTGTCAGATCTCACTTCAAAGTCAATCTTGCTTTAAATCCAGAGTTGAATTAGATTTTTTTCCAGAGGCACTTTCTAAAATATTCTGTTATTCTTTGAGCAAAGCCCTAATGACTCTCAGCTGCCCACACACACAGCTAATAACTTCTTGTATTCTTTGTTAAGCCCATAAGATTGTTGACATATTATGAAGCACCAGAGCTCCTTTCAATTTAAACTATGACATTGCTCAAAATTCCAGTGTGACATTTTTTTCCTAAATACTGCTCATTCCAAGTATACATTTATCACACTGACAAGTCAGGTGAACGACTGAGGTAATTGAAATGAAACAATTGGATGCTCACATGAGAGCTGATTTTCTCTTCGGGACTGTAGTTTTTATTCTACACTGCCACAAAGTTTAATACACATGAATGCTGGAGCTGATAAGATCAGAATACTCCACTTGATGGCAGAATAGATGTTTTGCCAACTTCAAATATTAATGTTACTTCAAGAATTAGTGTTCCTTATTTGATATTCTGAATTTTACAGTGCACAATGAATTTAAAATCTTGGGTACTTGCTCTCAACCACCTTGTATTTGTAAAGTTTTGCAGGAAAGTGCAGAAATTATATATTTTTTAATGTCTCAACCACTTCAGTTTTCACATTACAGTCTCACCAGGACAAATGGAGCAGTGTAGAACTTTGTGCAACTCTAACAAATTCTGGTAAAGGTGGAGCAAACTTGCCTTGAGATAGCATATGTGGATATGCTATAGCAAGTTTTTGGAAAAGCATATTAGTTAAGTCCTCAAATGATTAATGCTGGGAGATATTTGGAGACAAAAACATAACTGAGTTCTTAGGACTAAAAATACATTTTCATTATTTTATTAAATGTGTCCAAAAATTGTGCCAAAAACTACAAGGTTGGTAAGAAATTAAATCTATTTTAGAATGATTTAGGTAAATGGCAAAGGCATGTTTATGCTAAAGCACAAAGGTACTGTTGCTGTTTTAGGAAAAGCAAAGAAGCGGAATGCTCTGTCTTTTATATTTTTCTCGGTTTCTGTTTCAAGGCCATAAACCTTCTTAAAATAGCTGACAGGAATATTTCTGTGTTAGTTCGTGTATCAGATGCACATAAATCTGCAATATAAGCAGAATTTAGAAATGCCATTAGTAAAGCAAATGAGACTGGTGAGATCAAATGAGAGTGAGATCAACTTACTTAGGAAGTTGAGTCATACAGATACTAAAACTGTGTCTGCTGTGTGGGTGATGCAGACATCGGAAGGAAATACATGGAAAAACTGGAAGTGGTAGCTAACTTTTCTGGTCTGGCTGGAAAAAGTATTTAGAAAAAATTTGCAGATACTAGAAGGCACTGAGTATCCAAGACTTTCGAGTAGTAAAGCCATGGAAAATATTTGCTCTGATTTGCTTGTTTTCTATTGATAAGTTTTACACATTATTCTGCATATTTTGAAGCTTTATAACAGTCAATTTGAATCTACAATTGATCTCAAATACATTGTCCAGTCTTACATGCTGAGAACATTGATTCAGTTAACTTTACCAGACGCTAATACACATCACGTTCGGAGAATAAATAAAGAAAAGGAAGATATAAATGTGGAGTTGGATAGGTGACCTTGTGAGGAGAACACACAATCAAAGCAGAATAAAAGAGGTGAAAAAAACTAGAATGAAAATGGAAGCATGAACTAAAAATTAATTCACAGCTACTGTACCAGAGCCACATCTGATCAGAACCATTAATACATGATTATAAAGATCCTGCATTTGCCTCTCAACATTGTCTTGTTTGGATAAGAAAGAGCTATCTGACAAAACACAGAAAAGCTTTAGTTTCCTTTACCAGGATGTGTTGACAGAAGCCTTGTCCTGCACTTGTTGAAAAGTGAAGGCTTTCATTGCTGGCAGCTGCAGAATCAGGCACTCAAAGAAAAACTAAACTGGAAAAATTGTATACTGAAGAAATTACAAAGTATAAAAGACAAAGTAAATAACCCTGCCCCATTCAAATCATCCCTCCTTTGAGTCTGCAGGTCTTGGTGATAAGATTTCTTCTCAGCTCTTTCATCTGAAGAAAGTGATGAAATGGCTAAACTTCATTTTTGAGCCCTAAGTAGTAGTGGCAGAAAGAGTAGGTCCATTGTGATATACAAATTGGAGAACAATCTGAAAATATGTCTAGTTTCTGATGATTGCCCGCTGTGCAAGAAAAATTGCCTAATATGCAAAGCAAATCAGAGCAGTAAGCTCATAGCAAAATGCTGCTTAAATCTTGCTCTGTTGGCTTCTTAAGACACTATATGGGTTGTATGAGACACTATATGTTTTGGAAAGGTGGAAAAAGGGTAGGATGAATTCTTTTCAGTTTTCATATGTAACAGGTAAATTGTAAGTCCTTTAAATACTTGGATTTAAATCAGCCCAGAACAGGCCTATTTTTCAGGGAGTGCTGAACATCTGCATTCAGATATTTTCTGCTGTTATTCAAATAAACATGTAGTCATTAATTTGTAAATTGAATTCCCTTACAACATTGTTTGGCATGCTGTGTATGCCGTGGCTTTTATAAAAGGGGATGAGTGCTCAGAATGATCAACACAGGAATAACTCACTGAATGTAAAAGTGAGAAGTGACAAAAATTAGTGATGCAATTTTATGTGAAAGGGGGGCAATTACAAGGCAATTGAAGGCTGTACTACAGGATTCCTCATTACAGGGACACCACAAGGCAGGTGGCACAAATATTTCCTTGACATGTCTTGATGTGAAATGCTCAGCACAACAGTGCAGCAATTCCTTGGTTTCCATGAGTCATATTCCAAGAATAAATTGCAGGAAGTTTTCATGACATAACTTAAGAAACGAAATACAGGCAAGTGTTTAAAAAAAAAAAAAATTACATTTGTAGAGATTTTCACAGAGGTAAAAGAGAGTTCAGGTTTATTGAACAAAAAAATGTCAATACAAGTAATCTACTTTGCCATTGAAGTCAGCTTTGTATTGTCCCTCTTTCTAGTGGCACAGCAGATGAAGAGAATGGGAGTTAAGAATGAAAGAGCAAGTACAGTTTATTGTTTGTAACAGTCAAAGATTCCATTGAAAGTAACTAGAAACTTGGGTGTATTTCTATATTCAGCTGTACAGGTTTATTAATACATAAACATAATACCCCCAATGTGGTGGTTTCAGCCCATCCAGCAGCCAAGTCCCCCTCAGCAATTCACTCACTGCCCCACCAGTGGGATCGGGGACGAAATCAGAAGGGTAAAAGCCAAGAAACTCGTGGGTTGAGGTAAAAACACATTAGTAGGGAAAGCAAAAGCCATGCATGCAAGAAAAGCAAAAAAAGGAATTGATTCACTGCTTCCCATGGGCAGGCAAGTGTTCAGGCATCTCCAGGAGAGCAAGGCCCCATCATGTGTGACAGTGATTTGAGCACACAAACATCATCATTTCAGATGTCCCACCTTTCCTTCTTTTTGCCCCCATTTTATATACTGATCATGATGTCATATGGTCTGGAATATCCCTTTGGTCAGCTGGGGTCACCTGTCCCAGCTGTATCACCTCTCAGCCTCCCGTGACCTTTAACTTTTTCAGCCCCATGGCAGTACAAAAAGCAGAAAAGCTGTAGGCTCTGTATTGCTCAGCAATAGGAAACACATCTCTGTATTATCAACCCTGTGTTCAGCACAAATCTGAAACACAGCCCCCTACCAGCCACTGTGAAGAAAATTAACTCTACACCAGTAAAAACCATCACATAAATATTTCAGCCCGTGGTATCTCTGAGTTCTTTTTTTGATGATTTGTAACCCAGTTGATGATTCATAGTATGTTATTGTAAGCATAAATAGTCATGCAAGAATTCTGGACACCTGTAAGAGAAGCATATTCTACAAATGATGACCAGTGTCTCAGTTCAAGTAAAAGAAACAATTGATGTCTTTTGGATCTGATATATAAAATAAAGAGCTTGATATCATACTAAAGAACTAAGTTCTGGATGAACTATGCAGAATACATTAATCTGCTGTTATCACCTTGTTGTGGGTTTGACCCTGGCTAAATTCCAGGCACCTACGACGTTTGCTCTCTATGCTCTGTCCTGCTGCAGCTATGCAGAGGAGAGGGAAAAAAACTAACACAAACATGCTGGACTCATGAGTTGAGATCACTGATAGGTGCACACTGGAGAGGGCAAAAAGCAGGCAGGAAGTTTAAAGTTGCAAAGATTTATTAACCTAACAGAGTCGGAGGATAAATCAGAGGTAAAAATAAGCTCTTAAGACACCGTTTCTTCACTCACCCTCCTTCCCTCTTAAGGCGCCGCTTCTCAGCTCATCCCCGCCCTCCTTTCCAACTAACCAACAACTCCTGGGCAGGGGCAGTGTGTGGTTTTTTTTCCCCTCTTAGGTCAGTCCATCACAATTCTTCTACTGCAGACACTATTTCTCTATTTGCCCCCTCCCTCCAACCAACCAACCAACAGATCTGGGCTGGGGCAAGGTATGTGGCTTCTCTTAGTCAGTCCAGCACCACAATTCTTCTGCTACAAACACTGTTTCTCTACTCACCCCTCTCCCTATTAAGGCCATTTCTCAGCTCACCCCCCCCTCCTTCCTTCTAACCAACAGCTCCGGGGTGGGGGCAGGGTATGGGGATTTCCTTTGGTCAGGGTCAGTCCACCAGGGAGAAGAGTCCTCTACTTAGCCATGGGATCCCTCCCACGAGAGACAGTCCTGTGCAAACTTCTTTGGCGTGGGTCCAATCTCACGAGCAGCATCCCGTCCAAAAATCTGCTGCTGTCCGAGATTCTTCTGTCCAGGTTGCAGAATTCCAAGCCGAGGCCAGGCTGTTTCCATCCCGGGAGCAAGGCCTTTCTCTCTCCTGCAAGGCCTTTGCAAATCTCAGTCTCTAGGACTCCCACTGGATCACAGCTTCCTGCAGGCCTCCACCTGCTCCTCTGGTGTGGGCACCTTCCCATGAGCTGTGGGTGGTTCTCTGCCTCCCCCTGGACTCCATGGGCTGCAGGGGGACCACCTGCTCCCCCATGGTCTTAACCATGGCTGGCAGGGGGTTTTCAGGTCCGACACCTGGAGCACCTCCTCCCCCACCTTCTCCAATGACCTTGGTGCCTCCATATTGTTTCCTTCACGTATTTTTACCTCCTCCTCCTCTGGCTAAAAAGAAGTGCGTGCCCACATTGTTCTGATTTCTTCTTAAATACGTCTTCACAGAGGCGTAACTAACATCTCTAATTGGCCCAGGTTTGGCCATCAGCATGTCCATCATCTTCAGAGCCATCAGAGATTGGCTCTGCTGGACAGGGTGGAGAAATTTCCAGAATCTTTACTCAGGACATGCAGAAGCCATCTTTGGACCCCACCCTACTTACTGGCAAAAACTGGGCCAAGCAAAATCATCACACACCTAAACCCTCAAAAAAACTGTATTTAGAAACTAAGATGGAGCTCAAAAATTTTATCAATTTTTATAGAAAGCTATTCATTAAGTGCAGTTATGTTCAGTGTATCATTTTGAAGTCCAAGCTCACCTTGAATAAATATACACTTTCCAGCTGAACAGGATCCCATTACAGGGCTTCCTTTGCCCCTTTAGAAACAGATTTTAGCTGAAGTACACAATTTCCTTCAGTATAAGTAAAAGTATTTTATGCAGAAATTGTGGATGTCTCACAAGAAATAAAAGTTAACCTCATTAAAAATTTTGTCCTGGTTCTTGCAGAAACTGTATGTGTTCTCTGAAAGCCATTACAGGCCCTTTAGAAAAATATCACAAGTGTATGTGTTATATTCCTTTGATTGCTTTAGGTACCCAGAGAACATGATTGCAGTGTAAATGGATTCTGCTATTTTTAAGAGACTGTCAGAATTCGCACAAATGTTCTGTGGATATCCACTGACATGCTGATGTGTCACTGAAAAACACATCACTTCAGGACATCAAAACCACCCCAGAATATGCAATGAGCAGAGCAGGCAGTCCAAGAAACAGAGACAAAATGCTCACTCAGCAACAGTCTCGTGGTGCAAACTGCTTGGTGGAATTTATTTTGCAGAAACATGATCTGTGGTCATTCTTCCAAAAATATTGAAGTGATACATGCTCACGATACCAATGTGGAATTTGTTGTAAAAAAGGTATGACTTTTTAGACATTAATTTCTTTGCTTGCACCTAACAATAGTTTTCCTGAATGAATTTAAAGGTGGAATTTCTAGGTTATGTTGTATAAGTCCACAGACTTCATGATGGGTTGAGTCATCTCCCACTCCATGTTAAAAATGCAGTTTCGCAAGAAACATATATTCACAGGGGTGATTTGTCTAACTAAAACTTTGACCCAGGTTTTGATAGATTTATTCCAAAACCAGGCACAAGCTTGGCTGAACATATATCTTGGTGAAATGTTTTTTTACTGTATGTGTCGGATTATTCAGTTGACATGTATATATGTTGACATGTATATATGTTGACAATAGTAACAACTTGAAAACAGCCAAGGATTTGCTTTTCTTCAATAAATATACAGTATTTTGAATTTCCTGCAATGGGCTGAAGAAGCTATAAAGCTAATAAACTCCAAAAAGCCTTTATATGTTAATTCTGTTGCATGTTTATGTTTGAATTTCTCACAGGTAGTCATGATTTTATCCCATTTACTTGTCTTTCATAAAATAATTCCTTTAAATAATTCATCTACTATAGCTTTTTTTTTCTGATGAGCTCAGAGGGAAAATGTCATAGTCCATGTTTATGCTGATTTTTGTATAAATACTCCAGAGATAGTCACACAGATATTTTTCCTAGATGTCTGTGTACGAGAAAACTGTTTTCAACTGAAACACATTTGATTTACCCAGGCACCCCTGACCTAGGGAGTCAGTTAATTTTTTTTGGTGCTTCATAGAGCATAAATACTGCTTTTAAAATCAGTTATTTACAAGGTAAATAACTATTTTCTTTATAAGTAGCTGATTTTAACTTTCCCTTAGAAATCTGTATTTGAAAGAAAATATTTCAGAGAATAAATTATACAGAACATTTCTTCAGTTAGAAAAATTGCATAGGAGCAATAGAAAAAGGTTATGGAAGTTTGATTAAAAATGAGACTGTCATTTCACTGCTGTTAAGGTCATGTTTTGCTTTTTTTCCAGCACAAGGCGAGTCATATTTGGCCTGGCTCTGCAAATATAAGGCACAGCAATACACACAAGGCAGTGTTACTATTAACACGGTGATTCAGCTTTGCTTTTAGGTATAATTTTGTGCATAGAGGGAAAATCTTAACTTCAGAAGAAAGGCATTTTAAATTTCTACATTGACACTGAGCTTGACATCAAAATATTTTCACACCTAGGAACAAAATGGAATGACTTCTCAGAGGATGAGTTATTAGTTGGACAAGTTTTGGCTTGATGTAGATATCTCTCAGTTCTGACCTTGAAATTGCCCCAGATGCCCAGAGCCTTTGTGGGCAACAGCGCTTGGAATAAACAGTGGGAAAAGCTGATGCATTAAGTAGCCTATGTGCTACAGTAACTGCATCAGTCAGAGCACATATACCATGCTCCTATGCGTAGTGCTATACTAATTGCTATACTTGACCTGACAGCCTCAGTTCGCAATGACTGGCAGAGGCCTTGAGACTATTGGGATGTGCTACAGGTGCTATGGCACCATACTGTGTTTAAAAAACCCTAAAGGTCACAGAAATTAGAAAGAGATGAGCATAAGTCTTAATTTTATGGAATGTTTTTGAGTCTTGTTTTTTTCAGATCCTTGAAGAAGCTGGCTCTCAGTCCTGCAGTAGCCATTTGATCTTATCTGTAGCTCACCCAAGTTAGTCCGAAGACCTGAAAATATAGGCAAGATGGAGTTTAGAATGAGTTGATAATTTAGCTCAGATTATTTCTTTTATTGACAATCATTTTAGACCAAGTTGTGCCATCTTGCAGTAGAAATTTGGGTTGGATTTAGTAGTGATGTTTTAGGATGAAAAAAAAGAAAAGGATTAAGTTTTTGTAGTATGTGTCAATGTTCTCAAACACAAGGTGACCCACAGACACACACATCCACACATCTGTATACCTCCTTCTGCCCTTTGGGGACGAATGTTATGTTTGCTCTTCTGTTCTTTTAGATAACCTTGACAAGGATGTGTAAAAGGCACCTTACTTTCATCTCAAAAGGCAAACTCACTCAGCAATCTTGTCAGGCAAACTCACTGAACAATCTTGGCTTTAATAATAAATTGCACGAGGTCACTAGTGGCTCACTGTGGCCAAAAGCATTTTATAAATGGTTATATAGGATGACCTCAAGGTTTTGTGACAGTAGCCTCTCTTCTTTCTGGAGCATAAATATTCACCCCAAATATGTAAAACTGGAATCATAGAGAGGGGAGGAGGGGTTAATTTTTTTTTTTAATTGAGGACATTTTTATGGGGTGAAGAACTTCTTTTCAGCCAAAGGCATATTGTACAGACACACCCTGTTAATGATAAACACTAAACCAAGAGACCTTAGACCCATTAAACCAAGATAATTATTAACAGTAAATCAGTGACATGATATCAAAAGGGACCATTTAACGAATTAAAGACAGAGAGGACAAAAAAGTTACAATCGTATGAAGATAACATTATAAAAAAGTCAATAAAATTAATTTAGAAACAGAAAAGCTCTAACTAACAGTGATTTTGCTCCATCCTTTCACTCTGCATACTTCCGTATTTGAAAAATGAAGTCATTCCATTGCTCTAGATTGTACAATTTCTCTTAGCAGTTTCCTGTCTGTAGTCAGATTGCTTTGTAGATCCATTACATCCTGCAATGGGCACTAAAAGCTCTAACTCACAGTCTGTCCAGGTTACTGGAAAGGTTATTCTCAACTGTAATAAGCTTTAGAGAAGTGGCTTTTCATTAGGGCTAGAGCTTATTTTATTACCCTGGAAAGCAAGGCCAAAATGGTCAGTGTCTCTCGTGCCTGAGCTGTGCAGTTCTGTTTTTTTTTCAGTCAGAAGCAGCAGAGGCGGTGGAGAGACAGCAGAAGGATGCTGCACATGCAAAGACCACACTGGCTTTTCTCTGCAGCAGTGCCTCTCCTCTGTGCATGGCCATTTCTGCTGCTCCCTGAGATGCGGGGGGCTGAGTCCCCAGGGAAAGGGCATCACAGGAATCTGTTCCTTCATCTGAGTACAAAGGGGTGATGAAACAAACTTGGAGTCATAAAAATCAGCACCAGATGAGGTAGAAAGTCCTACAATAGAAAAAGGTAAGATTGAAAGCCTGGATAGCAACAAGTTGATGTCAGAAACCTATGACCTATGCTGAACTTGGTGGGCTTAGGGATATGGCCCATAAAATTTGGTATAAAACCTTGGGATTTTTTTTCCTGGAAAGACACCTAGATGAAGCCCCATTCTTAAAAAAGATCCTTTCTGTTTATTATCTTCTCTGAGATCGTTGTTTCACAAACTGGCACTGAAATGACAGCACAGAAATACTGAGTCTTTCCGTGATTCCATCTTGCTGGGATTCATCAAAGTATTTGTAACAACAGAGAGTATGGGTTTCCTTCACAGTTTGGTTCCACAGAAATCTTCACAGTCAGATGAGAAATAAAGTTTCCTTTGCTTAGTCACCAAAATCAAGTAAATATGAGCTCATTTTAAAATCAGTGAATTTATTTGCTACTGTCAACATATTTCTAGTTTACCCAAACTGTTAATGAACCTCTGTTAACCCACAAACACCTTTGAAAACCTTTTTAATTTTAGTGATAATTTGGAGATAATTTGCACTTTCTGCAACTTCTAGTTTTTTGAACAGAAAATAGAACATCAATAGTAAAGGAGAACATATTTTCTATATTATGCAAAGGAAAGCTTTTAAAGGCAAAAAGGGTTTACAAGCAAATATTGCCATTGGTAGGAAGTGGAGCTTTACATTATTTGATTTTATCTATGAAAATTTTAATTCTATATTCAAAAGGGAACATGGCACTCTGATACAATGGAGTGAATTTGGCTTTTGAACTTTATACTGTTGACTCAAATGCTCCAATCAACTGACTAGCATATGCCACTGCGTTCTTCCACGGTGAAAATACCCTTCACGCAACAACTGTGGAGAGTATGTCACTGGCTTTTTGAAAGCCATTTCAAAAATTGTCCTCTCTGATGAATGATTAGGAACCTAATTTCACAGAAACATGGAGTCATAAAATGGATTAAGTTGGAAGGGATGTTAAAGGTCATCTAGTCCAATAGCCCTGAAATTAACTGGATAAAGGAGTTATACCTTTTTAATTACTTTTGACTCCTGTCTTTTCATTGCCATTGGCTTCTAACTCCGCAACAAATGTATCCCCAGCAAAAGGCTGTGACAATTGAGCTTGAAGTCAGACTAGACTTGTTTTCACAGGAGCCCAAAATCAAGTGGGGCCAGAAGTAATTGTATGATGCTTATGTGTGAGATGAGCATTGTGTAAGGACTACCATACCGCCTAGTTCAGATAGAAAATGGTAGCCTAACAGTGCAGGAGGAAAAACTTACCTATCTCAACGTCCGGGCTGCTGCTGCTTGGTTGCCCCCCATAGCAGAAGGGGGGCAGCTCTGGTGCCTTGATGCAAGTGACAGCCCTCTAAACATATAGGTACATAATCATGGTTGCACTCTCTTTCCTGGTCTGCTTTGGTGCCAGTGTATAGAGCTTATGACAAAGTGTAGAGCTATTGATTTTATGTTTTTTTTGAAAACAAGGCAAGAAAATGAATTAGCAGGAGAAACAAAATTTTCTGCTGTTACACTTCCACTGTGTCACAGGAGAAGAGGGTGTAAGCTTAATAACAAATAAAATAAATGTGAAAATTACTTAAGCTAGAATAATTGAAGCAAAATCAGGTAAGAATCAAGGAAAAGGTTTAAAACTCTTCATAAATGTGTGATTTTTTACATAAAAAATGAATTTTGATTGAATTAGCCGATTGCTTGAATGTTCTTTAAGCATCAGTCGCTAAAAGGCTCTACAATTACGTAATAAGTGTGTATCTGTTACATTTAAAATCCTGTTCATCTAACTGGGCATTATAAAGCTGTAATTCAATTGGGCTCTTTCAGTGACATAAGATACAAGCACACAGCCCAAGTAATTTGATAATGTCACCAATACACAGGGGTGAAACTGAAAATGAACATCACGGCTGACAAATAAGATCTCTTCATTTTCCCATGAGCTTGCTGTTCTGACTCCAAAAATGGATGATCCCTGAGGTGTAAAGAGCGACGGAACCATCTGCAGGATGAACCTTACATGTTCTGTAGTATCCTACGCATTTTTCATTTCCTCCCACTTTTTGACACTAAGATTTACCTATTTCTTGTCAAGTTCTGCCTATCCCTAGTAGCCCTGGAGGGAGTAAGCACAGGGTGTTCTAAGATCTTATGCCTCTAAGCAGTTTGTTACAGGCATGAAAATAGCAAGCATCATAAAAGTCCTTAATGCACTTTGGGAGTCAGAGGAGAATGCTGAATTAAGGGTTACAATAGCGATGATAGTCTTTGGAAATTATAATTGCTTCTCAACAGTGCCAATGACACAGTCGTACACCGTTGTGGTTTCAGGGGGTTTCTGTGTTATTTTGGCTGCCTGTTTTCCTGTGGCAGTCTTCATTACTATTTAGAGGTATCCGGCTGCTCTGATGAAGGGCACATGACACTTTTTACAGCCACCAGATCTTTCTTCTTAATCTGTACTGGGACGTGCTTTAAGCTGAGCAGCATTATGTGGTTTTGGTATTTGAATATTGCTTTTCTAAAAGATTTTGAAATATTTTTAGTTTACCTCTAATGTAATTATGGTTTTTTTTACACAGTAAAATCACTAAAAGATAGCATTATGAATCACTGCTCCTCTTAATCACTCATTTTATTACTGTTTGTAACTTATCCTCCTCCTTCATTGTCTGTTTTTATTATTTTATTAATTTTACTTTGTTATATTGCATTTTATTTTATGCCATTTACATGGGTCTTGGAAATGGAAATTGTCAGAAAATACTTGTGTACCTCATGTGCAAGGGGATTTGAATGGAAATTCTGATAATGACCTAATCCAGTCACATAATGTGGGTAAAGGCCACACTAGACAATCTTTAAACTGTAATTTGAGAAACTGCATTAAGTCATGTGATAGTACTGGTAGTTCAGTCCTGCAGAGCCAGGTGGCTGTGGTGTCAGGGTAAAAAAGAAATGACATTTAGGTGCTTAGGTGGATGGGGGATGGAAAAGAAGGGTGCAATTTACTGAAAACATATTAGATACTTGTGTAAGAAATAATTTAATTATATTCTCTTTCTGTCCCAAAAAATCCCAAACCCCAAACACTTTTAAAAAACCAAATCAGTAATCCTAGCCTGACATACCATGTTATACTGGTCAGAAATGTCTGACAAATTTCTTACTTTCTTTCAGTGTTATATGTATTTCTACCAAAAAGAAGAAAAATTTGTGTTGTGGTTTTTAAACGGCTGAATGTTATGCACCATGCATCCATTCACTCAACTCTCCCTCAATCCCCACTCCGGTGGAATTGGGAGGAAAATCAAAGCAAAACTTGTATGTGGAGATAAGAATATTTTAATAATTGAAAATAAAGGAAAATACAATAATAGTGGTAAATAATGATAGCGATAATAAAAAATGGAAAATAAGTTATTCACAGTTGTTCACTGCCCACTGACTGATGCCAGACTCCCCAAACTCAGATTGGCCGCTCTTCTGGGTAACTCCCCCCAGTTCATATACTGGACACAACATTCTATGGTGTGGAATATCTCTTTGGTTATTTTGGGTCTCCTGTCCTAGCTTCTTTTGTGTACCTCCTCACTGAAAGAACATGAGAAAAGAAAAAAAGTCCTTGACTTAGGATAAACAGGACTTACTAAAAACACAAAGACATCAGTGCTACCAATGCCATTGTCATTCCAATCTAAAATACAGCGCTGTAATAGCTACAGAGAAGAAATTAATCCTATCCCAGCTGAAACCAGTACAGTTTGATACTGTCAAGACTTGAAGATCAGGATAAAATATTATTATGTTTAGGTTTGATAAGGTGCATCAAAGGTATGTCACATCTTTGAGATTTACAAACCAGTCTCTGTATGACTGTGCTGTAACAGCTGTTCCAGACAGCGTCTGCTAAAGTATCATCAAAACACTTGCATATTTGTGAATTATCTGTTTCCTTTGAAGGCACGCAACAAAAGCTTTTTATGCTCTGAGGTCCAGGTACTACCCCTGCAAAGTTTTTTATCATTTATTTCTTTATTTTTAGTGAGCTTAATCTCACCAGCTGATGGTTCCACCACCACCACCACCACCACCACCACCTTCTCCTTCTCCTTCTTCTTCTTCTCCTTCTTCTTCTTCTTCTTCTTCTTCTTCTTCTTCTTCTTCTTCCTCTTCCTCTTCCTCTTCTTCTTCTTCTTCTTCTTCTTCTTCTTCTTCTTCTTCTTCTTCTTCTTCTTCTTCTTCTTCTTCTTCTTCTTCTTCTTCCTCCCCTTCCCCTTCCCCTTCCTCTTTTTTCTCTCTCTCCCCTTCTCTCCCTCTCCCTCTCTCTCTCCTTCTCTCCCTCTCTCTCCCTCTACGTCTCTCTCTCTCTCTCCCCTTTTATTTCCCTTACTCTTTCTCACTCCTTTTAATGAAAGTGTGATTGGAAAGCGATGGCACTCACACACTCACAAAAAATGTTTTGTTTACAGTTTAGCTGAAGGGGTGATGCCAATGAATCACTGTGCTGTGGTAACACCAAACAAAGATACACACAGATTCAAATATCTCCATGGTATTTAAATGGTGTATACAATGGAAATACTAATCATCTTCCTATTTGAGGAATAAACTGCGAAGGTATTTAATGGCTTAAGTTTCACTCAGGAAGCCTGTCCTAAGACTGGGACTTGATGTCAAGTTGCCTTAAGGTGCATAACTTGGAGAAAAATCTCTTTTTAAGTCACAATGGGTAGAAATAAAGTGAGAAACAAAGTTGCACCATTCTATGGTTTCATCCTGCTGTCTTTCCTTGACAACTTCTTAGCAACATTACACAAATCCATGAACCATGAAGTTTTTGTTGCCATGCCTGCTTTCTTTGCTGAGTGAATGTAATTTCCTAATACATTTGCTTGTTAGGGTTCAGACTGACTTTTCCTTTTGTGCAAAATATTGGAAGTGTTTGAACTGATTTTACCTACAGTAAAGTTCTCAAAAGATTCACTGCCCTTTTGTGTTGCACAGAGCCATCACATCATTCTGTTCTTGGTACTCCTCTCCCTTTTCTCTCTCCATCTCATTTCTATTCACCATTGGCTTACAGAATCGTCTGTACTTACCAGACGTAAGTTTTTAACAAACAGAGGGTAGCAAGTGACCAGATCTTTTTCAGAGAGCTTGTTAAATGGAGAAGGTGTATGTTGTTTCAGATTACAAATACTCTGCAAGTGGTAGCAATGTTTTTTACTTGAAGCCCATCCAGTTCAAGAAAAACAGCTTGCATTATTTTCCTTTCTTTCACACCCACAGTCTTTGCGTATAGACTGATTGAGGAGTCTGATCCCATGGAGTGCTGCACCCATATATCTCTCCTGGATGCAGAATACACAGAATCAAGGAAGATTAATCCTTTAATTCCTTAATGTTTCAGGACGGCTCACTTCTCAGGTAAATGAGCGTAACTCTGATAGCTGAATTGCTAAGAACTTAGTCTCTGACGTATCAGTATACCCAATTTACCTCTTTCCTCAGTGTTTAAATGCATATGGCTACTCACTACTTCGGTGAGTGATTTTCCTTTTTTAGACACAGAAAAAGAATGAGACACACTGTGGGTAGTTTCAGTGTTTGGCTTGACAGAAACGTTTTTGTTTGATAGCAAAGAAGATACAGATAACGTATTTCTAAAAGCGCAAAATGGACCTGGTGTGTAGAGGAAATCGTGCAGAAGAGGAATCTGTAGTCTGCTTCAGAAACTTGGGTAAGCATAATGGAAACCACAATCATATAGCAATTTTTTCTGTGCGTCAAAATGTAGCTATGAGTACTTTATCTTCTTGACAAAATCACTTTTTATAAGTAATTTGTCATCAAAAGTGTATGAGTGGTAGTTGATCACCGCAAATGACTTTGCCATTAAGACCATAACTTTGGTATTTTTCTTTCCTTTTCAGTATTAAAACTGCTTTGGAAGGCAGTGTAGAGGATGAATCAATAAGTGATTAAACCCAGCTTTACAGAGATATGCGCATTTGCAAAAGCTCCATACATTGGCTTCTTTGTTAACTTGAGTTATTTTCAACAATGAAGGAAACATTTGTCAGAGTCAGAAAGAAATTACACAAAATATTCTAAAGTGTGAGCTAAACTGCCTTTGGAAATAAATGCCAAAAGAATTTTATTTCCATAAAGGAATCCTCCAATGGAATTTTGCATTGTTTTCACACTGAGAATTGATGTTAAGGGATAACATACACCAAAAAAAAGCATATTTTATCCAATTCATTTTGGCATTGTTGAAGTATCTAGCTCCCTACAAAATTGAAATTATGCCATAACCAACAGCAAGGGAAGGTTCGGGAAGGGAAGGTTCAGGAAGTTTCGGGAAGGGAAGGTTCAGGAAGTTTCGGGAAGGGAAGGTTCGGGAAGGGAAGGGAAGGTTCGGGAAGGGAAGGGAAGGTTCAGGAAGGGAAGGTTCGGGAAGGGAAGGGTTGGGAAGGGAAGGGAAGGTTCAGGAAGGTTCAGGAAGGTTCGGGAAGGTTCGGGCAGGTTCGGTTTGGGAAGGTTTGGTTCGGTTCGGGAAGGGAAGGGCTGTTTCTGTTTGCAGGAATAAGTCAACCCACAGATACTCTTTTTCATCAGTTCAGAATAACCTTAGTGGTTATTTGTTTTTTACTGATATTTTTATTTCCAGAGAGTATGTTTTTTTCTGCCATTATAATTTTTTTGTCTTCCCTTTACATGTTATGCTGGGTTTAAAAAAATCAGTAATTTAAAAAATTAGCTGCTGAGCTATGCAATATCATCGATTATGTTCAATGCACAAGGTAATTTTCAGTGGTGCTGAAAGTGCCATGGAAACACAGTCCCTGGAAATGGCTTTGGCTTTACAGACACAGAGAGGATACAAACGCTTAATTCAAAGATGAGTTGTTGAACTGAATCATTAATTGGAATTTGCACTACTTTATTAAATGTGCCAATGAAAACAAGGCAAGTGAAGCTGCATATCATGCTGCTCCACTGCTGTTATTCTTTCATTAATTCAGTGCTGGAATTGACACTATCAAGAATTCAATTCTTCTTGTGACCCTAGAGCAAGAAAAGAGTATATCCAGTGCTTTGTTTGCCTGCTTGAAAGTTGCAATTCATCTCATTTGATCTCCGTGTTAGTCCTGCTGTGATCAATCACTCTCATCTTCCTTAGTGCCTACAGCAAAGAGCTGTGGTCTCCCTTGCTGCTGTCTTGAGGTTTTACATTCTTTTCCCACCACTTATTTTTCACGATTAATAAAATTAATGCTGCTTTCTCTCTCACCCTTCTCTTGTGAAGTGCTGCAAGGCACCAGCCTTGAACAGTTTCTCCCTTTCCTGACTTTCATGTCCTCTCTTCCTGACTGCAGCCTTGATAATGCATCCTGTCATGGATTAGGTGGCTCTGAATCTTCTGGTTCATTCTCCACTGCCCCCACTGTTCTTGCACTGTGTTTCTCTGTATCTCATACCTCTCTGCTGCTGCTGGTCTGCTGTGCTTCTTGATCTGGTTCCAAGCAGTAATTCTTTTGTGCTGCACCTCTTTTCCTATTAACTGCTATTGAATTCTTCTGTGATAGTGGAGTTTATTTCTCCCAATTTGTTTCACACCTGTAACTCTTATACTTTACATGGACTCCTCTTTCTCAGCCCCTGGGTTGGGTTGAACTGAGCCGATGTTGATGCTGGTGTTAAGCTTCCTCCACTGCAGGCTTTATCCTGATGTCAATGCTCTCCCTTAGCAATTTTCCCCAGTCATAGATCCATGGTCACAAGGGTTTCAGGAGGCTGAATTAAATATTATACCCTTCTCTTTTTAGAGAAATGACACCAAATCACCAGCAGTCCTTTCTCTTCCATAGCCATATGGTCACCATCATTGCCTGTCCTCTCAGTGGGTGTTTTGTCTTCCCTTTTCTGTAGTCTGCCTGTCAAAGGGGTCCAGTGTCTCTCAGTTTTATAGAGGGGCAGAAACTCCAGAAACTGCAATGGAAACTCTGGAACTGACTGGAAATCTCTGATGGAAATCAACTTTGGATATTAAAACACACAGGAAAGAAGTTTAATTACAGTATGAGGGACAATTATGGAAAAGTTTCTTACAAAAGGAAATTCTCACTAATTTCAGTCAGCTGTCTTTCAGTTTAGAATTATATATCATAGCTCTCATAATAATCATGCTGAGTCAATTTGTAGGGATATTTAGGCATAGGTTTTTAAAAACCTATCTGGGTGTCTCTTCTCCAACACAAAGTTCTACTATTGTACCATTTTGCATCCTTTTAATTGTCTAGAAACCTTAAAAGCCAGCCCACAAGATATTAAAAATAAACGAATAGTAGTTTCTTTTTATGTTGTTTTAGGGGATTTTCTACTTTTTTTTTTACAGTGGACAATTTGCTGTAAATACAAATAACACTTTAATTACTCCTTTAGTAACACTGGTTTATTTACTTCTTTGCAATATGTCTCTAGACAGCTAGGAGAAATATTCCATGCTTATTTTCTTTCTTGCAGGTTTTTTAAAAATTCTTTTAGAACATGAAAAAATACTGTAATAAAAAATCTTCAAAGAAATAACAATACAGTTCTAAGCTTAATATGTTGTTTCAAAACAAATACCTTCTTAAAAATTGCATTTAAATTTAACTTGCCAAGAAAAGAAGCACAATGGATTTTGCAACAGAAACAATATGATTTATTGTTCTAAAACGTGAGTTTGTATGATCAGTTACCTACAAAATATGTGGAAAGGAGTTTATGACAATTGAACTACTAGATTTCAGGAATGAATTGTTATTGTTGACACATATGTTTAATAACTTGATATGTGGAATCACAGCATTGATACTATTGCTGAAGTTGCCTGGCTTTCACTGAGCTAACTTTCCACATGACAGATGTTCAGAAATACAGTAAATTTGTGAACAGGCTAGCCTGATCTGTTATGCAACCTGACTGAAAAATTATTTTCTTTCTGTATTTGGTATTTATTGCCCAATTATACAAACTGGAAGGAAACATATAAGTCTAAAGAGAACACGTGAGTGTTTCTGTTTATTTTGAATAATGGCATAATTCTAACATTTTGGGGCTTACCATTAGATAATTAAGAGATTTTGGTGATAAGTCTAAGATGTCACGTTACCACAGTGGTCTTGATCAAATATAATAAATCCTTAATTTTATTGTGGTGTTGGATATCAGGCCAGAAAGAAAAATTAAATTTCTAATGAATAGTTAAATTACTTTTTGAAGAGATCCTAACTGAAATATTCACCTTTTTTTTTCTCTTCACAAATCAAGACAAACCCAATGGCATTAACTTCTGATTAGATTGCACCTTTTTAAACTCATTCATGTGATTTGGAGAGAAGAGGAGGAGGGAGTGGATATTAATGGGAAAATCACATCTTCATCTGATGGGATTTGATTTTGAGTTCCCTGTGATCTGAGAAAATGTGTTAGTGTTTGATATTTAATAGGATTTATACCTTATTTTGAAGTTCTAGTCATAATCAGATTTATACTGTTAAGCCTTTTCTGAACAGAAGACTGAGAAAAGGTGTTACTTGATCTGTCACTATCGATAACTTCAGCAAGACAGTTGTGTTTAAAAAGCTAAAACAAGCTTAAAGTCAAAGCAACCTGGATTTTAGGCCAGATGGTTGCTTTCCGGGATTTTAAAGGGCAGAGTGGCACATCTGCCTAGGCAAATGATGCTCATTATGTGGGATTTTTTCTCTTATATTTACATTAAACAAACATTCAGAAAATTACCAGAATATGAATGTTTCAATTGTGTTATACACTGGAAAAAATTTCTTAATTTAGTGGGCAAACCAAACACTTCTTTTAAATGCTGTCTGTTGAAGAGGATGTGAAGACACAAAAGGTTAAAAAAACTTATATTTAAGTCTGGTCAATTATCTTTGCTCTACAAGGACAATTTGAAAAGGGGACATGGTTGATTTCTTTTATCCCTACCCTGTTCAGTTCCAGAACTGCATCCTGGCATTGAAGAATCACATAATTTTTTGTGTTTCAAAGACATTTAAATTCATTTAAGCAAATCTAGCACTGAGGAGTCCACCACCAAAACACATCCCTAAGTAGCATGTTTACACATCTTTTAAATAGCATCAGGGATGGTTACTCTACCACTTCCCTGGGCAGCCTGTTGCAATGCTTGACCATCCTTTTGGTGAAGAAATTTTTCTTAATATCCAGTCTTCCCTAATGAAACTCTTTTTTTTTCTTGTTTTCTTGTTTGTTTGTCTGTTTGCTTGTTTGTTTTTGAACATCTCTCCTATGAAGACAGGCCTGGAGAAGAGAAGGCTCCAGGGACATTTTATAGCACCTTTCAGTACCTAAAGGCAGCCTATAACAGAGCTGGAAAGGGACGTCTGACAAGAGCAAATAGCGATAGGATGAAAGGGACAAGCTTTAAACTGAAAGAGAGTGGACTTGCATCAGATATTAGGAAGAAATGTTTTACTGTGGTCATGGTGAGTCCGTGGAAAAGCTTGCCTAGAGAAGTTGTGGATGCTGCACCCCTGGAAGTGTTCAAGCCCAGGCTGGATGGAGCTCTGAGCTATCTGGTCTAGTGGAAGGTGGCAGAGGGCTTGGAACTAGGTGATCTTTAAG
The DNA here is from genome assembly GCA_013397895.1 of Origma solitaria. Taxonomy (NCBI): domain Eukaryota; kingdom Metazoa; phylum Chordata; class Aves; order Passeriformes; family Acanthizidae; genus Origma; species Origma solitaria. The sequence goes on from VZRL01005870.1 coordinate 47,801, forward strand.
GTCCCTTCCAAACCAAACCATCCATGAATATATGATTCTATGAAGTTTCAACCCTCTTTGTGAGGTAACAATTGTCAAAAAAGCTTTGCTCCAATCTTTTCTTTAGAACTCTTCTTGCTATTATCATACTGAAAAAAACCTTCCTGTTGTCAAACAAAACACTGTCCAGCTGCAACCCAAACTGACTTTAGGCCTTTTGTGTCTTCTCCCCATGTATGTGAGATTTTTGTCAGTTTTGTCATATTCCTGCAAAGCCTGACCTTGTCTCCTTGCTTTTCTCTGGAGCTCTTCAAGGACCACCGTCTTCAGCAAAGCTGGCCATCTGTCCTGCATGCTTGGCCTCCTATACAGGGGAATTCCCTGCTCCTGACCTTCTCAAAGGTGCTTCTTAAAAACTAACCAGTCCTTTTGTACTCCTGAACCCTCAGCTTGTTGTACCCCAGGGCCCCCAGGCACCTGGCAGCAAGGCTGCTCCCCAGCCACACAGGCTCCAGCCTTTACCACTCTTCATGGTTCATCCAACCGAGGTGCAGTACCTTTTGCTTTCCACTTAGATTTCTTTGGGAGGCAACCTTCTTTGCCTTTCATTTTCTCTTTTGACCTCTCTATGTTGGGTAGCTCACTGCACCCCAAAGGCCATGCCCACCACACCAACAGAGCAGTCAGCCTTGGTGGCTATTGAGAATAGAGGGCTGGGACAGCTGACCCGGACTGACCCAAGGGTTATCCTACACTTGTGCTTGACTTATAAAGCTGGGGGGAATGGAAGGATGGGGGGACATTTGGAATTATGGTATTTGAGTTGTAAAGTAACTGTTATGTGTGATAGGGTCCTGCTCACCTGAAGATGGATGAACACCTGCCTGCCTGTGGGAAGCAGTGAATGTATTCCTTATCTCACTTTGCTTGTGTGTGCAGTTTTTGCTTTCCCTTTTAAACTGTTTTATCTCAACCCATGAGTTTTCTCACTTTTACCCCTCCAATTCTCGCACCCTTCTCAACTGGGAGATGTGATTGAATGGCTGTATGATGCTTAATTGCCTTCTGGGGTTAAACCACAATACTCTTGCCTTGTTCTAAATCCTGAAAAGCCCATGCACAAATGGAAGTGTGACAGCTGAATGTACTATTAACAGAGACTGCTTATATCCTCTGTATATGACTCTGAGGCTTCCTTATCTCTGATCTGACTGTGAAATAGAGCCGCTGGAGACAAACTGCATCTCTTGCTGTGATGTGACTCCAGATGTCTGTGAGACAGCTGCTTGTTCTCTTGTCAGACTGGCTTCTTTGCAGGTGGGTGAATAACCTGACAGCTAATTATGCCATGGTAGGACTTGCATTTTCATTAGGCATAGATGAGCTTAAATACTTCTTTGTATTGGACCTGTATGGGGTCAGGCATGGTCTATGGATCTGTATGGTGCAGTGCATAGGTTGTTGCTCCAGAACTACTAGAATGTATTTTCTTTTTTTCCATGGGTAAATTGTAAAAATAAGAACATCTAACCCCCCACCTTCCTCCTGTTTTACCTGGGCATAAATTTATTGATGCCATTGGGACTTTACTCTGAGCAAATTTGTCTCAGTATGTGTTCTAATTAGCATTCCAGAGCTGGCACAGCATTTGATTTCATACCTATGCCTATAGCAGCCTTTTCAGTTCTCTCTAATGCCCTTCAACACAAAACAGTAAAGCCGTGTTGCTGGTTTAATATTACATAAAAAAGTTTATGGCATACTAATTTGGTTCTACAATAGCAGAAATTTCTGTCTGGTTACTGAATCCAGCTAACCATTAGATTTGGAGTGAAAAGCTGACTGATTATTTACAATTACAAAGATTGTGTCAGAGAGGGGTAAATTTGGACACGGATCCTCAAAGAATTTATTGTAGGCAGTGTGATGCTACAGAACTCATTTGACTGTGCCTGTAATGTTTTCTAGCATTTCCCCTCTCAGTATTCCCCACAGAAGAGGAGCTCTTAAGTTCTGCTCATTCTTTCTCTGTTTAGAAAAAGCAGTGGATGAATAAAGCTACATTCATTCTTGAAGATAAAAACCTCCATCCATCCCCCCTTCAGGGGTACATATTTCAGGTGGGTTATGTATGTAATCATTGTCTAGGCTTCTTTACTTCGGCTTTGTGAAGGATCTTGTCACACATCTTTGAAATGGTGGACTGACAAGTTTAGAGGTGAAAGTATTAAAGTTTGCAAAATAATCACAAGTACTCCATATGTAACTAAGCCTCTTGTTACATTATGAGATTAGCTGATGTTTTGCATAAAGTTTTGAAGGCTTTTAAATTGCTCTTCAGCCTTTCCTCAGCAAAGCTATGAGGCACCAGAATTAATTCAACAAGAACTGATCCTGGGTTTAAATACTGTACAGAAGAGTGATGTCTTCCAAATCAGTGCAGTCAGTACCATCCATGAGGTCTCCTTATTCGCATAAAGCCAGAATTGATCCTTAATGCACATGGAACTTTAGAGACTTGCACTTTAGGCATGGGAGAGGCTAACCTTAGAGCATGAATGACACTCAGAGTGTCTTGGAAGTGCCTTGCCTTTGCTTTAGTGAAACCACTGTACCACCTTTGGGATGTAGTTTGGGCTGTACTCTTCTATATGCATAGTTTGAATATACCAGTAGATTGTCAACTGCTGCTGAGAAAAGCTTTTTCTAAGAAAATGAAATAATTTTCTAGCACAGACCTCCCAGTATATAATTTATTGGCTAGTATCAGCTTGGCTGGATTTGTTTGTGGCCTGAGCCGGTTTGTGGTGTTTTTGAATGAAAGTGCAGTCTCATCCTTGTCACAAAAGAGACGTATATATCCAGGGACAAAAATTAAACTAAAGACTGTGCCTTATAGAAAGAAATAGAACTGTTTTCCCATTCCTTCACAATCTTGTGCATGAAATGTGCAACAGTTGCTGAGATGAGGTGTGCCTTATGAGGGTCTGAGGCACCATGCTGAGGAAATTAACAAACCTGTAGGAATACTAGTAATTGTATCTCCTATATAATAAATGATTTATTTAATTTTTAAAGCTTCTGACAAATTGTGAAGGTGGAGGGAAGTAAACCTCCAACTTTTTTTTCAGGACAGTGAGTTCTATGACAGAAATGAAAAGAGTGTATGTTATGAATGTAATTTATTTGTGCATCTTTGCAGCACTAATAGGCTTGCTGCCAGGTATTCCAGGCTGCAGTTCATTGTGTCTGACTCCTTAGTCTTTTCAAGCAATTGGAGAAATGGCCTTCTGCAGGATGTCAGTGTCAGATATCAGCTCACTCATGTAGACAAAGCTCAATTAGCTCCTGGAAAAAAACAGTTTTTAAATTATACACTCACCTGCACCACAGAAGATAGGTAGACAAGTGTTACACCAAACCAAAATGTTAACATGGACAAGCAAGAATACCACGGTAACTGTGATAGGTTCTTTCTTTATTCTGTGTTTTTAAATGTTTTATTGATATTGTGATGTAAGGAATTTTTTAATGGCCAGAGTTTATTATTCTGATAGCTGCTGTCTGCTATCCTGTGAGGAAATACCTCCTGGTTTAAAACAGCAGCACATACATTTGGAAGTATGTCCTGGATCAAACCTAAGGCTGGAGCCCATTAGGAAAAACATATATAAGTATTGGTCATATGTTTCTCTGGCTTTTGACACACTTAATACCCATTCATTGAAAGAGTCATTATCAGTGATTATTTAAGATCTATGTTTTTACAGTTTATTCATGAAGAATCAGGAACAGCTAGGACAACAGGATCTTAACCATAACAGAGGCTGTAAAAGTAAACTGAAAATTAAAGAGAAATGCAGGACGAAGAAAAGTAGTTTGGAAAAGCACATGAATAAAAAGAGGAACAGCTTCCATAAAGTTGCCAGGCAACCATGTTCCCATTGATTTTTAAGATTTTTCAAGGAGATTACTTCCAGCAGAGTTCAGAACTGAATTGCCTTAAAAAATATGGCTCTATGGTCTACAGTTTTGCTATAACAAGCCAAAAGTCTGCTTTATGAAATTTGGTTTATTTTTGTGCACTTCATCAATTTTCTCTCCCTCATAAGAAGCTCTGAAAGAGCTACTCTAGAAATCCAGCAAGTGATTGGCTCTGGGATTATCTAGGTAATTATTAGATTTGGCTGATTGGAGATGGCTGGTCCATACTTTTGACTCTGGAAGATATTCCAAGGTCTGTCTTGCTTTTTTCCCTCCAGTGGCTGCCTGCAGACTGCAGTTGATTATGTTCTGTGTCATCTTTGGTGGACTCTATTCTTGTGTGGCTGTGATATACTGATAATAACATCAGTTTTTATTGTTTGTGTTTCTGTTAGGAAGAAGACAACTTGTTATTATGAAATTGTGTTAAAGCATGCCTGTCTTTAATATGTTGATGAAGACAAGCAAAAATAACTAGTGACAAATTATTTTTTCCTCTCTTCAGATTACCTGCCATCATAATTTCACAGGGCTTTGACACTTGAAGAATTAAATAAAGTTTAATTTGTCAAAGAGAACAGTCACTCCTGCAAGACTAATTCAGTAACTGTGTAAGCTTCTGTCTCATTTTATTTACGTGATTTATTTCCATTGGTTTCAAATAGGTTACATCCCTAAAAATATTTTCAATATGTGTGCTTTAATTTTCAAAAATATCAATTTATATTCTTAAATAGTCATTTATGGTTCATCTTCCCATTTTCTGTAATTATTTATACCTCTTCCATAACCTGGCACAATTTCCTTTTAAATTAAATAAGAGAGACTAACATTGTAAGAGCTTGATCCTACTGATGAGCAGGTCGCAAGCTTATGTTATAGGTTTAAGTAGTTTTTAAGGACTTGCGTTTCTGGAACTTGCTCAAGGTTCATTGGATCACATTGGAAAATACAAGGTGAGTAATTCCTCAAATTAAATTGAATATTGTGCCCATTGAAACAAATGTTAAAATTTGGACCACCTTTCATGTAACAAATTCAGACTCAGAAAGAAATACATTCTTAAAACCTTTAAGTAAAAGTGCCTGGACCTCTAGGAAAAAAACAAGATGGTACAAGCAAGTCATGAGGCTGAGGATGGAGCCCTGTGGAAACCCGCCAGTGACAGTCACCAGTCTGATGTCACCCCATTCACGGCAACCCTTTGTGCCTGACCTGTGAGCCAGCTGCTCACCCATCCCATTGATGTGTTTATCCAGCTGTGGGCTGGACACAGTCCAGAAGGATACAGGCAGAGACACTATTGAAAGCTATATTGAAATCCAGAAAGATTACACCAGCTGGTTCCCCTTGATCAACTAACTGATGGAAAATTACATGTGGATATTCTATTTTTTCTCTTTTGGGAGCTTTCACTTCTTTCTGTCCTGTATTTTCCCTGTCAAGATTTTTGCCTGCCCAAGCAGCTCTCTGAGGTAGAGGGATGGTTATGGATAAAGCCAATGGCACTGGCCAGCAAAGCTAAACCTCATTAGTATTTCTATTTGTGGAGATGTGTTAAGGTTAAATCTTTGAATTATCTTTTGTTTTGTCTTACAAAGCCCTCTTAACCAAACCTCTTGCTTACTCTGTCCCCTTACCTCTCTTTTTTCTCCAAATTTCATATGGTGGGAAAGTGATGGTGGCCAGCAGAACAATCCTGAGGAAGAAGCCTTAGAATGTGTATGTGAAGGTCATCAGGCAATAATACATGATGATCATAAACAAGCAATAATATATATGGTCGTAAACGAGCACCAGCTACAATCTGAAGATCCACAGCTTACTTCGTTATAGGAGTCACCTTCTTCTGGGAAAAAGTTTGAAGCATCTCCTTTCAGATAAACAATACACAATATTGTTTTTCATGTGTCCTGTGCAAACCAGAAAAAATATTGCTTATTTGGGTTAATATTTAGGATTTAACCCAGGAAGACTACATTATCTGTTGCTCCAAAATTCATTTTTCTTAGACATTGTTTACCTGAAAATGTGTAAAATGCCAACAATATACTTTACTTTACAACATCTCTACTTTCTATTGATTTTCATAATAGTCTTAGCTTGATTTTAGATTTCCAGGAGCAGTCAACTTAAATATAATTTCTTTCATTCTCTTTTTTTACATAAACTAGTTATTTGAAAACCTTTCTACTCAATATTTCAGACTGAGCTGTGCTCAGTTTCTTTTTCAAATATTATTTATTATGCATGCTTCTGAATGACAGTGCAGTGACCTCTATTGATTTTGTTTTGTTTTTTTGCTTTTCATTGTTTGACAGAATGATGCTGGATTCCTTAAGCTGAGAAGTAGCAGGAAAAAAAAATAACCTCTATATTCTGCAGATTTTTTAGAAGATGTTCTTCAGTGTGTTGGCTTCCTATACAAGAGCCCATTAGTGTTTTATGGCACTGTCAAATTCCTTTATAGTGAAAAAATTAGTTACTTAATAATTAATAAAACTTTACCTACTTTTATCTACAAGAGAGATGCTGTTTCCATTGTTCTTTAAAAAGAACCCTTTCATTCAGTCTGGACTGAAATTGTTTAATTGTGCTTTTGGTGAGATGAAAAAGGTTGTAATATGTTCAACATGTATTCCAATAAAATATAGCTTAAATATATATTTGGCTTTCTATTCTAGAATTATCCTTCCATATTTTCTTAAATCTTATCTGTTGTTTTGCTTGAATCCTTTTAAAATCTAAAAAAGTTAAAATATTTAAGTACATTCTTTGATCCCTTATATTTCCATGCAAAAACTTTGTGACCTTGGGTGAAATCCAGGACTTTGCCATTGACTCAGTAAATGTATACCTCAAGCATGTTTATTAGTCTGACATCTGAACTAGTAATGTGCACATTTTTTTAGAGAGAAAAGAATCCCAATACAGACATTAGAGAAGTTTTTAAGAGGTTTCCACTCAGGACTGTGACAGGCTGAGGTGTTTATAAATAAAAATAATAAAAAGAAACTATGGGGTCAGATTACAGTTTTGTGTAGTTAATGAAACTGTTGTTTTACTGTTAGGAAATTATGTTATTAGCTTGGGACTTTAATGTCTGAGTCTGATAATGCAAATGAAAATAAATCTTTCTAGACTTTAAAAGTAGGAAAGCCCACAGAGTTTCAAATGTGCTTCTAATACTTGATTTATGATCCAGTGTTTGATCACTAAGCTGAGTGCTTTTTAAAACAATGTTCATCAGCTTTGAGATAAAACATGTCACACGAGTCAGACAAAGCTGTACATGTATCAGGAACAGTCCCTTTACCTTTTGTTTTTACGACCTTGACACAAATTCTTGTGACTTTATCCCTTTTCAGTAAAAAGTTAACCATGGCTGTAAGAACACCACTGGTTTTGGGGGGTTTTTTTGTTAAAAAGAAGAAATAAAATCCCCTCTAAGAGCAATCTGCATTACAGTTGAATCCAAATAAATACAGTTTAGAAAAAATAGTGCTGACTGTAGAGTTGTTGCAAGTAGTAAAGCACATTGATAAGTACTAGAGAGTATGCCTATATATTTTTCCAACATCTTCCAGTTTTCTGGACAGTTTAAGATCTCTATTTTTCTGGTCCTGTTGAAATAAAATGTTTATGCATGACAAAATTTTGTTGACAAGCCATTAATGACTCTGCAGCTTACACTGAGAACAATGCCAGAAAATTCAGTTTCTTCTCCCTTTTGGAAGGGAAAAAAAATGCAGAGAAGACTCTCTCTATTGCAGTGTTCCTCTAAGGTGTAAAATATGCTTCTAGGAAGCTGATCCTGGCTGGAAATTCATGTAGCATACAAATAACGCAAAGTGTTCTTGAATATCAATTAGACTGGAGTTTTTGAGACTAGCTAGCGTAACAATATATTTGCACATGCAAAAGCTTTGCAGTAATGTTCTTAACCAGCACATTTTTATGCTGGGTTTCAGTCCAGTTTGAATACTAACATCAGAGCTGTAAGTCGCTCCACTGAAAAAATATGGGCATAATCTAGAAATGCTGATTCAGCTCAACAACAGCAATGCAGATGTTACTATTCTAATAAAACAATGAAAGGAGATTTTAATCTGTTGTCTGGGAGCCCTGAGTACATACATGGTGATTTACGGTCAAGCAGACTACCAAATACCTTTTCCAATAAGGGTACATTTTTCAATCTAGCAGTTGCTCCCACAAATGATTCTGCATTCTGACAGTCTAACTGCTAGGAGAATATAAACTTTTTCTGACAGAGTAACATTCCAATACAAGATCAAAATCGAGGAAACCTGTCAACAAAAAAACAATGATAATATGATGGAAAGTATAGCCATCAAATGAAAATGCCTTGCAAATTATTTTTGTAACGGTTATTTCCATGTAATATTCTGTTCCTTTCTTCCTTTCCTAAGTGAACAGGGTGGTATTGAGGTAATTTTAATATTTTGAACAAGTATAGCAGGAAAGTAGGTGTTTGAAGCTAAAAGCAAAAGTAAGACACTTAGCACAATTTTGACCAGACATCGAGCTCTCACTTTTTTGCCCTTAAGAGGCAATGGCCACTGTGAAAGTTTTTAACTCTATATATGAGAACAATCTACTTGCGCTGAACAGGGTATATGCTCTTGATCATTGTATCAAAATGTTACGTGTGTAAGAGCACAGTGAAAGCATGCAGCTACTAAAAGTATTCAGGTCAAGGCATTACTGAGGGACAAATGATGTTGTGTACTTAGGAGCATGCTGGGTATTTATTTCCATTAATTTGTCCTATAATTTTTAACCAATTTATGTTTTAGTTTTCCAAATAGCTTGCAGTGAGGAAATCCATTTCATGCTGGAAGCAGGGACATCTTCTTTTTGTTGTGTGGAATCTAGCAACAGCAGAATTTCAGTTAAAAATTTACCTGTTTAGGAGACACTATCAATGCCCCTAAAAGGAGGTATATAGCTCATCTGTCTAGATGCTTTGTTCATGTAGGGGCACAGAGGCAATTAAAATATTTCTTAAGTTATATAATCTTTAGATCACCCACAGAATTTTAGCTAAGTTAGAAGAAACAGCTGGCAAAGGTGTAATTTCCTTTGCGAAAAATGATTTTAAAGCTTTGACTTAAACCCTGTCTTTAGCATTGGGGTCTCTTCCATTTTCCTTTCTTTTTTTTTTTTTCCCCATTTCTTTTGATTTTTAAATTTGGAATTGAGGCAGGTTTTTTTGTTTTTTGGGTTTTTTGGGGTTTTTTTTGGGTTTTTTTTGAATGGGCATTTTAATTGAAGGCGATAATGTATTTCAGCAGCTTTTTTCACTTTCTTATTAAGTGCTTTGACATGCCATAGAATGATTGCAGTTTTCTTGCCTGTTTGTTTTCTAAAATTTTTTGTATTTTCCAACTCTAGCTGTTTTCCCCATTGGTAACAGAAAAAGGAACGTGTAAATTTTCTCAGCTCTGACTTCTCAAAACTTCTGATGTCAAAGACGATTAGAACCATACATATTATTGTTTCTCTGTTGATGTTTTAATCCAGTTTTGCACAACAGTCTGCTACATTAACTTCCAAAGACCTAGCACTATTTCAAAGGACACTATAAAAAATATTACTAGCTCTTATAATACATAACCACATACTGCATTTCACCCATTTCATCCAGAAGTATAATGGTTTTGTTCTTTTGTCCTCTTCTGTAATAACTTTTCGAGTAGTAAGAGTTTTAAAGCCAAAATAAATGGAAAGGTTTGATTTCTTCTCGGACAGATTTCAAGGGAAGCAGAAATGTTCACCCTGATGTTTGATCTTAATGATTCAGTGTCCATCTTGGTACCAAGCTGCTAGCTAACAAATCATTTATTCATTTCTATGATTCTTCCATATTTCTTTGTTTCCTACCAAGTATTATCGCAATCACATTGGATGTAACCACACTTTAAAAATATCTGCTTGGCCATTGCATGATGAGTTTAAGAGAATTTTCTCCAGCAGAATGATAAGGCTGAATTACAGCAGTCATGTAAGTGCTGGAAAAATTTGCATTACTACTGAACAGGACCTGCCACAGCCATGATGGTGCTGATAAATTGGCACTAGTATGAGAAAATTACTGCTTTTTGTAATACCCAGGAAGTATGAAGAAGTTATCAACAGTTCTTTCTATATACCAATGCCAACAAGGCACTCGTGGGTTAAGGTATTGGACTAGTATTTTAACATAGTAAGATACTCAAACTCATGGCAGCTCCTACCTGAAACTCCAGTACAGAGTTTAAACTGCAAAGTATTGGCATAGCGCATGTGTGTCTATGACTAGATAAGCATGTGTGCAGGGTTCTGTCAGTGCTGTCACAGACAGATTTTTGTTGTGCATTGTGAGATTCAGAATAATGCAGATGCATTAAGACTTGTCAGTCTGCATTAGGATAGCCAGACATAAAATTTAAAGAAAAACAAGACAATTTTTTTGTAGAGCCATGAATTTCAGAGAGAAGAGAAAATTATACTCCACTCTCTGTATTTTATTGTATCCACATAGTATTTTTCATTTTCAGTATTTTCATGGACTCCCCCAAGAAATCTTGGAACTTCAAGGCTGTGATACTGGTTTATAAAGCTCACCCCTTTTGGTGTTATGATTCATAGCATTTTCATGTGTTCTATTTAGATCACTGTATTCAGGGACTGATATTTTCAGTCACTCAGTGGTAACAGTTGACTTTAATGACCTTAATTCCAACTGTGCTGTGCTGTGGCAAGTGAAAGGGAGCCCAAACTGAGACAAAAATGTTTGGGTATACTGATGGTTCAGTGCTAGATTAATATAAAAATTTACATATGAATGACCTTACACAAAAGCTGTAAAGGGTAAGGTAGCAGGTTTGGGTCTGAGATTCTTGCAGTCATCCACCAGATAAAGAGTGTTGACACACATATAAGATATAATGGGTAAATCCATAGACATGTTGTTAGCCAAAGATATTGAAGGAATTCATAACATCAACATTCTGGTTCTTTTATAGTATCAGTAAAGATCCAGTGATAAGGATGGTTATTTTACAGAAAATTAGATTATTATCCTAAGGCAGTGCTGGAAATTAGTAGCATTAGGACTTCTGATAAAATTTTGTTTTTGTTGGATCTATTATTATATTCTTTGTTGCTGTCATATAGTTACAGTAACACTGCACATTGTTGGACTGGCTGTCTAAGTCCCTAACTATTGAAATGTTACTGCAATAATTGACTCAGTTCCTCAGAGTTAAACCTTTAAGATTTACTAATATGTTTACAGATAGACAATATATATTGTTGAATGTAAACCATAATTTTTGACAATGCTTGAGAAAATCAGATATTGCTGCAAGTACATTGAATTTTTTTAAAAGTAGAGTTTTCATAATCAATATTTTCTTGAATGTACCTCAGACATACATAGTTAAATGTGCTGCTTTCAAAATAGAATACATTTGTAGCTGTTGCTGTTGCCACTTAACTGCTCTGTGCTCTAAATACGTTCTAAATGATATAGCTTCAGCATCTTTTTTACTCCCTGTAAGACAGTGATAGGCAGTCCTTGTAAAAGATGGAAATGCCTCAGGCTTTGGCTCCTGTTATGTCACCTTCTAATGTGGCTACATGCTGAGAAGCACAAGGCAATAAAGCTTGTTATTTACAAGGCTATGCCAAGCTTCTCCTCTGATAAACACTTTTTATAAAGTTTCTGGATAACGTTTGTTTGGTCTATTATTAAAGCAGTGTCCTCCTTCTGACAGATGAATCAGCCTCTTACTTCTGGCAATCTGTAGCGCATTCAGTCAATTTGCAGCATCACTTAAAAAGGAATGCTTTCCTCCTCAGAACAAATCAGCAAGTCAGATACATAGCAAACATAATATGGGAAGTATAATAAAGAAAATGGTTTCCCACAATTAAGATATCTTTAAAAAAGTTAACCTGGTATAGAAGTACTAATTGCATTTAAAATGGAGGAAATGGGAAATCAGTGGATCAAGCCTGTTTCCTGATTCTGTCACAGCTGGGCAGAATTTTGCCTTTTTACCATGAAATGCTATTAAAAGCAAGAAACTAGATTATTTTCAACAAATCCAATTGATGATATAAAATGAGATTTCAATAATTCACGTGCTTTTTATTTAGTAAGGAAAATCCCCAGTCTGCATATTCAATTATGAAGCAAACAGACCCATCAATGTTACACTTTTCCTCAAAATCCTAAAATTGACTTAACTAGGACTTATACCTATCTTTTTATGTTCAACATCCATTACATAAAATATTTAAACTTAAACTGACAGGGCATGGTGTGGATCATTTTTGCTCTAGCTCCACAGGGGTTTCGTGGTCAGAGTGAAACTCAATTGCAGCTGTTTTAGCATCATAGCCAATACCACATATAATTCTTTTTCTCAGAAAAATGTTCAGAAGCTGGTTTGTAGAGGATTATAATAAACAACAAGAGAGAGAGGGATACATGTGTAACTTACCACAGTTCTGAGAAAATAGAGGGACACATCCAGAATAGATTTCTTCAGACAAAGGGGGACCTGCAAGGCTTGCAGATTGAAGTTTATAGCCTTTTGATATACCTTTATGTTCTGCACAAAAACATGGTGAAAAACTAATTTGCAATGAGTCCTATAGTAAGTACCTCCTGCTGGAATACATAAATGAGGGTCAACTGACCTTAAGGCCTGGAGACAAGGTCCAAGTGGAATCTGAACTCAGATCCTTAAGACTTCATATGCCCCCTTTTTAAACAATATATTTTTCTGAAGAAGTATTTAGGACTTTCCTTATTGAGTTCTCCATTAGTTGCTGAGTTCACTGAGTGTTTCATTGTGGTTATTTTTTTAACAGAAAAGATGGTCAGTGTTTTGTGAATCTGAATGTGAGTCTTCCAGTACAACAGCCTTCTTTTCAGTCAATTATGCTTCGTGGCCTTCGCATTTATAAGATCACCTTTTTAGCTTTTAAATGTAGTACTCTTTATGTTTCTCATGTGGATGAGTTACAAAAACAAAAGATTACTTTTCTTGTTATTGTGAGTTTTTCATTGCAATGGATAACTTTATGTTGGAGATGCTTAAAATTTTTGTTTTGTGTGTTATTTTGACATAGTTTTAATTTTGGTAGAGGAAGGTAGAGAGCTGTTTTTTCAAAAGTGAGTATTTATTGAAGTCAGCTATTCTAATTGTATTTTTCCAGGTGACTTGAGCTTGCTTGTGAGAAAGAAGTGTATTTACTGTAAATTATGAAGTGGTGGCAAATCTGTACTGTTAAGACAAGATATGATTGATGTTTATTTTGAATTTTAATTTTCCATTAGGAACTCATGGTGATATCACATGCTGCAATAGTTCTATATCTGTTGTCCTCGAAAAGCAAAACACAGGTATAGTTTACTTGTAGGTTTCCACTTGGTTTCCAGTTGGGAATTCAAAAAATCATAGAAGACTTAGTTGTGGAAACATAACTTAAAGGTCCTTGAAAATCCCAGTCTGTATCAAATTGTTGTGCAGCTACATTTTTGTTCTTCTGCACCTGTAGTTAAAACTCAGCTGCTGCAGATGATGTAAAGATTATTTTTTTCCCCCACATTTTCATTGAAAATGCATCCAGTCTGTTCTTCATCTAACTTGAAGCTGAAGTCTTGCAACAATTTGCCCTGTAATGTATTTTTTACTCTAACTAGAGTATTCAACGTATATGCATATTTCCCAAAGGATTTAATTCACTCCCAACCATTAGAAAATTCAAATTTATGTTTCTTGTTCATTTATATCTATTCCCTTTAACTGTGGGACCAGAAGATTCTTTGAGTACTTTGTCTTACTTTTAGCTACATTTATGATGAACATTGTATTGGACATGGTATAGCTCTTTTAATTCAGTTTGCCCAAGCAATATACGAGAAAGAGAATATACAACTAATTATTCCAACCTTGTGAACATTGACATAAGTTTTGTGCAAAATATTAAGTGTTTAGATTATAATGGGGGAAAATACTGGTCTCTAATATAATCATGACAAATTTAGCATATCTTTGCAGTACAATTCAACCTATCATGATTTGTTTCCCGGAATATGTAGCACCTGGTCAAGGGGAAATTCAAATTGTAGCTTCTCAGCATGGATAATTTGTGACCAGGGATTGACCTTGTCATGGAGGGCAAGAAGGTTCAACTGCTGAAGGGGTTGAACTGACTGGACACAAGGATGACAGGACAGAAAGGCTCTTTCCATAGAAGTGAAGTTTCCCTTGGGAATGAGGCATGTCACAGTGCTGTCTTGTAACAAGAGATCACAGACATGAATGCTCAGAGGCCACCTTTGGGCAGAAGCGCCTGGCTGGGGAATGGAGCCAATGCCAGGTACATGTAAGGAATTGGCTCCTGCCACACCCCTCCAGATTCCGCGTTAAACTGGAACTCTGCCCAGTCATTGTGCACCAAAGCTTTTCTACTTAAGCACAAATGTGTGCTGATTTTCTTAGCATTGGAATTCAAGTTCTGTCTTTTTCCCTCTTTTATGCTTTCCCAAACATGTTTTTTTTTTTTAACCTGCAGAAAGTACACAGTGGGATTCAAGGTAGCTACAAGCATTCATGCAAAGCTGTAATAAAACGCAGAGATGTTAGGAGACACTTGAAATATTTGTTTTCTGGGTTTAGCCCATAAGGATTGGTAATATTGGATAGGTATTTTTGTTTGTTTTTCTATTTTCTGGTGGCAGACCAAGGTTATTAGATTTTGTTGATAACTGGCAAAGATTTAAAAGCTGGATATCTGCCTGTTGCTGTTCTTTTGGAAGCTGAAATTTCTCTTTAGTCGTTGTAGGTTCTGCATTTTTCTCAGAGGTAGTGTGAGAGGAAAGACTGACAAGCTGGTTTAATGCACTTTCAGCTAAAAATTTTCCAAGACCAAGAAATTGTCTGAAGAGATTTGTGTAGGTTTAGGGACAGTATTTTGTGGCTTCTTGAAATAACAAATAATTCTCTTTTTTTTTTTTTTTTTTTTTTTTTAACAGCTGTTTTTTACAGATTTTGGAGAATCTATGTAAAAAACTAATGAAGACACTTTCATGCAATGATGGGTCCAAGCATGTTTTATTTTTCAGTTCTTGATTATAGAAGACTTAATGCAGGAACATGATAAGTAAATTTTATGACATCTTATGGTTCGTTGTTTTATAATGCTCACTATTGTCTTCTGTTAATGGTTTCCTTACCATCCTTGCATTCTGCATGAGGTGACATGGAAAGATAATCAGTATTTTGGAAGCAATTATAAAGTTTATTTTGAAGTTTTTGTGCCTGTTAAAAGGATCTGTTCTGTAGAGAATGAAATTAGCATTCCTACAGTGCAAAGAGTTTGGAAATTGGTTATTCATAGTGCTGGTTCACCTTGCAAAAGCTGCATATCTAGAAGCAGCAGAAAAATATATTTCCAAGACCTTGTAAGAGCAAAAGTAGCTTATTCTGTCCACAGTAATTCAAATCATTAATGACTGTTAATACTAAAAGCAATAGCTTATGTTTAATGGCAGAAAAAGCATTACAAAAAATCAGAACCCACTTGGGCAAATAAACATTTAGGTGAAAAAGAAGTGTGTTCATCATTTGGAACAGTCTAAATTATGGTGACAATTTCACTGGTTTTTTGCTGGATCTCTCAGTTCAACATTTTATTGTGGGTTGGTGGTTCATGTTTTTGTTTTGTTTGTTTGTTTTTGGGTTTGTGGCATAGTAATATATTACTATCTCTATTTTACATTTGGGGAAACTGATCTGAGAAATTTTCTGGTGAATTTGGCTGTTTGTATGCATGAACCTTCTGCACTGCTGTAGAACATCTGATTTGTCATGCAATAGAAAAGGCATAACCATGGTGAATGCGGCTAAAGGAAGCATGGAGCCACAACCCTCTTTTTGTTTCCCTCTAAAGTACCTTTTGGCGAGTAATAACAGCTTGACAATGGCCCCTTCACAGTAAAAAGATTCCCAAGTCTCCCAGGTTGTGGGAATCTCACCTTCACAGGCTGCAGCTCCATCAGCATGATCCTTATTTCAAGAAGAGTTTCATAGTATCATTAAGCTTAATTTCTGAAGTTTTTAATTTAGATCCAAGATATTGATTACCAGAAAATCTTACAGGATGTCGTGTGATAGAAAAGGGGAAAAAAAAGGGAAATTATGGATAGCTGAAAGGCATAAGCAGCGGGGTAAAAATAATGAAAACAATTGCTATATATCATATTTCTGTTCTGGAGAATAAGCAATACAATATAGAGTGCTTTTCAGTTTCAAATAAAAATTTACATCACTCCTTCTGTCTAATTTCCGTTGGGCAAAATGCCAGACTCAGAGAGAAAAGCTCTTAAATTGCTTCAGCTCCTTCCTCAATCAGCACTTTTAGCTATGAAGGTTCCAAAAAATTGCAAGTAGGTGTGCAGTTTAGTAAGTACCCTCCATGTCTTTCAGCATTCTTTTTTTTTCTGGATCAGTGGGAGAAAAGCTTAACTCAATGCTGTTGTGAACAGTGACCTGCCGTTTGCAAAACAGAGCAGGTTATGTGCAGATATGTGCTTGGCAAAGTGTATGTAGCAGGCTCCATGCTGACTGATTAGGCAGTTGCTAAGATAAAATTCAGACTAAGAGCCATGTACCAGTGCAAAATACATGGAAATTGAATAGAAAGATGATCTGGCTCAGACACTAATCTGGTAGTTAAAAAAAAAACTAGTGAAGACACAAAAAAGAGAAAGAAACAAACAAAAAATTTCTTAGTATATAGAAAGAGAAAAAATAAAAATAATGGGGAAATAGAACAGATTTTTATCAGCATCTCTTTCATTAAACAGGAATTGCATCCAAGGAAGACATCAATTTTAGTTTTAGAAATACTACTCTAAAGATGTCTGCATGTCTTTAATGTAAATTTTGTTCCCTTAACATATTTTCATTTCTTTTATATTACACCTAATATCTGTGCCTAATGCTTATTTCCATGAGATTAAAATTTCTATATAATTGTTTTTATTCTGTCTTCCTGCTCAGTTAGTTGATTTCTTTCTAGTGTGCTTTTTGTGCACGTAGAAAACTACATGGGGGGAAAAAAGCTGACAATAGTAAATATGAGTATGATCCTACTCACAGCTCTAATTTAGCAAGTGCTCTCACTCCTGCTTTCTAGCTGTAACTTCACACTTAAGCTCTGCCACCAGACAGAGAAGATCGTTCACCTGCTCACACCACACACAGGTATGTTTTGCACTGTCCTCTGATGCTAACACAAGGCTCAGACCCTCCCTGCAGGTGTGGGAACTTCTTGGGAGGCTCTGTTTGTGTTAGCACACTCCTGCTGGCAGCAGCAGCAAAGGTTTTTCAGCATTTGTAAACCGTTGCTGGATCTAGTCAAGTGGGGCAAGAAAAGAAGACAACAACCCAAGAGAAAACTGATAAAAAGACCCACTACCAAAACACCATACCCACATAGCACAGCACACACTACCAGGAGCCTGGAGGGTGGCTGGGCCCTTCCTGCTCACCCTGCCTTCCTCTACTGGGTGCTGCACATTCCCTGCCATGCCATACCCCTGTTTTCCCACTTCTGTTTAATGCGCTCTGAAAAACACCTATGGTTTTACTTCTTTGCCTGTTTCTCAGTGAATTCTTCTATGTATGCTATCAATTCATTGGAACAGCAGCCCTGGAAAATAGCTTGATGTGTTACAATGCAAGTGCATTTTGGATAATTGCACTGCCTGTAATAGTGTCTGTGTGATTTCTTTCTCACAAATGTGAAGAGGAAGAAGGATAACGTTGCATAAGGTCATCTTTTTGTTTGCTGATGCAGAATTATTCCAACCATAAAATAAAAAACACAAACTAATTCTCTTATCTGCTGATCTATGACTATTGTCTCTGAATGATGGAAATATTTCCTTATGTATTTGTATTTTCTTTTAATTGTCTTTGTAGCTATATCAAGCTGAAAGGCTGTACCCACCTGGACTTATTTAATTAAACTAAAGTCGCAAAACAAAATGAGGAGAATATAAGTATATGGGACCTTAAGATCTTGGTAGCAAAGTAATTAACAAGGAAAAAAAGTAGAAAGCAATACTAGCAAGGAAGCCCTGCCATGTATGAGAAATGTAAAAGCTTTCATGCATTTTTCAAGTGCTCCATATCATAATGTTAGGGGGGAAATGCCAAGCAATCACAAGAAAATGAAAAATTTATTTACTTATCCTTAAACTCAATTGTCCCATTTTCTTTAAGACAATAATATTTTTGCTCTTGAAGTAAAAACCCTAGATGCAGATTGTCTGGATAAACACTTTGGGGATATCATTAATATTTCCAGAGAAAACTGGAATTGTCTATTAAATTCTTGACAGAAAATTTGATTGTGGGATCTTGATTTCAAGGCAATGAATAGCAACAATTGTGTACATCGAATTTAATCCCTCTCTTTTTCAGACTGTGTATAGTTTCTTGAACTTATTTTGAAACGAAGATCTGAGCTGATCCTTTTGTTTTTTTGAAAATTCAGCTTTCTTTAATCCTCTTCTTACTAAATTATTAGATTGCGTCTTATTAGAGGTGATTTTTAGAAGCTACAAGATGATTTGTGTCTCGGGGCTTGTCACCGTTGTGTTTCCAGCTGGCATAAGACATTCTCATACTAGTGAATCTAAATCCAGTCCAGTCAGCTAAGACTTTGTCATCAGTGGATGCTGATCTTCTTGAGAGGTTTTGAGAGGGATGATTTAAAGAATCATGAGAGGGATAATTTAAAGAATCTATTAGTGTGTATTATTAGCTGCCAAAGGGATGATCGGTGTCTAAAACATGGAATATGCATTGTCTGCTGTAATGGACAACTTTGTTGGGAGCAGTCAGAAAGCTCTTGGAAGAAAAGAGTTCCTTTCTTGATATTGAGGTCAAAACAGGTGCATCCATCTGAAACTGGCTTGGTTTTTATTTCAACAAAACCTGGAAGAGACAAGAAGAGACCTAGATCCTTGTTCTCATATGCAGGTGACTTGAGTTACATACCTGCAAATGAAAGATGGTGCAGAAATATAAGCAGAGAAAAGAAATCAAAAAGCTCATAATACATTGCACTGTAAAGAAAGAAAACAGATTTTTATGAGTAGCAAAAGCGTTATGTACTTACTGAACTTTGCAAGTGTAAAAGCAGACTTTAAAAGCCTTTGGCTGGAGAAATTATGAAGAGTTAAATTATTTGCTTTCAAGACAGCATTTCCTTTAAGGGAACAAATTACATTTATGTGTATTTGAGAGTGTATAATCATCAGATTCTATGTGTCTAAGAAAATAGAATTGAAATTTGTGGGGTGAAATC
Organism: Origma solitaria; assembly: GCA_013397895.1. Lineage (NCBI taxonomy): Eukaryota > Metazoa > Chordata > Aves > Passeriformes > Acanthizidae > Origma > Origma solitaria. The sequence goes on from VZRL01005870.1 coordinate 67,169, forward strand.
CTATTAGAGTTAAGATAATTCAGGCTTTTCATAGACTACTTTCTGCAGTGATATGAGACTGTGAAGACGTAAATACTAAACAAGAGTGGTTTGTTATGTGGATAAAATAGAGATCAGCATCTATGATATATGATAAAAGGCACAGATAAAACTTTGGGTGCTTGAAGAACCTGACATGACCTGAAAGTCCCATGAAGAGGGGAAGAAACCATGACAGTGCCTTCATGAGCTGTCACGAAGGTGCCAGAAGCCTGGCTGTGGGAACCGCAGCATGAGGATGGTTGATGACTTTTGCTGTGCATCCCCCAGTCTGATGTACTTGTCATCTTTTACACTTCTCTGTTAACACATTTGTATTCAATTAAATTGCCATATCCGACCATTGCTGTTTTCTGTAGACTGTTGTGGTTTTTGCTGTGTATTTTTTGTTTGATTGGTTTGGTTTGGTTTTTTGTGAGATAGGAAGAGATATCCTGTTGTCTGAAATATTCATCTTACACATGATTACTTGAATGGAGAGTCTATGTCTTCAGTTACAGTCAGAAACAAAATATCTTTTAGAACTCTAAAAGTTATTGCAAGCTTTAACCTTGATTAAATTTAACTTCACTGAAGATCTTTTTTTCTACATTAGACTAATTTTTCTCCCTTAAATCTACTTTTGAACACAACCTTAAAGTTCTCAAGGACATTATTATAATACAGTATTATTTCTCCAGTCACAGAGATCTTGTGCTAAAATATGAGCCAGAAGTTTATGGTTGATACTATTGCTTAAGAAATTTTTTTCGTTTTCTAAACTCTCTATTTCTGTGACCTCCTGAGTTCTTTAGTTAGTAGAGTGGTAGTGTAGTTGTAATGCATGTGACAAAGTAATTGTAGTAAATTTAGTTGTCAGATATTTCTATTTATTACGCACACCTTACAAAATTTGGAGGGTTTTCCACCTTCCTGATCTACAGATGGTCTGTACAGCACTAGCAGTAGGTTGTGCTGGAATCAAACAGCATCCTGTGTGTCAGACATTCTTTGATGTTTTAGAGCTGTGCTTCCTCTGTCTTAAGCTTTCACCTGTCTCTCTGAACAGTTTTGCTGAAAAGTTAATCCTGTTTTTTCTTTAATTTGCATGTGGGCATTAGATGAACTTGTGAAGCCAGATCTCAGGGCTGCAGGTGTAGGCACAATATCCTTTGTGCATCATGATCAATTAGCTCTGAAGAAGCTGATATACAGAGGTTACAGCAGTCCCACTCCACTGTTTCCGTGGAGAAGATCACACAACGCTCTTTTTTCTGCAGCTGGCCATCAGTATACCAGTTGCTGGTGGCTACCAAGTTTACATTTTTTCAGAATGGTCTTAAGTTCATCTGTCTCAAAACAAACACCACCGAAGCTGCTGCTTCCTATGCTGTGCACTGAGGAACTGAAGGAAGGGCTGATGAACAACTGAAAATTCAAAAGCAGTTCTGTTAATAGTCTTCAGATCAGGAGAGCTTGTTCTTTCTTCTAAAATATTTCTATTTAATATTGTGAGATATTTCTACTCAGTTCTTGATTCTACTTGGTTTTTCATTCTACTGAATTTTTGATAGTTTGTAAAGTTAATAAAAAATTTTGTTTGCTTTCTCAAGATTGATCTTTTATGCCTATCAGTCTATTTTTTTGTCTTCGTCCTTTTTTTGTGTTTGTCTTTAATCTATTGAGTAACAATTCTAGTTATTTTTAGTTTTGTAATGAAGCCCTAAAGAAGATATTGAATTTTCTTTTTCCTTTTAGACAGAGGAACAGATTAGAAATGTGATGACACCTGGGGCTGGAAAGTACTACATTTCCATGGAAAAAACTTCTGGGTGCTTTTTGTCATATAGCATAATTTAATGTAGTTGATTTGATACATTGTCATTTGTGACACAAAGCCTGTGCCTTCTAGGATGCCACTGTCATGGTTTAAACCCACCTGGTAATTCAGTACTCTGCAGCTGCTCATTCAGCCCCCCACCCTATGACCCAGGGGAATGGGAAGGAGAACCAGAAAAAAGTAAAAGCCATGAGTTGAGAAAAGAACAACTTCACAATTGAAACACAGTTCAAAAAAAACAACAAAAAAAAACAACCAATAAACCCGTAAATAATGAAGGAGATAAAAAAGAGAGGAATAAACTCTAATAAAGACAAGTGATGCAAAATGCAATTGATCACCATCTGCTGACCAAGCAACAATCAGTCCTTCCTGGCCTGCTCTCCCCAGTTTATATTCTGGGTGGAATATCCCTTTGGCCAGTTCAGGTCCCCTGTCCTGGCTGGGTTCCCTCCCAGCTTGTTGTGCACCTGCTCACTGGCAGAGCACGATACACTGAACTGTTCTTGACTCAGGGTATGCACTGCTCAGCAACAGCCAAAACATCAGTGTGTTATCAACATTATTCCCACCCTGAATTCAAAACCTAGTATCTGCTACTAGAAAAATAATGAACTCTGTCCCTGGAAACCAGGACAGGTGCATCTCATCAGGTTGGTTTTTTTTTGTTCGTGGGTGTATTTTGATGGTGGTGGTGGTGGTTTGGTTTGGTTTGGTTTGGTTTGGTTTGTTTATTTGTTCTGGGGGTTTTTTGGGTGTTGGGTTTTTTGTTTTGGTTTTTTTTGTTTGTTTGTTTTGTTTGTTTTTGTTTTGGTTTTGGGTTCTTTTGTTTGTTTTGTTTGGTTGATTTGGCTTCGTTTGTTTTTTATTTTTTTCTTTTAACTCAGGCTGGTCTCAGAACATGAAATCTTGAAGGAAATATTTTTCTTGTGTAATCAAGGCTGCTAACAGTTTAGAAGAAAAGATACGATTTTCTAACTTTGTGTACCAGATAACAAACAACGAAGTTAGATACAGTATAAGTATGGGCAACACGGATTACTAAGAAAAAGGAAATTTATCAAAACATGTGGGCATGTGAACTGTTACTAGAAGATGAAGGTGTTAGGATTATCTAATCCTGTCCACATTGACAGGTCTTTTTTGTGTCCTTAAAATCATACTGTATCCTATGATAAAAACAGACCATCTCTAACAGCCAACACTGTTTCCCTGAGTTGTTCTCTACAGCTAAATCCATTATTGGTCACTTATAGAGTGACATTGTAGTAGACCTTGATCTACGAAGGAAAGCCATTCTCTTGGTTTTAGTTACTCCCTCAACTCTCTTTACAGTTATTGTAGAAAGACTGCTTCTATAAGAGTAATCTGATTTACTGTGTACATTGAGTAGCATGAAACATGGCTTAAAAGTGCCCTTTACTTTCTGCAGGTTACAAAAAAGCCTTGACAACTGGATTTTTTTACTGAGACTCATTTTGAATGAGTGGTCCCAGGGATGCTGATAGGCAATGTCTTCCATGAGCAAGAAGGTTGTGTTAAGATTATCCATCTATCTTATTCACCAGAGTTTTGAATTGAACTTAATTATAAGTGATCTTCATCAGTAAGACCTGACAATGCAAATTTATCTCTACCAGGAGAAGGTACACCATCATAATTTTGTCAAATTTCCCAATGTACATATTTGTAAATTTGCCAACGTTGTGCTTTTGAACTGCTATTATTCTTGCTGTGGAAGTGCAAAAAAAATATGACCTGGCAGAAAACCCTAAAACTATGGCAGAAGTGAAAGAAAGTGAAACTGGAATGCACAGACTGCAGTATTTTTACAAATCCTGTTAATATTCACTTCTGAAAGTATTTAGGTAGAGAATGGCATTGGCTCATTTTAGAGCCAGAAGGAAGTGCAGAGGGAACAATTAAGTCTGCAAGGTAAACAATGGAACTCCAAACAAGCAGAGTATCTGTTGTGGGGCTGCGGCATGCGGAGAAGCCTGGTGGCTATTGGCGTCAGTGCTGTCATGGCTGATGGAAGTAGAATGTCACCACTTGGAAGTGCTCTGATTCTCTCTCCAATCCGGTACCACTTGCATCAATAGGTAAAAATAACAGTTATATAAATCTTAGATTTCTTAAAAATCTCGTTGACTTGTTTGTGAGTGGTAACAGAGGCCAATTTCAGGGAGGATGGTAGACACTGAAGTTGAATATATTTTAAAATAAAAATATCACCTATTTTTGTCCTGTCCAATGTAAAACGGATAATTTCTCACATACATATTTTTTGATTTAGCTTGTTATGTGAAGCCGAGGATAGAATTAGAATACTTTGGGTGTATGAGATATAAACACAAATGTATCACAGAGATATGTAAAAATGACTCTAAATTTGGTAAGTGGAAAAATACCTCTTTTTGTATATATCAATGATGTTGTAGCTAAAAGTCAATTTAATAGTAATTACAGGTAAAGTAATGGAGTTACTTCAGGTATATCCAGAATCTTGTGTGAAACTTTCCTATACATTATTGTAGCCTTAATGTATGAGATTACATTTTACTGTATAATGGTGTTTATTACATGTAAAGCTTAATTTCAGTGACAAATGCCTTACACAAATTTGCAAAATAGACTGCAGAACACAGAGGAGACATAGTTAAAAGAATTTTATTTTTAATGTTTTTTTTCTCAGAATTTTTAACTATTTTTTGCATTTTTGTTTGCCACTTCGTTATGAATAAAATGAATATTTTGAATTCTGGAAAAGAAAGACTTATATAACCCACACTTCTGCTTTTTTCCTTTTTTTTTTTTTTTTAAAATCAGTTTTAAGTCACAGGAATTGGATCATAAATTGCAATGATATTTGGTGTGGGTCACCAGAGGCACTTAATACTACAGAAAATGTCTAATGATCCATTTAAGGAGCAACTAATATTGATCTGACAAGTCTGATCCTGAATATAATAAATTAAGTATTTCTGTGTTTTTCATTAAATTCTCCATCTTGAAAATCATAAAATCATTGGAGCAAAATTTTGGTATTTTGTGGAAATACCTATGTGTTCCAGAGACTGCAAAGATTTAAATTAAATGCGTGGTTTGTAGTTAAGAAGATGGTCCGAATGAATCTGGGGATCACACCTCAAACCTATGGAAGATACGTGCTCTGGGCTGTTCCTATTCTTTGCAGAGGGTGCAGAATTCCCTACCTCCACAGATTCATCTCTTGTCCCTTAAGGACACTGCACCAGTTCAGTTGACTTCTGCAAGGTACAACTTCAGCTTCAATCATCACTGCTGGCCAGCACTGTGAAGGACAACAAAAAAGGCTATTCAAAATACTTTAATGGCAAAAGGAGGATAAGAGAGATAACATCAGTCTTTTACTTCTTGAGATCAGTCAGTTCACAAATCAGGATGTAGACAAGGCAAAGACATCTAAAGCCTTCTTCACCTTTGTCTTTGACACCCGTGATTGGTCCTGGGACTCCGGAAGTCCTGTGCTGGAAGACTGTGTCAGAGAGGATGACAAACTCAAAGCCAACCCAGAATTCGTTTGAGACTTTCTGCTCTATTTGGATGTGCATAGACCTCTGGAGACCACAGGGATTCATCACAGGCTTCTGAAAGAGATGGCAGCTGCCGTCATGGAGCCTGTCTCCATTATTTTTCAACAGTCATCTACTGGAGAGGTCCCAGTAGATGATAAATTGACAAGTGTCCCAATTTTCAAGAAGAGCAAGAAGGAATCCCCTGTTAATTACAGACATAGCAGTCCCACTTCAGTATCTGGTAAAATTATAGAGAAAGTTGCCCTAGAAATTACTGAAAAGCACTTGAGAGACAACTCAGTCATTGGCTACACAAAGGATGAGGTCACAAAGGGAAAATCCTCTTCAAGTAACTTTATTTCCTTTTAAGACAAGGCCTCCCATCTGGCTGATTGAGAGAAGTAAGGTGTTTTGTGAATTTCAGGAATTTTTGGCACTGTCTTTCACAATAATCTTCTGGACAAAATGCCCAGCAAGCGGGTAGTCCATAATACATTGGGTGACTACAGACTTGTCAGTTTAACCTTGGTTCCTGGAAAAATTATTGAGATAATATTGGGAAGAAAAACACAAGCATCAGGCACAGTCAACTCTAGCTCACCCGGTGTAAACTCTGTTTAATTACTTTGCTATCCTTCTGCAACAAGGTCACCTACCTCATGGATGAAGGCGGTGTTTTAGTTTTTCTGGTTTTTGGTAAGGTTTTTGATGCTGTCCCTCATAGCATCCTTCTGGACAAAAACTGTCCAGCTATGAAATAATGAGGTCTGCAGTGAGCGGGATAAAGCGACTGAAAGAAAGGGTTTTAGTGAATGGGGCCACATGTGGTTGCTGACCCGTTACCAGTGGCTTAATCCTAGGGCTTAATCAGGACTAGTTCTGTTCAATATTTTTGTCAATGTCAAGATGAAGGAGCTGAACACCCCAATAACAATTATACTGATGATACCGATCTGGAATGTGCTGTTGACTCTCTTGAGGTTTGAGAGGCCTAGCAGAGGGATTGAGATAGATTGGAGCATTGGCAATCATCAATGGCATGAAATTTAATAAATTGAAGTGTCAGATTCTGTACCTGGGCTGGGACAACCCCCAGTTATAAGTATACATTAGGGAATGAAATGATGGAGAGCACAGGAAGAGACTTGGAGATTCTGGTTGAACATGAGCCAGCAGTGCCCTGGCAGCCAGGAGGGTCACTCATGTCCTGGGGGGCATCAGGCACAGCTTCGCCAGCCTGGCAAGGGAGGGGATTGTCCTGCTCTGCTCTGCACTGGGGCAGCCTCACCTCCAGTGCTGGGGGCAGTTTTGGGTGCCACAACACAGAAAAGACATTGAGCTGTTAGAGAGTGTCCAAACGAGGCCATGAGGATGGTACAGGGCCTTGAGGGGAAGCCCTGTGAGGAGTGGCTGAGGTTGCTTGGTCTGTTCAGCCTGGAGGAGGCTGAGGGGAGACCTCACTGCAGTTACAAACTCTTCGCGAGGGGAAGAGGAGGGGCAGGTACTGATCTCTTCTTTGTGGTGATCCTTCTTTGCAGGATCTGAGGGGGTGGCCTGAAGTTGTATCAGGGGAGGTTTAGGTTGGATATCAGGAGAAGGTTCTTCACCCAGAGGGTGGTGGGGTGCTGGAACAATTTGGACAATGCTCTGGCACATGGCGTGATTCTTTGGCTATCCTATGTAGGGCCAGGAGTTGGACTTGAAGATTCTGACAGGTCCTTTCCCACTCAGCATATTCTATGATTATGTGATTCTGTACATGGGATGGAGTAATTCTGAACACAAATATGAACTGGGAGAAGGGTTGTTGGAGGTCACTCCTTTAGTAGGTGTTCTGGGGGTGCTGGTTGGCAGCAGGCTCACTGCAAGCCAGCAGTGTGTCTGGGCAGCCAGGAGGGCAAACTGCATCATGGGAAGCATCAAACACAGCGCAGCCAGACGGTCGAAATATATGGTGATCCTGCTGCATTTGGCATTGGTGCCATCTCACCTTGTGAGAAGTGCTGGCCCCACCATCTAAGAAGGATGATGTGAATGTTCTAAAACACATCCAAACGAGCGTAACACAGCTGTTGAAAGGGCTGGAAGGTATGCCCTGTGTGCCCTGGCGCCCAAAACCGCCAACTATGTTCCGTGGTGTGTCACCTGCAACAAAGCAGTGGCACATGAGGAAATTGAATGAAGATGCTTCAGAAGTAGTTCAGATTTGGCATTAGGAATGAGTTCTTCACTGAGATGGGGGTTGGTCACTGGAGAAGGGTTCCCCAGGGGAGTGGTCAGGGTACCAAAACTGTAGGATTTCAAGGATCATCTGGATGATTCTCATAGTCTTGTGATTTAGTTTTAGGTAGACGTTCTGGAGCAGGGAGTTGGACTTGATAATCCTTATGGGTGGGGCCCTTCCAGTTTGAGAGATTCTATGATTGTACTGTTATATGCTAACACTGGAACATCAAAGGGGAAGAATATATTTCCCTTATTTTTATTCAATTCCTATATCCCAATTTCCTTTTCAAGAAATGTCAGGTGAAGTATTTCTTGGGGATTGCAGGCAAAGGTGAGGAGAATGTTATTGAGACAGCATTTGCTTCTTCTATTTCATGCAAGAAAGATGTGCTCCGTTAGGTCCTCAGCCAGCACAAAATCTTATAAACCACCTAGCCCAGCCTGAAGAGTAGGGATATTGGTTTGCCATGGTTGTTTTACATTGTACTCAGGACGTCTTCTTTTTGAAATATCATAATTCAAAAGTTTTATTTACATTTTTTAAACTCAGATTAGAGAAGTTTGCTTATTGTGCAAAGGTGAAACCTGGAATTCAATTTACTAGTTTAGCAAGCAAGAACTAGCAGCCTATTAGACCAAAAAGAAGGTAAGAAAAAAATTTTGAAGGGGGGATATTACCCCACTGCTCTGATTTGGCTTTGGATAATGTGTTCACAGACATCCCCCTTCCTTAAGGGGGAAAAAAGTTCCGTTTCAAAATGTCCCTGACTTAGTGTGGAGGCCATAGAATACTATAAGAGGGAGAAAAAACAGGAGAGAATTACTGTAATAAATTACGAATTATATAAATAAGCGACATTGCATTCAGATAAAAGTCAGGATAAGTGAAGCATTGAGATTTGATAAACATTTTTAAATTCTCTTTTTTCTTGCATTTACCAGCCACTGTCGGAGATAAACAAACCTCAGACAGTTGTTTTGCTGTTCACCTAAACCAAAACCAAATTAAACTGAAGGATGTAGCATGGCTGGATTCATTTGAGTGACAAGCAGCTTTGTCATAAATATGAAATAATGTGATGAAGATGCACATTCTATTAAAATAGAATACTGACTATAGGGAAATACAGCATTTACATGCTGTTTTCTGACTGATATTTCATGCTGCTTCTAGTTGGCAAAATGCCCCGTGGAGGTCCTGCTGTGAATCAAGAAGCTCTAGAAACAGTGGTAACTGGAAATGGGGATAAGCACCATTAGTTTAAATATTTCTTTCTTTAAAGCAGTACTCTCTGTAATATTTAATTCTTCTTTCATCCCCAGCTATAGCTCTGGATAGTGTGGAGGAATTCAAGGTGGGGATTGTCCTCAGTAGTCCATCAGGGCAGGGTGTGGACCCAAAATATCTTTGGCAGACAAATGAGCTGCAGTTTAGGTGGGGAGAATAAGAACAGGGAAAAGTGGGTTTTGTTTTGAGATAAGCAGATTGCATCCAAGTAAGAGAGGGAGTTAAAAAACTAGAGGAAGGGACATATCATGGGTTTGTTTGCAGGCACACCAAAAGAAAATCTGTTACTGAAAAACAGTTCTGTTCAGTTTTTTGGAGACAAGGTCTGCTTTCTTTGTTTTGTTTGTTTGATTTTGGGGTTTCTGTTTGTTTTGTTTTGGATTTTACTTTCTTTTGGTGTTTTTTTGGTTTGGTTTTTTTTTTGTTTGGTTTTTTTGGTTGTGATTTGTTTGTTGGGTTTTTTTGTTTTGTTTTGGTTTTTTTTGTTGTTAGCTGCAAAAACTGTACAACTTGATGATTTTTATTTGCCTGCTATGAAAACAGACCACATTTTTTAGGACAGATGAAGAAGCGGGGCTGAGAAAGCTCACATGTTCCAGGCAGTGGAAAGCGTAGGGCTGGATACTTCACTACCACCTTACCACCCTGTTTTGTTAACAGCTTCTTAAATCCAGGACTCTTTCTCTGCAAATCATCTCTGTGTACAGCAGCCACAATTTTACATATCAAATAAATGGCTTGTCCTTCTCTATGCTGAATTATGTCTACCTAGCTATACCTCCTGTTTTTCTCTTCGTATGACAGGCCAAATTCTTCTCATCAAATATGTTAATTTAGGAAGTCCACATGAAAATCACCAGTGGGTACAGTCCTCTCCAATTTTGATTGAGCTTGGGCCTGTCATCAGGTGTTTGTGCTGTTTTTACCCCCTCACCCACATTCCCAGGTCAACAATCAGCATGCTGAGCAACAGCAGGCCAAGTTCATCTGCTGCAAGCAGGGCTACTCCAGGAATAGCTCTGACAGTTTTCAAGTCAAGCCGTCCATCAGTTTAGTTTTCTATTTTTCAATAACCTTCCCTCACATATTGCATTGCTGAGTGAGGAGTTGTAGCTAGTTTCTACAAATCATTCGGGTGATTTACTTGGGAAGATAGGGGAAGTGTGACAGCTGTCTGCGGAAAAAGTGCATGGAGGCTCTAGGACATATCTGAAATCATCCTTCCAAATGATCAGTGGTTGTCAACCACCTTAACCTCTTCTCCTAATCCTCTTCTTTTTGCAAGAATTTGATAGGGAGAAAGCAAAAAAAGTAAAAAAGCTGACCTTTGCAGTGGCAAACCTTCACCATTCTCCTCTCAAGTCGGTGACTACACAATGATCTGCATAACACAACGTAATTAAAGTTACCTCCTCTCCGGAGGAATTATTTCTGAGAATGGATCTGCACTTTTGCTGTAACCAGGTCATGGTCACTTCAGGGATTTTCATCTGAGTTAAATAAATTCTCACGAACAATCTGGATGCTTCCCCGGGGTTCTGAAGCAAACTTTTAAAGCTAGCAAAACAACCAACCTCATCATAGTTTGAGAGATGTGCCAGGGGTCTGATTGTTATCACCTCAAATGAGGTAACTCATTAAAGGGCAATTCACAAGAAATTTCTCTTGAGCAAATATTCAAACAAGTCCCAGTAAGCTTGAGAAATACTGGCTGGATAACAGTTTCTGTGTCTTGAAGTGGACTTTTGGTATAAAATAGCCAAAATGCTAACACTTTGACACAGTAAGAAGCTGGTATTTTTAAAAAGAAACAATTTCATTTCTTGTGGTTTTGATCTTTTTTTGTATGGGTATCTTGGGCAATCTGTAGTTGACAACCTCTTGGAATAAGAAAACTGGGTGAAAAAAGTCACAATGCGTTTTCTTCAATTACAATTTTCAGAATATTTTCAGTATTCATAAGGTGACTTGGGTTTGAAAAATTTCTAGTGAAATCCCGCCAAGGTTCTGTAGGAAGCTATATCTCATTGCATCCCCTGGGAATTTCCCTATTTTTCTGTCAGCTGCTAACTTGGCCCTCCTTGGCCTGTCAGATGAATGATGGAAACTGCGATCAGGGTGTCCTATCTCCTTAACAGCCCATGTACCTGAACCTGAAGAATGTGAAAAATTCATGGTTTTCTGGGGTTTGTGTGGTTTGGTTCTTTTGAATATTTGAATGCATTTCATGCATTTTCTTTAATATTAGCATTAACTAATCCATTTGGTATGTGTATGAGACCTCAGGATGGGATTTGCTGCTGTCTGATGTTCATTCAGTTATTGATGCAGAAAATGCTGTCACTTAGTTGAATGCCAGGAGTAGAAATGCAAGTTCAGACTAGTCTTGGAGTTATAGGAATTGCACCTGTAAAATCACAGTTAAAGTTGTTCTGATTCAGATCTCCAGAGGACTATTTTCTACAGCTTTCTGTCAAGAAAAACATATAAAAGGAAGATGCTTGAATGGCATTACACAGTAAAAGACATTAATTAACCAAGGAAAACTTTGCATTTCCCCAGTGTGTAACTGAAATGCTTTTTCTTTACAGGAAAGTTTGGAAAACACAGATTTTCAGAGGAAACCAGAAAATAATTCAACACTTTCATGCCTTTTATCCCTTCTCTCAAACCAGGCCACTTCTGCCATGGGAAATCAGGCAATTGTTTGTTTGTATTATCCCACAAGGTCAACCCATACTTATGTATAAGTGCAAAAGATGTTCCTACATATTTTGCTGAAAGTACTGAGCACATCTGATATTTGTGTAGTTGATGTCCAAAGTGGCAAGAATGCACTTTCACCACGCAGACAAATATGTTAAAAAATCCTCTGTTGGCACACATATGTTGATAGCAATGTTGAGGTGATGTCTTCTTTGTTGAAGCAATGAGCATTATAAAAACAGCAGGGTTTAGAAAGATGCAATCAATTTAATAATTGATATGCTTTCTAACTGAGTACAGAAATGACTGGAATTGCACATCTATGTTGCCTAATTTTCTCAGCATCCTATTTGTAGCTGGCTGTGTTCTTGGTTCAGAGGAACATGATAGCACTGTCTTACTCCTCCAACCTGGCCCAGAGGAAGCAGAAAATATCACTGAGGTTTTTTCCTGACATGTTACAAGATCTGCCCTGACAGTGTCAAAAAAGAAGTCACAGACTAAACGGAATGCCACTGCAAAAGACAAGACAGAGAATACATAAGTCCATTTTTCATTTATTTATTTTTTCCCTCTCTTTTCTCCTACCCATTTGCAACACTGCTACTATGCCTGTGATATATGCAGAGTGACATGTCCAGGAAATTCAAAAACTCTATCCTTAGTGCCCAGATGGAAGACAATTATGATTCTACTTTTACTACACATCAGAGGTATTTCAGGGAAGGGCTGATGTGTGACAGCTTGTGAGAAGTATAGGGAAAGGGGAGCCACAGCCCAAAACAAAAAGAGCATCCCAGCGTGTATGGCCGGCAGGCAGCTCCTGGTTACATTCCCTTTTGCTGGAATAAAAGCTTTCTTACTAGAGATCTAGCATATTCTACATATTTCATGCCATTCACTGCAACAGCAAAAAAAATCAGTACGCAGGCTACCACTGAGAGGTTTAAGTGTTATGTGTTTACTAATCTGGACCTTCTCTTAACCTTTTTGATTCTGAAGTAAAGGAAGTCTGATAAAATGTGCTGCAATAACACCTCTAGCAGAATTAAAGGGGATCCCTTTGAAATAAAGTTGCATACAAAATGGTAGGGTCAGGGGGGAAAGCACTTAAGAGCTGGCCCATACAGGAGAATGTTGCATTGTTGATGTCAGTCATCAAAGGTTTATAAGTGTTTAGGAGTATTTTCTACGTATCCCCGTGTGTGTGTTGTGAATGGGGGAGTGGCTTTTACATAGCTAAAAGTTATACCCAGATTTACATCAACATTACCTAACAGGCAAATTTTTCACCATGCCCAAGGACTCAAACTCAGGTTTTGTAGTGAAACATGTTCATAAAAGTTCAGGTACTTCTGTTTGTACTTCTATTTGGACCAGCCTGTCTCTTCTTCAGGCCCCTTTCTGGCTTTCTACTTGTTTAAAACTAAAGCCATAAATGCAGTTCAAGAATAACATATCCTGCACGTTTTAGGTGACTAAAAAGGGACAGCTGCACAGTAATTCTGAAAGAGGCGTAGGCTGGGGATTGTGGTGGGATCCAATTGATATAATTTGATGTTTCCAGAAGACTAGCAATAATCCGAGTGTGCAAAAGAGATGTTAGGAATGATAGTTACCATTGCTTCACACATTGAAGACAGTATTGGTGGAGCAAAGCTGCACATTCTGCCTAAACAGCACCACTCAAAAACTTCAAAATTTCCTCTGGAGAGAGACAGAGAGAAAGAGTATTTTGAGTCTTAGGAAAAATTAAGAAAAACTATGAACGGAGGAAAAAAATAAGCTGAAGTGCAAGGTCCTTCCATATTTATCCTTTCTTTGCTGCAGAGAACCGATAAATGTGTGGAAGGCAACATGCAAAAAAACCCTGTTGAAATGCGTGTCTATTTTCTCAAAACTCTGGAAGCAACAGTTGATTTACAACATGCAAATTATTTCTTACTTGTTTGTCTGAAGTGAAACAGAATTGTAGTCCATCATAATTGACTATGACCACTTTGATCCACAACTGTACTCTAACAGCCATGCTCTGGAGGGATATGAACATATTGGAGTGAGTTAGTAATAACAAGTTACCAAAAAACAGTACTGTAAAAGCCTGAGTTTGGGAATTATCTTTTGTGGAAAAGCAGAATTTGACTGAAAATATTTCACTCCTGGAAAAGCACATAATTTGTATATTTTTCTCCCTCAAAGTTTAACAACCAGAATATGAATTTCACGGTTAATATAAGGAAGTCACTTGTCTGAAAATCCAGGTGTTAGCCGTTTGCCTTTAAGTACAAACAAAGGAGATATATATATATACATATAAACTTAGCAGCTTTATTCTCTGTGTCTCTGAACTAGGAACAGATAATTTCTTACACAAGTTAGTCTTTTGAAAAACCTCTCATAATTCTTGAAAGCATTCCTGCAATCTTAATGAGTCTTCTCCTTAATTTCTTCTTGCATTTGAAAGAATGCAATGGCTAGAGCCTGACATCTGGTCAAACTTTTTACTTGGATTGATATCTTCGTTTGATAGACAGGTGTCTGCTAAGGAAGTTAGGAACCTTTCTTAGAACGGAGAATGTGAACCCCTTTCCCTCCAAATTATTATAACTTTGGCATCAAGGGCTCTCAGGCAAAGTTATGGGAAAAGGAATAAGAGTTCTTTACTAGTATCTATAATGAGGTAAACAGTCAGTAACAAAAACAGTAAACAAGAGAAAAAACAGTAAACAAAACCAAGAACTCGGTGGCAGATGTCCCTGGGCTGCCAGGCACGTTCCCGTTTGGTGCAGTCACGGTCACGGCCAGCAGGGGCGCTGTTGGGCTCCTAGCCCAGCAGGGCAGGTGTGATGCCTCCCGGGGAGCTGCAGATGGCGCTGTGGCGCGAGGTTGGATCTGTGTCACGCACGCAATGGCGGACGGGGCTGGGCAGGGATGGCACGCAGATGGACAGGGGCACAGCAGCGAGCTCAGGGCAGGAAGATGGAGCAGCCCGGCCAGCCCACCCGGGCCAGCTAGCAGAGGAGGCAGCAGGAGCTCCGCAGTTGTGGCAGGCAGGGCGCGGGACAGTGGCAGGCAGGGTGCGTTCTGCTGGAGCACAGCTGGGAAAATGAGCCCTCCCGGTGGGTAGAAGGGGCCGGAATCCCGTGCCCCTTTTCCCCAAGCGAGAACTCACCCACCAGGTAGAGAAAATCCAGTGCAAAGCCAGGCTTTTTCCCGCAGTCACAGCCAAAAAGCAGACAGGCCTTTTTTCCACTCCTATCTCCTCCGAACCCAGCGAGGGAATGTTCCCACTATTAAACCCCCCAATCTCTTGTTCCCGCGGCCCCAACCTGACTAAAGTCTTTGTCTCCTTTGTGAGCCGGGCTGAGCAACAGAATGGAAAAAAAATTCCATCCCCGCTCTAACCTTCAACAATTGATCTCTGTAAGATTAACATTTGGCATTTGGCAGGAGAAAATCTTTCTGGCATGGATGATCTAACTGTCTTCTAGAAGGTGACACGAAGCAGGAGGATGCTGATTCAGAAGGCCAGTGTTTCTTTTTCAGGTATCAGTCTTCCAGAGGATGTTGTGGAGAGGTTTTTTTGTTTCTGTGTTGTGGGGTTTTTTGTTTTGTTTTGTTTTTTTT
>VZRL01005870.1:88717-117694 GCA_013397895.1 Origma solitaria
GGAGATTGAGGGGGAGAGGAGAGCAAGCGAGGAGAGGAGAGGAGAGGAGAGGAAAGGAGAGGAGAGGAAAGGAAAGGAGAGAAGCCCCTGGTACAGACCATGGTGAGACACGATGTGACCCTGTGGTCCATGGAAGTCCATGGTGAAGCAGAGATCCACGGGTAGCCCATGGAGGTTCTCAGTGGATGGAAGGCTGCAGCCTCTGGGAAGCCCACGCTGGAGCAGACTTACTTGGTAGGGTCTGTGACCCATGCGGGACCCACAATGGAGCAGCCTGCTCCTGAAGGACTGTACCTCATAGAAAGGGACCCACACTGGAGCAGTTCATGAGGAATGTAACACATGGGAAGGACTCACATAGGAGAAATTCATGGAAGACTGTATTCTGTGGGAGGGACCCCATACTGGAGTAGGGGATGGAGATCTCCCCTTGAGGAAGAGATAGCAGTAGAAATAACCTGTGATGAACTGACTGTAATCCCCCATTGCTATCTCCCTTTGCTGCTGGAGGGAGGGGGTAGGGAATCAGGAATAAAGTTAAGCCTGGGAAGTAGGGAGGAGTGGGAGGGAGGAATTTTTAAGATTTGTTTTACTTCTCATTATCCTGTTTTGGTTTTGATTGGTAATGAATTCAGCTAATTTCCCTGAGTCTATTTTGCCTTGGACAGTAATCAGTGAATCAGAGATCTCTCACTGTCTTTGTCTAATGAAATTTTTGTTGCATTTTCTCTCCCCTGTCCAGTTGGGGAGGGGAGTAACAGAATGGCTTTGCTGGGCACTGGACATCCATCCAGGATCAATTCACCAGAAATAAAATTTTCAGGTTGGAAGGGGCCTGCAGTGATCATCTAGTCCAAGTGTCCAGCCACTTCAGAGACAACCAAAAGTTAAAGCATGTTATTAAGGGCATTGTCTGCATGTCTCTTGAACACCAACAGATGTGCGGCTTTGATCACCTGCCTAGATATTCTGTTCCAGGGTTTGGTGGCCCTTTCAGTAATGTCAATTCCAAACTGCTCCTGATGCATCTTTGATCCATTCCCACATGCCCTACCACTGGACCTAGGGGAAAGAGCTCAGCACCTCCCCCTCCACTCGCCTTCCTCAGGAAGCTGTAGAGAGCCATGAGGTCACCCCTTCAGCCTCTTTTTCTGCAAATGGGGCCAGTCCAGAGTCCTCAGCCACTCCTCACAGGACATGCCATCCTCCCTTTCATCAGCTTTCTTGCCCTCCTCTGGACACAATCAAGGACCATTGTGTTCTTCCCAAACAGAGTGGCCCAGCACAGCCCACAGCACTCAGCTCAGGGCATACCAGTGCTGAACACAGCAGGATAATCTTCTCTCTGACCGTCTGGCTGTGCTGTGTTTGATGCTCCCCAGGATGCAGTTTGCCCTCTCGGCTGTCCAGGCACACTGCTGGCTCACAGTGAGCCTGCTGCTGACCAGCAACACCAGATCCTGCTCTGCAGGGCTGATCTCCAGCCTCTCTTCTCCCAGTTCGTGCTTGTATCCAGAGTTACAACACCCCAAGTGCTGAGTCCCAGATTTGGTCTTTCTAAATTTCACGCCACTGGTGATTGCCCAATGCTCCAATCCATGTAGATCCCCTACAACATCTCTTGGGAGAGTCAACACCTCCCAGTTTGGTGTCATCAGCATAATTACATGTTCAGCCACTGCATCCAGATAAAAATATTGAACAAACTGGCTCTAGAATAGAACTGTGAAGCCACACCTTACATTGCCAATCATTTACAACAGCTTTGTGCATACACAAACCATCAGCACTGTCCCGTGATCTTGTGCACAAGGCATGCTTTACTTTCATTTAGATTAGCAGGAACACCAAATACAATGCTTACCTCGACTCTTTGCGTAGTGTAGGAGGACAGATTATTAGATTACATTGGAATGGCATAGGGACATTATGTGCTATTTATAAAATTAGCTGTTGCATAGTCAAATAACCTCACAGGAATTTGTTTAAAGATGGGTTAAGTGTATATAAGTTTATATGACCAGTGTATTTTGTCATGCAATTGCAGTACCATTTGCAAACCCAGACAGTTGCTCTATGGTAGAAACATAGTTTCAATATCATACACTGAGAAATGTTGTTTCCATCTGCAAGACCAAAAAAGAAACTCCCTCCTCCCCCACCCAAAAAAAGAAAAGACAGAGAAGAAGAAGCAACAGTACTGTTTCCAGGGAGTTTTGATAGTTTTAGAATTACATTCATGAGGAGAAAGTGATTAGATACTGGTTTGCCCTGGACAGAAACTGCAGTGATGAAGAGCATAAATTAAACGTGAGGTAAACAGAGCTCTTGGGCTCTAAACATCAATTACAACGTCCCTGTCTTTTCTTCCTGCTAATTTATTGTTCTGTATGTGTGTCATTTGGGAGTTAATTAATCAAACAGAATGTGAACTCTCTTTTGTTCTTCATTGTGCTCAGGACCAGGTTGCCCTGTTACTGTAAGGAACCTGCCCAGCACCTGTCTCTTTGAAGAAGCAGATGACAGAGGATGGCAGCACTGATCTTTTTGAGGTTGCTGGGGCTGTGTCTCTTGTAGAATGCACAGAAGGGATCTGACATTGTTTCTAACTAATGTTGAATTTGAATATTGTGACTGAGCCTGCAGTAGCAGGAAAGACAATCATATGGGGTTCAGGCTGAGCACTACGGTATTTGATAATGTCTCTGAGCAACTTAGATAACCCCAGTACTGCCAAGTCATTATTGAGAGGTTTCTGAGGTCTCTGCTGCTGTTTAAGAAGAAAATATGACACCTGTTATACTAGCAAAGAACACTGGAAAATAATATAAACTTATTTATATCAATTAGTATTTTTATTTATTCATTTACCTTTAAAATAAAAAGATTATGTCTGTCTAGATCTCTTGGAGCAATGACAAGTAAGGTGATCAATAAATCTTTGCAGGGTTAAAATTACATTTTCAGCAGAAACAGTTCCCCTTTTCTTTTGTGATGGCAGAAAGCATTACACTGCTAAACTTACAGGCAACTACCTGTACTACAATACTAGAGCTCAAAGTAGAAATTTACCTTTTCTCTCCAATATTATAATGCTTTTGAAATCCTGGTGTTTACTTATTTATGAAAATTTTTTTGGGGGATGTTTATGGTTAGGACTTTTATTAGGCATTGGAGACTTTTGTTTCCACGGTTGTTTGTAAACAAACAATAAACAGATAAATGAAAATACATCCAAAATACAACAACAATGATGGTACATGTATGCTATTTTGTTTTGAGAATATTTCAATAAGGAGAATTGTGTCAAAAAGGCAAAGAACAAAAGTTATATGCATTTATAAGAAATTATAATAAATCTGTAAGGGGATTTGAATGAAGGTTTAATTGTTTAGTTGCATATCTGCTATTTTCAAACTACTTCAATTAATTAAATTAAACAGAGTCCTTCTCCTCATTAGCCTTGTCTTGCTGTCTTTCCTCTGACCTTGTCTACCCTGACATTTCAACACAGATGTTAGGGATGCAGGAGAAGCACAATCCCTGTTTTAAAGACGGAAAAAATGAAGCACAGAGATTACAGTGACAGATGCTATGCTGTTGGTACAACTCTACTCACTTCATGGAAAAAATAATTCCTAAAACCTAAGGTGTTTCAAATGTGCATGCTTGAAAGACTTAAAATTGTGAGTTCTTTCCAGGTTTTGGTTCTGCATGCTAAAGGTCTCTGAATGGATTATGAACCCAGAAGTCCTAAGTTTTAGCTAGGTTCAGGTTAAAGATGTGCATATTATCCCATGGACTGGTTGTAATTGCTAAAAGTGAAGGCACACTGGTCACTGTGCTTGCTTAGAGTAGCTCTCACCTCTGGCATACTCAGGAGGAAATCGAGACAGAAAGTGGCTGTGTCAGGATTACTTGTGGAAACTGCCCTCAGGATTTACAGCCTCTGACTCTCAGCTTGAGCCCTTCCCAAGCATGGCCTGTGACTGTGTAGATACTCCTGGTCCTGTTTTTTTTACCAAATCTTTCTTATATATGGGCCATCATGGGTACAAGGGGAAAAAATGTGAAAATTGAGGATATTTGAAAAAAGGGGCAAGGATTAAAACCTGTTGGGACCCTGCTGCTCCTGTCCAAGATGGGGAAGAAAGTTACCATGAAGCATGTTCTTGCACAAAGGATGTCTCCCTCTGTACGAAGAAGTATTTTGAATTTGATATGAATAGTAATATTAATTTAATATTCACTGATGTTAATTAATTAATATTAATACTAACAACAGCAACAACAATAACAATAATAGCAGCAGAACTTTCTTAAAAAAGAGAAAAGCTTTTGTCAGGCGAGTTTAACATGTGACTGCTAAAGGTCTATTGAGTAAAGGCCAAATGTAGAAAAAAAAGCCAAAACATTCAGAAAAGCTTCCTAATATGAAGCAGTGTTACCATGGCAACAGGAACTTAAAATCTCTCTATGTGAAGTTGCCCCCTTTTTTGCAGCATTCACTTTGCAAAATGGTAAAGACAAGAGGTAATTCTCAGGGCTAATAAGTATTGATAAGAAACTCAAAGAATCTCCTGAAATTCTTTATAAACCTCTATGATGAAAAATTTTACAATCATACTGAAAAAATATTAAATAATCCTTTTACTATTTTACTCAAACTTTAGCAATTTGATATTCTGTGAAAAGTACCATACAATTTCTAAAGTAATAATTTTCCCTAGATTAGAAATGCAGGATAAGGATTTATTAGTTATGTAACTTTCAGCAAAAGTGAAGGTAATAGCCCAATTTTTTTAGATATAAAGGCAGTCTAAATACACAGGCTCGTATTTTTATTGCTGACCATTCTATGCTCCATCTCAACTATATTTTTGTGCAATATTTGCCTGTAAAATAGGAAAACCTGCACTGAAACAGTTTATCCCCTAATAGAGTGAGAGACATAACACCACACAACTCACCAGAGCTGCCTTTGGCAACTCTTTCACATCTTCTACCATCCACTGATCAACAATGTCACTTACAGAGGAGCTCAAGAAAATGTACCAACAACTGAAAATATTATGTCACAACCTTTCTACATAAGTTTAACTAAGACTGGAAGAATAGTTCCAAAAGAGATTAATAGAGAAATCTTCCTTAAGGTTAGCTCCTGACTCTTGAGATAGGAAGCCTCTTTTTAGTGTAATCAACCGAGGTGATCCATGAAGAAAGAAACTATTTTCTTGACTTAACTGAGATACAAACTTTGACATAAAAAGACAAGAGGACATAGTGATTGCAGTGGACATATACTTTCTCATTAAATTTATATCTTGCTTAGCCTTTCAGACATAAATTCGAAAACTAAAATTTGTTCAAATTGAGCAGGAAATGATACAATCTGCTGGATTCTAGCTCAGTTGTAGCAAGCCACGTGATATGGTGATTTTTCTCCTGCAGTCTAATAATGTAATTTATTAATTTAGTTGGGAAATTCCTTATTAATTTCTCTATGGGAACTCCTCTGGTAATGAGAAATGCAGAGTTTCACCCTTTGGGAAGGGCAAAAAGATTGCTGTTGAGGAACACATTCACTGAGGTAGCTCAGGGTGCAGCTGCAGTGGGAGCTGCAGGTTGAGCTCTGGCTGGTGGAGCCCAGGCAAAGAGTCTGTGAAGAGCTGACCCTCAGCTCAAGGGCCTGGGGAACTGTGACCCAGCCAGGGGACCAGACACTGAGACAGGGCAGGAGCTGATGATCCCAGGCCTCTCCACGCTTAGACTGTGAGGAGATAAAAGCCCAGGAGTTCCTTTGTTCCGGGTGCCTCCTCAAAGTGATCAGCTTGAGCTTTTAGTTTATTATTGCGCTATGATTAAATTATTTTAAGGGTGGGGATGCCTGAGACTCACCTATGGGAAACCGGGTGTCAACCCAATGAGGAAATCTGTTGTGACTGTGTGAGTGTGGGGGTGTAGCTGGGTAGGGGCCTCAGTCCCAGCTCAAATGGTACAGGAGTGACTGCCAGACAGGAAAGTTCTTAACAGCTGTCAGTACATCCAGGTCTAGGTCACAAAGATCCAGGAAAAGAAATGAGTGTCATAAAAAGCTATACCAGAGGAAATTCAAACACATGGTTTCCAGAGCAGAAGGAATTTTGTCTTTCTAATTTCTGGATATCTCTACAGCATGTGTTTCTTTGTTTTTGGTGTGTCTGGGACATCTTACCTTTGTACAGATTCAGTGTTTATGTGCTGTATGGCTTGTTCACAGACTTCTGTCTTGGAAAGCCCAACCTGATGCATGGGAAGAGTAGCCCTGCTATGTGCTGCTAAAATGAATACTATTAACACCTATAACAGAAAATTCATGCTTAGAAAGAAGCAAAAGATCAGGACATCCTTTATTAATCTGAAAAATTTATATGTCCTTACCTTCAGGCTACTTCTTATTGAAATAAACTTTTTGTAATATTAGGAGCAAACACATCCAAATGGTGTTATTTGAAAACTATCTGAAATACTTGTTTTGCATGTTGT
Organism: Origma solitaria; assembly: GCA_013397895.1. NCBI lineage: Eukaryota > Metazoa > Chordata > Aves > Passeriformes > Acanthizidae > Origma > Origma solitaria. The sequence goes on from VZRL01005870.1 coordinate 95,243, forward strand.
GGAGGAATGGCAAAAGTATGTAATTAAAAAAGAAGAAAGAACAGTAGACCATTTTATTTAACCTAGAAGATCAAGGAAGTTGTAGTTCTTCAGGAATATCATCTTGTGGAAATTTCTTTATACTGTAAACACATTTATTTTTTAATTGTAGAGTTTCAGGAAGAGCTTTCCTTACTTGGGCCATTTTTTTCCCCAGTAATATCAATGGTCATTTACAGTAATAGACTGATTTAGTCTGAAGGGAACCTCAATTTAGTTTTTCAATGTCTCTCATGATGGTGATCCCACAGCCTTTTTGTTCATCTCCAGTCTTTGTTTACCCTCATGATGAAGAGTTAGTTCCTTGTACCTATTTGGACTTAATTTTTTGTGCTATAACTTGTGGCTGTTGCTCCTTACCCTTCTGCTCTGCACATCCAGAAAGTGTGTGCCCAGTTTTCACTGTAACTCACCATGTATTCAGTAGTTTAAGATAATATTTAGATCCTTCAGCATGTGCTTTATGCAGGTCAATCACACTTTTCAGTCCCACCTTCTTTGTTGTATGCTCCAAGCCCTGGCTGGATTGGGAACCTTCTGCCAGAATTATGTCAGTATCACAGTGTCTTTCTGTTTCTTGGGGACATAAAACTGGATGAAGGGCTCCTGATGCGGGTTCACAAGAGCTGTGACACGAGGTCTGAAACAGAATTTTTTCCATATTAGTCTCCTCATCCCTGTCCTCACTGTTAGCTTTCTTAGTTAAACATATAGTGCTTCATAACCATCATATAAGAGCATAAGATTCATGTAGATATACACTTGAAATATGTGGACAGGCATTGCTGACTTTTTTAGACAAATCCTGTATCACCTGAATGGCAGTAAAAATATAAAAGTTATTTGTAAATATGCCTTCAGCTTCCTACTGACAGGCTTTCCTGGTGAACAAGGAGGTGATATCGCATGGCATTAATATATGACATTCTCTCTGGGACATTTTGGGACCCGTGCATACTCCTTTGACCTATTGCCCCTATTGCTCCAGGTATCTTGAGGGCAGCGATGGTGGAGAAAGCAAGGCCATGACCTTGCCTTCTGCAGGCTAAAGCACCTGTTACAGGGTGGTAAGAAACATTTTTCCTTGGTTCAACCTGAGTCTGTGAGGACATTGCTTGTCACAGAATGTGGGTGGCAAAAGTGGATGATATCCTTCCTTCTACTGAAAAACAGTGCATGATGAAACTAGTTTAGAAGACATGAAGATTGGTAATTTAGGATTCTCTGGTTGTTGCTAAATATATCCTATGGCCTCTAGAGAAGTGAGGAGTTAGCTTGCTGGCTTTTGTTATCCCTCATTGTATTTTCTCTCTTCTGTTGTGATTTTCTTGGCGAGAAGAGTATCAGAGCTGCCGCCAAAATATTGCAACGTAGATCAATATAAAAATTTCTTCTTTAGGTGGGGGGGATAAAGGGAAGACAAAAAAAATGGCATGAAATCCCTGTCTGGCTGTGATTCAGAAAAAGTTAGAATTCAGAAAATTTCCATTTTGCTGTAGCTGGAAATGAGACAGTTATGTTGCTGGAGCTGCAGTGTAATCTTCTGTTAGAACGTTTCTTTGAAATCAAAGAAAATCCTTTGTCCTTTTAATCTTTTCCTTCCATATATTACCTGTAATTAACATTGCTATATAGTTTTAGAGACAAATTAGAACATTGTATTAGATGAGGCCACAAGTTTTACACTAAAAGGATGTTCATTTCCTCTTATAAACACACCGTGGGTAATATTTTGACACTAGGTGTAGCATCATTTTGAAAAATTTGCAGAAAGTTGTAGCAGATAAGGGACCTTTTTTTCCCACAGAGGGCAGTGTTTATTTACTGAACATTTTATCGTTTAGTAAGTGCATGGTTATACAATGTACCTTTTCCACAGGCAAAGAGCAGGAAAGGGCACTGTGAACCAGTCCTACCTTTGGTTCTTTCTCTTTTTCATTACTGTCACTGGGACCATTAATACCTTTTTAATGAAGATATTTTTAAAAGGAAATACATGTTTTTCATATCCCATAATTTGAGACAATGAAAGAGGAATTCCTTCCTACACTAAAAATACAGCTTTCAGCTGGAAATTTACAGACATGTTCAAAATTATTTGATGAAATTATAATACAAACTTCTTTCCTTTCACACACAGGTATATAGTGTCATTCTTTTAATCAACAAAAAATATAGTAAATCTGACAGTGTTCTTTAATCAAGTGATTCAGGATAAAAAACTCAGCTTGACAACTTTTATGCTTAAGTTTCGGCAGCTATGGTCTAGGTAACATAAGTTTAGCAAATTGGGGCATCTTACATGAAATTGAGACTATTAAGTTAGTTGTAAGTATGGAATTAAGTATTTGGATAACATGTTGAATATACCAACACCCCCCCTTTACCCATCCCTCCCCCCTCCAATTATAGTGAAGAAAATAAAGCAATAAAGTACAATGTTTGCATGATGCATAGACTGTTTTCAGAGTTCTATCTGATCTGGATAAGGTCTTCTATCATGCTCTCTGAAAGCCTTTACTTCAGTGAAATTGCCTAAAACCCCAAGACAACTCAATGTATAACAACAGTGATAACATTTGTGCATGATACATTATTTGGGGATCAGTTACCAGATTTTAGAATTTTCCTGTATCTTAAGGTATCTGTTTTTCTCAGCTGACAATTTATTAGACTATTCCCTGGAATTTACACTGCTTAAATGAAAGAGTGTATTGAAAAATGAAAAAATTAATTTCCATGCAGAAACTTGAAAGTAGAAGTTGCTTTAAAATTTTGCACTGTTTGAAGTAGAACAGATTTTAATATCTGTACTGATTTTTTAAAATTATAGGAGTGATTTAATTTTAAACCTCTTTTTTCTTTGCTTTCATTTATTATTTGTAGTAGTAGTAATGGTATTAATTTTAGTATTATTATTATCTATTTTGCAGCCAGATGACATAAGCCAAATGATATATAGAGGTGCTCTGTGAATTTTTTTCTTTCTGTTTCTGTATTCTCCACTACTTTTGATATAAACAAGGAAAACTTTGACCTTGGAGAAAATATATTAACTTGGAGACTCTCAGTTCTAAAGGAATAGATCTTAATTTTTTTCAATATGTCTTGTAAAAGGTTAAGAACTCTTTTTTTCACCTTTAAAAAAAAAAAAAAAGAGAATTGTAGTGACTGAAATCACAGAGACTGTTATATTGCAACAGAATCGCTTTATTAAGCACATGTGAGCCTTTTATATGTTTTTGCTGTTTACAGTTAGGATCTGACTATCCAGCCAAGTAGGAGACTAACCCATGCAGACAAATGGCAGAGCAGGAGATTTCTTGCTCTTATCGCAAACACTCTCACACAACCCATACAGCTTTGAAGCTCCATGTTTGGAGCTGCTAATTAAAGCATTCTCACACAGGTATTTATGGCTGGAGATGATCCTTTAGTATGCGCTTTCTCATGCAGATGTTAAGGTTGAACAGTGGTCATTTCTACAATAATCAGAAAATTGGTCTTCTAGTTTGTTCTCAAGTTCTTCTATTCTGAAGATATTTTAATGGGTTACAGAAAGGAAGATTAAAAATGAGTTGGTAGATGGGTGAAAAATCCAGAATCTAGGGTTTTTTTTTAAACACAACTTTAACAGAGATTATCTGTCTAAGGTGTCATTTTAGTTGGAAATTCCCTCTCAAATATCAGAAATTACATTTAAAAATGATTTTACAAATTTGTTAAAAATGTATTTGTCACTGAAAGCCCATATTTGGGAGTATAAGGAATTATTTTAGTTAAAGCAACCAAAGACACTTAATTTTCAGCTAAGTACTGATTATCTATGCAGTTTTATTGACTTCAGTAACTGATTTCCATGCTAGTGTTCACTGAATAGAGATATCTTGGTGTCATTCTTCAGTCAGAAATGAGGGCTCAACAAAGACAAATGCAGGTCCCACCCGTCCGTGGGAAGGCACAACGCCAGGCACCAGCACAGGCTGGGGGTGACCTGCTGGAGAGCAGCTCTGCAGAAAAGGACCTGGGAGTCCTGGTGGACAACAAGCTCTCCATGAGCTAGTGATGTGCTCTGGTGGCCAAGGCCAATGTTAGCCTGGGCTGCATTCAGAAGAGCAGTGCCAGCAGGTCAAGGGAGGTGATCCTGCCCCTCCACGCAGCCCTGGTAATGCCACGTTTGGGTTGCTGTGTCCAGTTCTGGGCTCTTGAGCACATGGAGCTCCTGGAGCAGGTGCAGTGGAGGGCAACAAAGATAATTAAGGAACTGAAGCACCTCTGTTATGGGGAAAGGCTGAGGGACCTGGGCCTGCTCAGCCTCAAGAAGAGACAACTGAGAGGGAGCCTTTGAATATCTGAAAGTATCTGGAAAGAGGGTGTCACAGAATCACAGAAATACTTAGATTGGAAAGGACCTTTGATATCATCAAGTTCAGCCTTTGTCTGATCACCCTTGCCAATGAAAGGGTGCACTTATCCAAGCCATAGGCTACCAGATTTTCCAGGGGAAGGACATGGGAGACAGTATCAAAGGTTTTGGTGAAGTACACATCCACAGACTTTGCCTGAAGTTCTATGTTGGTCACCTGATCAAAAAATGAGATCAGGCTGGTGAAGCAAGATTTGCGTTTCCCAAGCCCGTGCTGGCTGGGCCAGATCCCTTGGTCATCCTGTATGTGCTGTGAGAACACACTCTGGATGATCTGCTCCATAACCTGTCCCAGCACCGAGGTCAAGGGTTTGGAGACAGGCTCTTCTCAGTGATGCCAAGTAATGGGACAAGGTACAGCAGGCAGAAACAGATGCACAGGAATTCCACCTGAATATGAAGAAGAAATGTAATGTGTGGGTGATGGCACACTACAGCAGGCTGCCCAGAGAGGCTGTGGACTCTCCCTCACTATATATTATTGTGTCCTTCACTCACAATATATTATTTTTTTGTCAGAGCTGCAGAGTTGTTCAGGAGCACAAATGCACAACCAAAAGAAGGGAAATTTTTGTTTTTAGTTAAACTTATCCAAGAAGCTAAGGTATTACCAGACCCTCAGTACCCTAAGTGTCTTCGTTACCTAACAGAGAGTGCCTCCAAAGACACTTTCCAGGCTGTTCTAGTATATGGAGAGCCTATTCACAGGGAGCACTAGGGAGCCTTTCTATTAATCACAGTTCAGTCTTCTGGGTCCTCTGAAGGAAAAAAAAAACCACCTCAACAGCTGTTTGAGCTTGTTTATTCTGACATAAGGGAAACTGCTGATATTTATATTAAGTATTAGAAAATGTGGCCCCCAAACTCCTTGCTGTGTTGAATAAGGCATTTAAACTTGCCTGCTTGAGTGACATAACAAAATATGTTGTTCTATAACTTGTTTTGGTGCAACATTAACAGGGCATGATGTTGCTAATGAGCAAATTCCAAATTTACCATGAGAAATTCTTCTGAGAATGTTCCCTGTGGCAAAGAATTAGTTATATAGCTAAATTTTCACCTACTTGCTTTCCTTTCTTCAAACGTTGCTAAGGTGAAAAAGTCATCAGTATTCCTTGTATCATTCAAGGAGTGCAAGCCAGCCTCACGGGGCTTCAAAGTCTCAAATCCCAAGCTGTGTTTTTAGGCAGTATTACTACGATCTCAGCAGAAGTCGTCACATGGAGCAAAAAGCTCCTCTTATCTTTTCTATCTCACTTATTTTGCATAAGTGTTTTAAAATCAAATATTAGACAATGTGCCACTCAAACCCTTGTTTTGAACATGGCATTTGAACTTGCCTGCTTGAATCACATAGCAAAATTCCTCTTAGCATCACTGGAGTTACTTGATAGCTATTACTAGTTATAATGGGTATTCTGGGACGAATGTTCTTTTTCTTATATCTTGAGATTATAAAAGAGAAAATAGATAACCTTCTTAACTTGTCAGTAGTTGAAAAAGATCCTGGATTTGGATGACTCATTTGATACAAAGCTTTTAAAGTAAATAATCCCTAAAACTATTATATTTAGTATTTAATTGTGATCTATGTGTTGCTAAATTCAGAAGACTTATTCATGAAAAACGCATCAAAAAACAGTTTGAAAATTGCTAAGATAAAAGAGGAAACTATTCTGGTCAAACGTCAACACAGAAGCTGAAGTCTTCATAATATACCCAGACTAAAACCTAAAGGTACCTGTGGCCATTACATGAAACAAAAATAGTGTTTGAATTAAAAAAAAAAAAACCAAACCCACGAAAAACAAAATAAAACAAAACCAAAACTAAAACAAAAAACAATAACAAAAAACCAACCAAAAAAAACCAACAAGAAAACCCCCCCAAAAAACACCCTACAGGTTGTGAAAATGAATCCAGTCTAAGAAAATGCATCAAAAAACCAAATTCACAGTGATGATGACCCTTTGGTGCATCTAAACCTCAGTGCTGTAAACCATAAAAGAAACGAAGGAAACTTTGTCCAAGCTTCCAGCATTTCCACCAACATAATAACACCAATAAACTTTACTTTCAACTTCAATTGCCTCAATGAAATGGCCAAAAAAAATCTTTTAGAAAATGTTGTTAGTCAAAAGCTTTCCAGATATTGCAGCATTGAAAACTCCCCATGACAGCCATCTGCAAAAGGTATTTCTATAAAGAGCAACAACCACAACCAAAAAGCCAACCCAGAACCAACCCCAAAACCAGTTCATTTGTATTAGTGGGAAAAATTTAATTTCTTGAAGACTAGAAATAAATACAATTTGGTTTGGCAAAAAAAAAAAATCAAAACAGTGCCTCAAAAAAGCATGCTCATTCTGAGACAAGAAAGAAAAAACACTATCTAAAATAAGTGTGGTAGGTAGGGCCTTTTTCTTTAAGAATCTTTAGCCCAGCTTGTAAGGACCTAACCTGTTGAATACCTCAGGGGATAAGCCAGCTTAAAAAGGCAGGTATTAAACTAGTAAACACAAAACAAAAAATATATTAAAAAAAGGTTTTGTTTGCAATACTATAAACAAACTGTCATATTAAAAAGCATCTCGTCATTCTGCACTAATACATGACCTTCAGTATCAGAGGTAGTGGTCTTCCCTGTTCTTGGGGGCCTTAAAGGACCCATTAGATTTTAAGTCAGTTTGAACCTACATTAGATGACTCATAAGACACTTTGAGGTTCTTTGCAAAGCCAGAGAAGATATAGCAGTAATTACCATCTTAATCCTGAAGCATTCCTTTAGAGTATCAGCCCTCAATTCAGCAACTAGTGAACATCAGTAAATAGGTCTATGCCAGAATAAACCCAAAACAGATCAGAGGTGACGTTTGAAATGCAGTATGAACAGAGCTTTTCTTCTCTGGTGACTCTGAGTTGGAACAGGCAGCAGCCAGAAGAACCACAAACCCATGGCTAAAACACAAAGTAAATTTACTGCTGTTACCTTTCTGACTGGGGGATCCCTGAAGCAGCAGCCAGGATGGGGCACATGAGCAGTGACACTTCCCACATTCCCTTTCTTTGGCTTAAACCATTCACTGAATTTTAGTCCAGTTTTGACAGAACTTCATTCACTTTTCTAACACACTTTTAAATTCCAAAACTGCAAAACTTTTGATGCTATAATGTTACTGAGTACTGATTGTTGGTACAGCCACAAAGAGGAAAAATTCTAGTAAGTTAAACTGTGCCTGGCTAGTCCAGATTGATGAGGCTGCTCAACAATTTGTTCACCTTCTTGATTGCTGAGGGAAATGTCATTCCCTGCTTCAGACGTACTTCCTTCCCAGGAGGAACTTAATTTCCAGTTGGTAATTTTCACTTTAATTCCTGATTTTTCAAGTTTGCACAATGGTCACAAAACATTGCTGAATGACTGAACTGCTCATTCTCTGTCATCTTCAGTCAATGAACTTTGCTTTTGAAAATAATTTTTTTCTAGACTCTTGAATACTGTGTGTCTGAGGTCTCTGAGTTTTTTGTTGCAACTGCAAGTGAAAGACATCAAGCCTGTGAGCTCCTGCTTCCTGCACTTGGCTTCTAGAGCACCTTTCACCTCACGTAGATGGACCTTCATCTACGCTATCATTTGCCTCACCCTTGAGTTCCAGATCCTCATACCTACTATTCTGTAAGGGCATTTAGGAAGAAAAAGTGGCAGGGGAGGGGTTCTCCTACCTCCCTGAGCAGGGACCTATTTCCAATCCTGTCGAGTGACACATGACAGTCGGCGATGGAAGAGACGGGGCAGATTGCGCGGATGCAAAAAGCCGATTTTATTGATACAGAGCTGAGTATTTATACCTTTTCAGCAGTAGCGAGCAATAATCACTGTAACAACCGTATCTATGTTTCTGAACAACAGATCTGAAAGCTAGCAGTTTTAGATACAGTGCAGTACAGTACAGTACCTAACCAGAACAGGTACATACCAAGCATGCTTTTCTCTTACACTCCCTCTTTCTCCTATACTCCCTATTTCATGGTAGACCGCACTGGTTGCCATGGTTTGCAGCCTAACAGCCTTGCCGCATTCACTTCTGACACGAGTTCAGCAGTGCTCTCACTCCTGCTTTCTCGCTGTAACTCCACATCTCCCCCTGATCTTTTATGACATTTACTTCTTCCTGATGGCAAGAGGGACAGGTTCTTCTGACAGTTGCTGAGCCTCCATTCTCTGTATTTCTGCCAGAGATGGAAGGGTCCCCACTGGTTGATTTCTAAGCTCTGCCACCAGGTTGAGCCCATCATCCACCTGATCACACCAGGCACAGGGGTCACCTCTCTGCTGCTCTCCAGTACTAATGCCAGGCTCAAGCACTCCCTGCAGCCAGGGACCTGGACAGCTCCATGATTCTGAGGGTGCATCACGCTGCTCCTAGAGATGGCTTTTGACTGCATGGAAACCATGGCTGGGTCTGTTCTAGCTGGGCAGGAGAAAGCAACCAGGTGAGTTCAACCTCAGGAGCTGTGAGCATGACTGTGTGCTCCTTTCATGCCCTGCCTGAGCAAACTGCTGTGCAAAGTACCACACTACATCCTCTGATATGCCATGTCCTGTTTGCCCCTCTCTTTGCCCCGGTCTGAGTCTCTCTCACTCCCTGCAGCCATTTAAATCTCCTGCAAAGCTCCTGGCAAAACCCCTTCCCCACCGGACTGGCTTGCAAGCGCTTCTATGTCCTGACAGGACTCTGGTCTGCTTCTCAGGTGTCCCTGGGCTTGGGAGACACCCACTCCCAGACTTCAATTGTTGCTGTTGCTGATGCGGCTGCTTCCATCTTAAAGATGGCTCCTGCCTCAGCAGCTGAATATCCTGCTGGTCTCTTTGTTCTCGCTTTGCTGCCCTGTCATTCTATCCAGTCACATTTACAAAGAATTACCTAAAGAATAGAGCTTTTTAAAGTTTATTTCTTTATGACTTTTCTGGTTCACAATTTTAAAGCAAGGAAGCAGGTTACAGTTCTCAGTCACTGCAATTCAATTATCTCAATTAAGTACAGTCTCATCTTACTGCCAAGCCCTTAGTTTGCTACAGGTTTTTCTTATCTACTTCTGTATATCTTGTCTATGAGTAGAAATGACTGGAAACTTGTTGTGAAACCCTGGAAACTTGTAAGTGATGTCCCAAATCCACTCCTCTCTCAGTTTGTATTTTAAGAAGAGGAATGACCAGTAGACTGTGTTGGCTTGCTTAAAGAAAAGAGATAGCAAACTACATGTATAATCCTGATTCCCTTTGTTCTAGGCTATGATGTAGAATAAGTAAGAAAAGATTTATTCAGAATATATCCAAATATTTTATTGATGTTTCCCCTCTGGAGCTCTGAACTCCCAAGTGTTTCGTCAAGTTCTTCTGCTTGAGTTAGGGTTGAAGGTGAATGATGAAAGTAGAAAGAGAGTAGAAAGAACCTATAATACATTAGTCATGTAAAGTAAGAGTGGTAACTGTCATTGCTTTCTTTGACTGAGATTTTAAATATAAAAAATGGAAAACTATTAATGACTAAGAAATGGGTAAAGAATGAAGATGTTATTGAAATCAAAGCACTAGGGGAATAGTGAAATTCTGTTATAGTCAGCCTTTTAAAGCCTTCGATTCTAGGATTTCTGGATTCAAATATTTTAAACCTTCAGAAGGTTTGTCTGACTCTGGTATTTCAATATGTAAAATAAATACATTTCTCTGTCTTTATATTTCAGGGTTTTTTTTGTAAGAAGCAAATAAATTAAAACATTGTATTTTAGTAAGCAATTTGTCCTGTATTTGGTTTATAGAAGATGGGTGTCACACCTACAACTGCTGAACCTGCACTCTTTAATAATAATATTAATGCACTTAAATTCTCTGAACACTTTGACTGAATTGTATTCAATGCAATGATGTACAAGCCACTGTAATGACAGCTGAAACAATATATCATATAACAACATCTTTTATAATCAGAATGACCTGGAGAAAAAGTTCCTATGTTTTGGTTTTGGAGTGTTGGAAATATTCCCTTATTTCCACTGCTGTTTTATGATATGTGACTTTTATTAGTGGAGTTTTATTTAGGACTGTATGCTGTGGTTGTTTGCTAGTGTTTATTGCCAATTTTACAGAGACATGTCTGCAGCCATTAAAATCTAGATGGGGTCACTCATTGCATTGTCAACTTCATGGAGGAGCCATCTACCTTCTATGTACAGGTGTCATACAAACAAAATCAAGCCACTTCATGCAAGGATGTTACTTAATGAAAAGAAGTAAATTACAGAAATGAATAATGAGCTTGTATGACATATACTTCTGTCTACAGAGATAGTCCTCCTTCTGCAGATGTGCAAACTGAAATTCATCAAAGACAGAAGCTGAAATAGAATGCAGATTTTCAGAGTCCCAGTCTCCTACACAACACGACCTTCTTCAAAGTGCTCCAAGACACTTCATGCCACTATGGGTACCATGTGATTCCTTTCATATGGACAGCATGGACGCACTGAGGGATCCTAAGGGATGGATAGGAAAAATCACATTATGTTCCCCTGCTGCATTTGCAATGAAAGCTGCTTGGTAACAGAGCAGTCTGTTAATTATACTGTACAACTGGAAGTACAGCAAACATGATTTACTTCTGGAAAATGCCACACTTGATGCTACTTCTAAGTCCCTTAGATGTTTCTTTATGAAAACTACCTGTCTCTCAGTCCTTCTCCCTGCTAGTGTTTGGCTCACTATGCAGTGGCACTGGATAAATCAAGATCTTGGGAAATCTCAATCTGACCTGGAGCAAGCACTGTACCACTGCCTGCTCACTGCCTGGAGCAAGCCGAGCAATGAGGTAAGACCTAAGCTTGGGTCTTTATCCTGTGAGGGCTGGAAACCTTACCAGGCAGCCCTGTTCCCACTGCCCTCACGGAGAAAAATCTTCCCTTTATATCCACTTTACTGACCCTGCTCAGCCTTCCAGATACAGTTGCTCCCAGCTCTGCCATTGCTGCCAGGTAGGCAGAGCCCCAGCACTATTGCCTCTGTTGTGAGTGAGTCCTTTTGTCCCCTTCCTCATTCCGTCCTGGCCCATCTGAGTAGGACATCAGTATTGGAAGGAGTATTATAACCTTGTTGGCAGTGACAAAGCTCTTTAGAACCTGCTGCACTTTGCTAAAAGCAAAAACCAGTAGAATTCATTCTATACTTCTAGTTTTCTACATGTTCAAGTACATTCAAGTAGATAAATTCACTCATTCAAGCGTATGCTTGAGAAATACTTTTTTTTTCTCAAAGCTGACCTTCTAATTTACCTCTCCCCTCTTTCAAAATATTCATATGTCAGACGTTTCTGTGATTCTCTCAGCATTCCTTTCTTCTCTACCATTTGCTTACTATTAATATTGCTTTAATATAAGCAATACTATTACTATTGCTTTCTACTAGCTCTTTAGTGACAATAGTTTGCTTTCACATGTCAGCTAAAAACAGTCTCCCCAGAGTCTGCAGTATGATTTATTTTCTCATCTTTAAACTTCTCTTTCTTCATTCATGGTGTTTGAAAACTACACAATTTAATTTGCAGTGCCACCTCTGAATGCCTGAAGTTTTTTCTAGTCAGAGAGCAGAAACATTTTCCTCATCTGTGAGATATAGTCTTCTATAACTTGTATTTGACTGTTAATGAGAAATCAGACACTGTGAAATGATAAAAAATGTTGAAAAGAGAATGACACACCTTATTAAGTCCCTAATTTCTTTTCCATTCTAGGGAATTTATCACCTACCTCTTTTATAAGCTTTGAATTCTTAGGGGAAAGGTTATTGAGTTGCAGCATAAAATCTGGAGGAAGGATAAGAAGTTCAACACTTCAGTCTTGTAAAGAGTCCTCAAAAAGACATGAAAAAGATATGTGAAAAGATATATTTTCTGGATCATGAAGAGCACCTTACAAAATATTGTTTGTGTTTCTGTGCCACCTTTGGCTGGGGTAGAGTTAATTTTATTCACAGTGACCAGTGTAGGGCTGTGCTTTGGATTTGTGCTGAACACAGGATTAATAATATAGAGATGTTTTTGTTATTGTTGAGCAGGGCTTACACAGAGCCAAAGTGTTTTCTGCTTTTCGTTCTGCCACACTGGTGAGGAAGTTCTGAATGCACGGGAGGTTGAGAGGAGACACAGCTGGGACAGGTGACCCCAACTGACCGAAGGGACATCCCAGTCCATATGACATCATGCTCAGACATAAAGTGCGGGGAAGAAGGAGGAAGAAGTGCACATTTGAAGTGATGATGTTTGTCTCCTCAAATCACCACCTAACATGATGGGGCTCTGCTCTCCTGGAGGTGCCTGAACACCTGCCTGCCCATGGGAAGCAGTGAATTAATTCCTTGTTTGGCTTTGCCTACATGGCTGACTTTTGATTTTCCTATGAAACCCTTTTTATTGAGACAAGTTTTTGGCTTTTACCCTTCTTATTTTTCCCTGATCCCACTGCTGGGGGAGTGAGTGAGCTACTGCTGGGGTTTGACTGCTGGTTGGGGTGAAATCCCAACAGTTTCATATCAGTTGTGATATAATTATTCAGAGAAATGCAGTTTGTAAGTTTCTTTGGTAGGACTTTGACTCTCAGAAGCTCCAATTCCAACACTTCTAGAGACTTCAAGCTGCAATAGTAAACTCCTGTTCTCAGAAATAACAGAGTATAACAATAAAGCATTTTTCATGCATAACAATTTTCTCTAATTTAAGAGAAAATTACCTGTTTTGTCACTCTTGAATAAATACACACACAATAAAATGATGCATTTATTCTAAATTTCTTTTTGCCACCATTGTGATGGTCTTCCAGGTTTGTGTGTGTGCTGATTTTGCTTGGCCTTGTTTTGGGTAGTGAGGGGGCTACAGAGGTGGCTTCTGTGAGAAGCTGCTGGAAGCTTGCGCCATGTCCAGCTGACCCCATCCCTAATGGCTCTGAAGATGGACATGCTGCTAGCCAAACCTGGGCCAATTAGAGATGTTGGTTACACCTCTGTGATAACACATTTAAGAAGAAATCAAAACAAAGAAAGACACAGATTTTTTGCTAGCCAGAGAAGAGGAGGAGGTGAGAACATGTGAGGGAAACAACATGGAGACCCCAAGGTCAGGGAGAAGGAAGGGGAGGAGGTGCTCCAGGTGCCGGAACTGAGATTCCTCTGTAGGCTGTGGTGAGACCATGGTGGAGCAGCTGTGCCCCTGCAGCCCATGGGATCCACAGAGGATGCAGAGATCTGCCCACAGCCCATGGGGAGGTGCCCACGCCAGAGCAGGTGGATGCCTAGAGGAGGCTGTGATCTAGTGGGAGACCCGGTGGAGAGATGGGCCCCTGTTTCCAGGTTGGAACAGCCTGTCCTTGGAGGTCTGTACTCTGTGGACAAAGGACCCAGGCCACAGCAGTTTGAGGAAGACTGTGAGAGGAACTCACATTGCAGCAGTTTTGGGAGGACAGCTGCTCGTGAGAGTGGACCCACGCTGGAGAAGTTCACAGGGAACTGTCTCCCATGGAAAGGGACCCCATGGTGCAGCAGGGGAAGGATTCCTCTCCCTGAGCAGTGGAAGAAGATCTCAGTGATGAACTGACCTAAATCCCCATGCCCTGTTCCCTGCACTGTCAGTGGGAATGAGGGAGGGGTTAGGGGGGGAAAAATCATGTTCTTAGGGGTTCATTTTATTTCTCATTATGCTCCTCTGATTCTGTTAATAATAAATTCACTTTGTAACACTAAGTTGAGCCTGTTTGGCCCTTAGAGTGTTTTCTTCCAGTTCTTATGTTGACTCATGATCCCTTCGTTTAATATTTTTTCTATCCTCTGCCCAGTTGTGGCAGGGGAGAGCGAGTGAGAGGCCGTTGTAGGTGCCTGGTGTTTGGCCAGTGTCAAACCATGACAGTGTGATTTCCTGTAAGATGTCAGAACGAAAGGAAAATGGAATGTAGAAAGGCCTAGGGTTTCTTATATTTCAGATGAATACAGAGTTGTTTCTGTTACTTGGGGTAGCACAGTGAGAGATTGATTATTTTTGAAGGAAACAGCAAAGAAATTAGCTGCATTTCTCAGGCCTCTTTATGTAGCAACATAAAAGGAACTTTGAATTTTAGGTTTGATACATCATTTTCTAGATGTGCCTCAAGCTTTTAAATCAAATTATCCCTGAAAGACAGGTTTCACCCTCAAGGTCATAGAATCAAAGACTGGCTTGGGCTAGAAATGTTCTTAAAGGTCATCTAATTCCAAGCCCTGGCCAGGCATGGGCAGGGACACTTTGCACTCGTTCAGGTTGCTGAGAGCCCCACACAGCCTGGTCTTGAACACCTCCAAGGGTGGGACATCCACAGCTTCTCTGGGCGACCTGTTCCAGTGCCTCACCACTCATGCAGGGAAGAATTTCTTCTTTCTATGCAGTCTAAACGTACTGCTCTGTCAGTCTAAAACCATTCCTCTTGTCCTGACACTACATACCTTTGTACAACACCCCTCTCCAGCCCACTGTAGGTACTGGAAGGGGTTGAAGCCTTCTTTTCTCCAGACTGAGCAGCCCCGATTCTTTTAGCTGGTCTTCACAGGACAGCCTGTCTTCATCGTTGTTTATATTATTCTTCTGTCACGGTAGTAAATGTGAACACTTGTCTTAGGTTACATGGAAGGTGTAACCAAAAGTATGTATTCTATTACCATCTCCATAAGCTGTTAAAACAGGTGGGGCAGTGCTCTTTATGGTAAGCACGACCCAGCCCTGATAACATCATCAGGGGGCTATCTCTGCTAATGGGCCATCAAGGTCTGCAGAAGAGACCCAGCCCTGATAACACCATCGAGGGACTATCTCTGCTAATGGGCCATCAAGGTCTCCAGGAGTGACCTATAAGATTACATCAGCCTATAAGTGACCTATAAGATTACATTACATTGTGAGATGCCCCACCCAGAGGGGAGGAACTGAACATTCCCACCTGCATATAAGCTGAGACCCTGGAACACTGGACTACATTTTACTCTGGATTCCCAGAGGACAAGAGCTCAAGAGCCACTGCTGGACCTCCAGAGATCGACGAGACCTTTCCACAAGATCACCACTTCAACAAGACTACATCCATCACTCCAACGGGACTGCAGCCACCATCTTTAACTGGACTGCTAGCGCCACCCTAACAGGGTGGCAGGTTGTATTCTAACTTTATCTATCTAAACCGTTGTTTCTGTATTATTGCCTTGCTCTAAATATTAGTGAAGAACTGTTATTCCTTTTTCCCCATATATTTTGCTTGAGAGCCCCTTGATTTCAAAGTTATAATAATTCGGAAGGAAAAAGGGGTCATATTCCCTATTCCAAGGGAGGTTCCTGCTTTCCTTGGCAGACACCTGTCTTTCAAACCAAGACAACACTGCAAATAACTAAACATGTAATTTATTCTACTTGCAAGATTTATTCTACTTGCAAGGTTTTTTTCCTGGCATTTGGCATTCCTTCTCCAACTTTTATATTATAATCTATTTTCCTTCCCAATTATGTTTTCACCATCTTTCTCCATTCTACATGTTTTTTGTTGCTGTTGAGTGTGGAGGTTGGGCAGGGTATTTTTTAAGATTTTTTACAGTTTTCCATTTCTTTTTCTGCTCCTGCCTTATAATATTGGTCTGTAAATATTTTTGATGATTTTAATACCTCTTTCTGTGTTTCCCTATCTTCGTCATGCTGTTTTTTGGATTAATGTCAGCTTCTTTCTTGTAATTATCGTCTATAGATATTACTTATACTTGAGGACAAATTAAATTCTTGCAACTTCTGAGTAGTTGTTTTTCTGTACAATACATGTGTCATGCTGTTTGTGCAATTCTGTAAAGGAAAGTGCTTATTGTAGGTGTATTAGTACAAACAACCACGTAAGTCGTACAAAAATAATCTCTATTCTTGTCCTGCCTTGTCACATTCTAGGCCTATCATTCACTTCAGCTGCAAAAAAGTTGCAATTAGGTTCAGTAGTTTTTGGGGTGGATTTTGGAAATTAAGTGGCCCCTAGCTGTGATCTGTGCATCAACGGGTCCCTAGCTGTGATTTGTAGGGGAGCAGATACACATACTCCACAACACCAAGTGATGAAGATGGGATGCTGGCAAATGAGGAGGATCAGGCACAATAACACCCATTTTTAAAAGTGATACAACCTACAGTGAGACAGAACACAGTTGTGAAAAGCAACTTGGAACAGGAAACCTTATATGACCCAATGCATGACTGTCTTTACTTTCCATAATCTCAAAACTTGGAAGTTCTTTTGCAATTCTAAATTGCTGATTACCAGCACAATTTCTTTCCTATCAGTCAAATGATTTATTGTATTACCATTACGTAAAATATTTTGAAGTATAGTGTTAGTATCAAAATGTCCCATTTGATTATTTGTGTCATGTGCTTAGATCTCATTTTTTATTCTATCTTGAAAGAAGTTTAGTATGTAACACTAAGATTGATTAGTTATAACACTATGCTTCTTTTAAATTAATGTTCTTATGTAATACATTAAATTTGAAAAGTAAATCACATATACCATATCTTTTTCAGCGTAAAATTCATAACTTTTCACCTTAGTAAGACAGAAAATTTAGCATTAAATAACACCTAACTAATATTGAAAATAGTGTATTTTATTAGTTTCTTAGTCTTAGGAAACATAGGTTTGGTTGCAGATGAAAATGACCATGAAAGAGGTAACTGTTAATTGATCTTTTCAAGGAAGTTTGGATTCTGGACTATCGAGCTTGCATTACCTGTCTGGACACTGTTCTGGGCAGCAAGGCACAGCACTTGTGCCTAGCCCAGTGTGCTACTTCATTAACAAATAAAATTTGAATTACCCCTTGATGCAAAACCACCACAGCATATATTGAGATGTCTGCAGAGTAGGGAGTAATAAACAACATGTTTCAAAAGCCTAATAGGAGCAATGCCATATTTCCTCAGATCATAAATTCCTTATGTGGTATGTGCACGCCTCCTAACCAGCCTCTTGTTTACTTAACACTTTTCAGTTTTAGTCTCTGCACTGCACTCTTGCAGTCTGTACATGCAGATTAAAATTGCTCTGTTTACTGAGTTCCGGGAAAAGCACATACATTTGTTGAGAAAGTGAAAAGAAAATTGCTATATAATTTTTATATTTAGAGCTTGGCTTCTGACAGAAATGTAACAAACACAAACTTCACGCCAGAGTTGTCAAGGCAGCTGTATTCTCCTCTTGACAATCACAGTTCTGCAAAAGATCTTCTTTCCCAGTGCTCTTTAGCATAAAAATAAGAAAGCTGTGATTCTCATGATTTACTCAGTGCTCATTACAATATTATAGATTGTACATTTCTCAAATAGCTATCCTGCCATGGGCTTCTCAGCTGGCCAGCAAACAAGCCAGTTATTTGCCCATTCTGGTAGTGATTTTTATGCTATTAGCATTTGCCCACTACGAGCTGCAAACTAATTTTTTATGAATAATTTAACAGCTGCTCACTAACAACAACTTAGAGATTCTAATTGTGAACATCTAATCATTCAGCTCTTGTACGGACTTCAGTGAAACTGCTGCCTGATAAAGCAGTTAAACTGTTTCTTACATTGTGATATTTGTACTTATTAGAAATAACCTCCAGTTTTGGAGATGAGAGAATTTGAATGACATCAAAATGAGCCAAGTACCAAACTTCTGTACTGATTTTCCAACCTTCTGGATTGTATATTAGGACTGTAAACAGTTTTTTTTTGTGTCATGTGAAGTGTTGATTATGGATTCTTGGGTATCTAAGCATTAAGAAAGACGCATCTTAGGACCCATTTTAAATAACAAAATTCCAGAGTAATATTCCAAGTCTAATACCTATAGTCCTCAAAAAAGAGAGGTTTTTTTACACTTAATATTTTTCTTTTTTTTCTTTCGTTTTCTCACTCTCTGTGTTAGTGGTAATAGATTAAAGGCTGCAGAACATCATAACTCGTAGCCATTGCTAAAGAGGAGAAAGAAAGGGCTCTTGCTGCTACTAAGATATGTTTGGCTTTGTAATTTTTACATAGATTTAATGTTGAGCTGGTATATTTGAGATTATTTTAGCGTTATTGTTTTTCAAAACCAACATCATTAAATTCTTTATTGTCAGCAAATAATCAGAATTAGATGAAAGATCATATTAACAACTGGTTTATGTTCTCCTGGCTTATATGAGAAGACATAGTCTTGACATATGAAGAGGCTTTTGTTGCTTCTGCTTTGCACATTGAGTCAGGGCTCTGCTTGCCTGTCTCACCTTACTCTTTCAGCATTGCAGATGATCAGCTAAAGATCAGCTGTTCAGAGAGGCCTCAAGCTGTTAGCAATCACATGGCTACACTCCCACTGAAGGTGAGTCTGCAACCACAAGAACTGGAATTAAGAACTGAAATATTCATAAAGACAGAACTATATATTTCAAGATTCATTTCAGCTGAGAACCGCTAACTTCCAACCAACCTTCTGTTATGCAATTAAGAATAATATCTGTTGGTCTTAAAATATTTGCACTCACCACAATATTTCATAAATTGACTGCTTTATTTTTTGCCTTTTTTTTTCAGTTGGTAGCATGATGTGATTTAGACACTGAGATACATATATATATGTGTGTTGAGTCTGGCATAACATCTGTCTAGGTCATGTTATGGTCATTATCATGATGAAGTCAATGTTGCAGAATTTGGAGAAGAGAGACATGAATTTAAATTCAAGAGTAGCAAAGAATATATGGAATTTTATTAATGAAACACTTCTTAAGGTATAGAATAATAAATCAAACTTTTATTTTGATATAAACATTAAATTATTAGAAATCAATACAGAGGTCAACAAGCCCAAGAAATGTGTCTTATTTAAGTTAAAAAACTAGGGTGGGGAGGGGAGGAGGGAAGTGAAAAAAGCATGACAGTTTGACCTCATAAGATAAAAATGGATTTTTCTAGTGATACTTATGTGCTTTTGTATTGTTTGCTAATAACACTAATATGGAGGGTAGACATTTTTCCAATTTGAGCATGTATGGCCACTATTGAAATGTAACTGTGGAAAAACTTGTGTGTTCTGACAGACATCAAATAATGATTTGCTAACAAATTGTTTGTGCGTTGACCATTAAACAAATCACTTCCCTCACACTTTGTGCAATGGCCGTGATTTATTAAAAACTGATTTACTGATTTGAGGGCTGATTTTCCATTAATGTATGATTGTGCTATAATTGTAATAAATTATGTCTTACTTGAGTGGATATGTACTCAAACATTAACATTTAAACTCGATTATCAGTATAATAGTAAAATAGATATGTTTTTTAATAAAAAACTCTGAACCTACCAAAAAACCCAAACCCAAACAAATAAATTTTGCCACTGATACATCATCCTTTTTCTCTTTCCATTTCCATTCTGTCAGCACTTTTTCTCTCATTCTCTGGAATGCAACTGACATGACTTTTTAACATATATTTCAAAGCTGTCTTGTTTCCTTCTACTTTAATGTATAGGCATAGGAAAAATCCTTGGTAAGCCATTTTTATGCCTTTAATTTTCCATCACTTCTTCTGCCTTCTGACAGGGTTGAATGTTTTGTTCAAAGATTGCTCACTTAATCAAATGCTAATATTAAGAAAAATTATGTTTCCTATATTGATGATTCTGTATTACTGGTGTTTACGCTATTCTGGGTGGAATGTTACCATTACCACAAATCCAAATCATCTCTGTCAGGGTCATGATAGGCTGTACTTTTATTCTGTTCCTGATCTCCTCTTCCTGTCTGGAGTCTTTCCATGTTTTTGGAGTTGAGGTGTGTAGTTTACTTGGCCTCATTTTAAGGGTTTGTGTAGCAGCCCTGATTATACATCATGCCCCAAGAGGGCTTAAATATCTGTTTTGAAATTGAAATCTATTGACAGGCTTGTAACAGCCTTTCTAGAACAAGCGTTGTGCCAATAGAGCAAAAAAAGTTTTTCTATGTAGCAAGAAGTAAATCAAAGGGATTTGCTTCCATCTTTTTGTTATCCTAATTCTGTAGAGGACAAAATCTTGTCCAGTTCTTCAAGTGTCTGAAAAGCTCAAGAAGGTGAAACTCATTATTATTTATCTGCATTCTCTGGTACTTCCATCCACTGCTCTGAGAACACTTTCTAAAGACCTTTTTGTCCTCTGGACTGTCTCTCCCTCTTTTTTTTATAAGTATGACACCTACTTGCTAGAAGAGAGGCAAGACACTGCATCCACCATCAGTTTTGAATACTTTCTTTAAAAGATAGGTCAGTAGATACAGGCCACTGAATATGATTATATAGATGAGTGTGCATTAAACACACAATAAACATCTCCCTTTTCAGGACAAGGTGGCAGTATCCTTACATCGGTACAAGACCTTGACCTGACATCCAGCTCCTTTCAGGAGACTGTGCATAAACCTTGTTTAGGTCTATGTTCTGGGAGTCATTTTAGGCTAATTCCCAGGCCTGTGCTCTGTTTCACCCAGAAAAGGGGTGGTCAAGTTCTCTGAGCATGCAAAGGGCTCATTGACTTTGTTATGTCCCAATAGAAGAGGACAGGGATGTGGCAGAAACTACTGTCAGGGTTGGGTAACTGAATAACTTCCCAGTCCCATTTTATTGCAATCTATAAGTGGCTGTGCAGATGGATATTTGTCTAAGCAGGCACTTGCAAAGTATTTGCTTAGGACTGGGCTTTCAGGTGAGTGACTGTTCAGTTCTGTATGGCTTGGGTAAGCATGTTTACCAGACAAACATAAAACCATATTCACATTGGTCCAGGGTGAGCAATAGCTCTCAGATCTGGGACTCACAATGTCTGTTTCACAAAGCTGGGGTTTGCATCTGTCTCTTTTAGCCCATTTTTCAAAATTGCCATGTGTCTTAAGAAAAGCAGGTGTTGATCAGTCTCAAGGGACAGTATGTCTGAAGATATATACATCACAAAAGAAACCAATTTAAATTTCTGTGTTACACATACTATTCAGAGGAAAGAGAAGATGAAGTTGCAAACTAGTTCTAGTGGTGCTGCTACATTGCAGATGCATGAGTCATGAATCAGATTAAAAGCAGATCTCACTGCATTGACAAAGAAAGCAATATCCCAGAGGGGAAAAAACCCCAACACTATTTCATATTATACGGAATTTCTAAATGATGCTTATAATCTCTTCAAGTTTATCCAGTGCTGCCAGTGAAGATATTAGTCATCAAAGCTGAGTAAAACCTTCATTTATTCACCTGTGATATCAAATGGGGTGAGCATTGAAACTTATTGAATCATTACCAGAAGTGTTCTCAGGCAGTGTGATATATATATATATATATATATATATATATATATATATATAAAAAAGTGCGGGTACTTGCTCACAGTTTCACATTCAGATTCCTTCCCTGTTCTAATACTACACTGACTCCACTGAGACCTCCTTTCTATGTAGGTATTGCTGAGCACAGGAAAGAAATATATATATGTGTATATAAACTTATTAGATGGAATATGACACCTTGGATTTTTGAGACAGTCATGAAATACGGAATTTAGTTTCTAAGTGAGCTTTAAATGGTCCAATATAAAGAAATAATTCACCCAAAATCTGGCACTGTTTTGACATGCTAAGCGAGTGAATGACCATTAATACAGTATAGAACCTATGCTACTCACAGCATAAAGGATGTTTTTTTGCATTGAAAAATGACAAGTTTAAATTGGTACCAGATTTCATGAAGTCCACCTAAAAGGCAAAATTAAGACAGGCAAGCAACAATAGGTGGATGTCCTTCATTCAACCTACATGCATGTTTTCCATAATATTTGCCTAAGGTATCTCTTCCTTATGTTCTTCAGAAGATTTCAGAGGTTTTTGTTGTCGCCGGCCCGGATTT
>VZRL01005871.1:3927-19066 GCA_013397895.1 Origma solitaria
CTGTGTGTCCCTGCTATGTCTCTGTGTGTCCCTGCCGTGTCTCTGTGTGTCCCTGCAGTGTCTCTGTGTGTCCCTGCCATGTCCCTGTCTGTCCCTGCCCTGTCTCTGTGTGTCCCTGGGCATGCTGGGCACGAGAGAGGTGGCAGGGGTGCTGCTGGCTGCAGATGCTTCAGGGGACATGGGTGACAGGGACAGAAAACATCCCTTGGGGAGCAGAGGTAACCCTGCAGAGTGATTTAATTCCTGCTCTGAGGAGCACACAGGGAGGATGGACAATTATTCAGACCCAAATATGACAGAGCCCTGCTGCACCAGTGAAGAGCTTCCCAATTTCACTTCTCGCACAGCCTCTTGTTTTCCCCAGGTGGGTGATGAAGGCCGGAATGCACATTCCCCATCATCCTGTGTAACACTGAGAGAAACAGAAAGGTTATCTCCTGGAGCACAGCATTTAGGAATCTTTGAGGTCACTTATTTCAGTTACT
This sequence comes from Origma solitaria, assembly GCA_013397895.1. Lineage (NCBI taxonomy): Eukaryota > Metazoa > Chordata > Aves > Passeriformes > Acanthizidae > Origma > Origma solitaria. Next base: position 4,413 of record VZRL01005871.1, read on the forward strand.
CTGTCAGAGTCTAGTCCAAGCAATAATCAGATTTCATGCTCGAATGAGTTTCCAGTGGAAAACTTTTCCACAAACTTGGTTGCGAGAAGCTCGGATCATTAAAACCCTTTGTGGATAACACCCACATGTGCTCACAGTTAATACACACTCTTGCTTCCAGTGCCAAAATCAGCCTCAACAGACATGTTTCTATTACATGAAATTGTCATTTTGGTACATTTTAGTCATTTATTCAGCAAGAAACAAACCAGAATATTCATGTAGAAGCAGATTTTCCAGTCTTAGGCTCAGCTTTTCTCTCCTGTTCAAGCTTTCTTTGGACTCCTGTGCTGCCCTGAGGGACACCCTCAGCACTGACTGCTGCTCACCCCAAGGAACAGCTCCTGAAAATGGCCCCTCTGCAGATCAATAACACAATAAAACCGTGCACACTGCTCCAAAGCTTTGGTTTCTCTTTTAAAACACTCCCTTTTGTTAACAATCTCATTATTCCTCCCTGGGAGGGTGGGCAGGCCCTGGCACAGGTGCCCAGAGCAGCTGTGGCTGCCCCTGGATCCCTGGCAGTGTCCCAGGCCAGGCGGGACATTGGGGCTTGGAGCAGCCTGGGACAGTGGGAGGTGTCCCTGCCCATGGCTGGGGTGGGATGGGATGAGATGGGATGGGATTTAAGGTCCATTCCAACCCAAACCATTCCACGATTTAGTGGTTCTGTGGTTCCAAATCTCCTGTACATTTGTTACCCAAGCACCCCCACGGGCTGGGACAAGCGGAGCTGCTGCAGAGGCAGCTGCACATTCCCCTGCTGGGTTGAAGTCTGTCATACTCCTGCCTGTTCTGGCAAAATTCTGGTACAGAGGTGCCAGAAGGGTCTTTGCTCCCCACAGCAGCGTCTGTGCAGTTACAGAAGGCAGGAGAGAGCACCCTCAGGAGAGTGAGATGGGTGCTTTGCTGTGCCCACCTTTCCCAGCTAACCAATCCTGTTATTTTCTTGTGCGTAAAAATATATATATATATGCCTCTGGTGCATTGTTTTTCTGCTTCATCATCTCTTTTCTGCTCCAGGAGCACTCTGCCTCCCCACACTGCAGCTGCCACGGCGGGCACGGCTCGTGCGGGCACTGCTCTCGCGGCGCTCGGCGCTCTGTCCCACCTGTCACCTGCTCACATCACCCTCTGCCGCTCTGGCACACGCAGCAAATCCAGGGCTCTCATTCTCCTCATGTGCTTGTTTTTCTCGGCTGTGACAGTTCTTCATCTGTTTTTTGTGGGGTTTTTTACTTGAACTTCATAAGCTACTAAATTGGCACATTCTCGTATTGTGATTTAATTCTCCATGTCAGGGCTGTCACCTTTATAAATATTTTTCATAAGTTTTATGGATCACTGCCTCAGCAGACTGCTGGGGAGAAGAAGGGGAGTGAATTGTGTCGTAGGATAAGTTGTTGAACATTTTCGTGGCTGTTGGGGTGTAGCTGGGTCTGCCATGTGCTTGCCTGGCTCCAGGATAGCCAGGGAACGGTGCTGTGGAAACACAGCCCCTGTGGTTATTCAAAGGAGCTGAAGTAAAGGGAGCAGGAGGCTGGAACCGGGAAAAGGACAGAGAAATACTGAGGAGGAAAGGAATAATGGAATCATTTCGGCTGGAGAAATCCTGTAAACTCATCGAGTCCAACCATGAGACGGTCTGGTCCGAGCAGTCCATGGGAGACAGGGAAACCACGTCCGAAAGGGCACGAGCGGAGTTGAGACCAAGCTGCCACGGGAACCAGGAGGTGTTTTAATCAGGGAAATGGTGGAACCAGCGAGGAGGAGAGAAGCCAGGGAAGGACATCGGGAAAACAAAACCCTGGGAGGGAGCGAGAGGCAGCCGAGAGCTGTGCAGCGTCCAGACCCCAGTGAGGGACACGGGGAAACAGCAGCCCCAGCTCCCTGCGCTGCAGGATGGTCTGCAGAGGGACCAGCTCCTCCTGGGAAAGGGAAAGGGAAATGCTGCAAAGTCAGCCAGGGGGAGCGGTGGGGGGACAGGGCCCCAGCAGGACCAGGAGGTGCCATAGGGTGCTGCTGAGGACACTCTGAGCTCTGTTCATTCCCAGCTTTCACCCCCTCTGGACCTTCAGCACATCCTGCTGCATCCTGGAAAACAAATAACCCACCAAGGCAGAGCAGAGCAGCTCTGGAGGAGCAGGGTATCCAACACCAGGCAGCACACAGAGCCTCTTCCCTCTGCTTGGCAGCTTCCACGCAGCCCCGGGATTCAGCTGGGCTGCTCTTTCCAGTCGTATCTCTGAAAGGGAAAATGTTCCTGGAAATGGTAAATAAAATTTCATTATCATGACAGATAATGCATTAAAGTGTAACAACATTTTTTTTATTGGATTCATAGATGGTGAAATGAGGGTCATCCATCCCAATCTGCTGTGATAGGTCCTGGCCCTGCGCCGGCTCCATTTTCCCACCCTGGCTCAGTGATGATGGAAGCTGATTGAGGTTTGGATGAGCCGAGCAGGTTTTGCTTTTTATGGAGCTCTACCAGCTGTGTGTGCATCAACCGCACTCCAACTCAATCCACAGCAGACCCAGGGGACGGAGATGCGGAGAGATGGATCCTGAGCTCACACACCTTGTCCAGGAGCCACCAGGCAAAGAACGCCCCTTCGAGAGGGCAACTGAATGGAAAAATCACTGATTTCAGGACCACCGAGGGCACAGCTCCCTACTTGCAAGGAGGCCTTTAGGGTAAGAGGAGGAAGATGCCCTTGTTCTGGGCACAGGGGGAGATCCTGCGCCCCTCGGTGCCTGCAGCTCCCCAGCACCTCTTCCCTTTGCACAGCTCCCTTGGAGCAATCTGGGAGAGTGGAAAGTGTTCCTGCCCATGGAACGGGGGTGGAACAAGATGGGGTCTACGATCCTTCAAACCCAAACCATTTCATGATTCCTTGATTCCCTGACTCTGTGATTTGTGGTTCCCTGATTCTGTGACTCAGGTGTGTAAATGCCTGCAGACCTCCCCTGCCCTGCTGTGTTCAGCACGTTCTAAAGCTTTCTTTATGCAGAGGAAGATGAAGGGAGGCAGATTCCCAGCCTGGGATGGGCTGTGTGCCGCATCCCAAGCGGAGCATCCGTGTCTCGCTCCTTCGCCGCCGCTCCTGATTCCAAACAAAAAGCAAAAGATGTTGATCCAGACTCCTCATTACCAAAAACCTGCAGGAACCTGCTATTCAAACCAGCAATTTGTGTTTCTTTCTATCTTAGGTGTTATTTACTGCTCGTGGAAGGAGCTGCCAGTCGGTTAATTCTGTGGATATTCCTAATTATGGCTGGGGATAATACCAAGGACAATTGAAATAAAATTACTGTAATTTAAATCAAAAAACTTCTCTATGTTTGAAATGATTAAAAGGCCGTGTGTAAATATCATCATGTTTAGATTCATTTTCCCATGAAATTTCAGCAGAATTATTTTCTCTAGCAGGAGATGTTAATAACAATGCCGGGAAATTGAACATCAAGGTTTAACTCGGAGGCAATAAATCAACGCAGCAAAAAGGTGAAGGGTTGTACATTATGAAAACATTTCCCAAGATAATTACAAGTTGGATGCATGTGTTGATTGAGTGGGAAATATTATCGGATAGACAAGGCTGGATTCACAACGGAGATAATCAGGTGAAGTGTTGCTCGGGGATTTTAAGGAAAAGTCAAAATAATGACACAGTGTCTGCAGAGAGGTGCGAACAGCCAGAGTTCCCAATAGACATCAGCTGCCCAGGCCCTGTGCCTGTGCCTGTGACAGGGACGGGGACAGGGACAGGGACAGACCCAGCTGTCCCCCAGCACCAGCTCCTGCTCCGGGAGCTCCAGCCGAGCTCCACAGCCCTGAGGCTGCACCCGGCCAGGGATGGGCAGAGCTTCCCTGGCTCTGGAGGCACCAGCAGAGACCTCTGCAGTGAAACCTCTGAGCCAAGGACATGCTGGGAGGGCACAGCCCTGAAGCTCTGGAATGTTCATTTCCAGCAGGGGGGATGGGCTGGGCAGCAGCACTAAAGCTGCAGTTTGGGTTGGAAGGGACCTCAAATCCCACCCAGTGCCACCCCTGCCATGGCAGGGACACCTCCCTGTCCCAGGCTGCTCCAAGCCCCAATGTCCAGCCTGGCCTGGGACACTGCCAGGGATCCAGGGGCAGCCACAGCTGCTCTGGCAATTCCAGCCCAGCCCTCCCCACCCTCCCAGTCAGCAATTCCCAATTCCCAATATCCCATCTAACCTTGCCCTCCTTCAATTAAGGCCATTCCCTCCCGTGTTTGGGGCTGTTAAATCTTGTGTCAGCTGCTGATGTCATGACTGAAATGATTAGGAGCAAAACTGACCTTTTGGGTCATTTTCCTAAACTTCAGGAGGGAATGAGGCCCTTATGGAAGACTCCTCCCAGGAAGCAAAGTTTAGCCACATTTAAAAGACTCTGTTCTGGCAACCCATTCCAGTCATCTCATTAACTCTGAATAAATATGAGATTCTAATATTAATTTCATTTTCATGTATCCAAATTAGAAGGCAGCAGTGAAGAAAACAACATAATCTGATTAAACAAATTAGAATCACACTGCTAAAATTGCCCTTCAGTATTTATTTTCAACTGCAGTAGCTTAAAAAAATCTGCAAAACAAACTCCCCCAAATGTTAGGGAACAGCTCCCTGGCCATGCTGCTCCCTGGGAAGCTCTGAGCTGGGCGGGCACTGCAGGGCTCAAAGCAGAGATTCCAGATCCAGATTCCACCCCTGCATATGATATTTTCCTTTAATCCTGCCCCAGGCCCAGGGGAAAGCAGGCAACCTTGGGCTGAAAACTGATGTCAGCTCTCCTGGACATCCACTGTTCCTCAGGGAATGCTGTGGCTCCTTGCCAGGACATCAGGTGGGGACATTCCTTAGTGTGAGAATTGTGGCATCCCTTCATAGCCCTGGCAGTGTCCCAGGCCAGGCTGGACAGGGCTTGGAGCAGCCTGGGACAGTGGGAGGTGTCCCTGCCATGGCAGGGGTGGCACTGGATGAGTTTTAAAGTCCCTTCCAACCCAAACCATTCTGGGATTCTGTTAATTATCCCAAAATTATATTAATTTTAAAATCTTTATAGTATTTTATTATTATTGTCACTATATTTTATTATAACATTATTAAATAATCCTAAGTAGTGTTTATTATATTGAAAAAATTGCATCTTGTACTAAATCCATTCAAAACTATCCATCTGTCAGTCATTTAAAATTAAAAAACCACTGCGCAATAAACTGTTATAAGAGAAGTTCAGTTGGACCAATTTCCTTCAGTGTTTCACCAATGATATGGAAAAAGCAGAATTACTTCTCTCCAGAGGGCAGGACAAGGCAGGCGCTGCAAACAAGGCAGGGCTTGGTCAGCCCAGCTTGGCCACGAGCCCCTGGTCCTGTTTGCCCCACGGCCACCCTGGAGTGACAGCAAAGGGCAGGGAGGGGCTGGGGGTGTCCAGGGAAGGGAACGGAGCTGGGAAGGGGCTGAGCCCCAGGAGCAGCTGAGGGAGCTGGGGAAGGGCTCAGCCTGGAGCAAAGGAGGCTCAGGGGAACCTTGTGGCTCTGCACAGCTCCTGCCAGGAGGGGACAGCCGGGGGGGTCGGGCTGTGCTCCAGGGAACAGGGACAGGAGGAGAGGGAACGGCCTCAGGCTGGGCCAGGGGAGGCTCAGGGTGGACAGCAGCAGGAATTTCTCCATGGAAAGGGCGCTCAGGCCTTGGCAGGGCTGCCCAGGGAGGTTTGCAGTGCCCATCCCTGCAGGTGCCCAAGGAATTCCTGGGCTGGGGACAAGGTGGGCATCGGGCACAGCTTTGTCTGGGAGGGCTTCCCAGCCTCAGTGACCCTGGGGTTCCGTGCCTGTGAGGTAAATTGTTGAGTCCTGGGAGCACTCTGGTGTCACTGCGATTATCTCCGTCAGACTGATGAGCTGGAGAACAAACGATCCTGTCCATTCCAATCTCGGCACACCCACGGAGGGATGACCTTGCCTTCGTCAGGATCTGCTCTGTTTAAGGCCTCGTTGATTCAATAAGACCCCCACAGTAAATATTTATAAAACATCACATTAAAAATTATAGGTTATTCAAATTTAATTTGCATTTATACTTCCAAATCAGGTTATTATATAGCAGAAATGTACTGAAATTAAATTCATAATGCACATTACAGCAATTGGAGGAAATTGTACCTTGAAGCAATTTGTATTTAAAATTCTGTCTGTGTGCTTCTTCACTTTCCTGCTGCCTGTAAATAAATTTACAAAGCATTTCCAGTGACAGCCATAGTGTTCCAGCTGCAAATTGATGTAGTTTGAAACAAAGAACAATTACCACTTAAGCAGATCCTGTGTTACACTAAATCTTAGAGCATTTGAATTCCCTGGCAAAACAAAAGGAAGTGATTTTTCTTTTCCCCTTAATCCGCAACAATTCTTGTCAGGTGGAAAAGGTTCGGGCACTAACCCTGTGCCTGTTTGTCTTTCTGAAGAACCAGTTTTCCAAGGGGTCAGAGCACAGCTGGGCAGGAGACCAACGGCCCTAGTGACAGCGCTGTAAATCCCGGGCTTGGAGAGCTGCTGAAACTAAATCAGCCCAAAGCCCTCCCCAGCAAACAGATCCATCAAAATGCCTTCCCTGAGAAGTTCTGCCTCCTTGGTCTCAGCCACAGTCCTGAGAAAAAATATTAAATCATAAAAGCATGGATTGGTTTGAGTGGGAAGGGACCTTAAATCCCACCCAGTGCCACCCCTGCCATGGCAGGGACACCTCCCACTGTCCCAGGCTGCTCCAAGCCCCAATGTCCAGCCTGGCCTGGGACACTGCCAGGGATCCAGGGACACAAATCCAGGTACGAGGCTGTGCAGCAGCCAGTGCTGGAATGGTTCACAGGGCAGGAAACCACGGCACTTCCAAGGAGGTTCCTGGAAAATCATGGAATCAGGGAATGGTTGGGTTGGAGGGGACCCTAAAGTTCATCTACAAATCGCTCTGGTGGCTGATTTTCCACGCAGCTGTGCAGTGGGAGCAGTGCTGCTCATCCCTGGGAGCTCTCCAGAGTGCAGGCACTGGAGAGCTCCTCTGGGCCGTGCAGGAGGTGCCACACAGGGGACACAGCTCCAGGGCTGTCCCTGTGCTCTCTGCAGGGCACGGAAGGCAGGGGAACATGGAAACAGAGCGAGGACAAAGCTCCATCCTCAGGGGAGACTGGACAGATCCAAACGAGATGTTGTGCAGGACAATATCGACTGCAAAGTGACAGATCAAACACAACCACTCCCGCTCACAGTGGTGTTTATTTTAACATCTGATCCCACGTGTGTAATGCTCACTCCTTAATTAACATTTTCCCTTTTGCCATTTTAAATTGATTTCCTGCATTGTGTTTATTACATTTTTTTCTGTTGGCTCTCTTTTCCCTTTGGAGGAAAAGCAAACCTTGGGCCATCAGCATCCCCTCCCAACACAGATTCTGCCACGTTCCTGCAGTGACCAATCTCCTTTCATTACCTGACAGGTGTTCCTGCGCTGTCTCCTTCCCTCTTCCACCAGCTGAGGGTGGATTTACAGAAGGCTGCAGCCTGGAGGGACGGAGCCTCAGCTTCCTCTGCAGGGACAGGTCAGGACAGGGCAGGGACAGGTCAGGACATGGCAGGGACAGCTCAGGACATGGCAGGGACAGGTCAGGACACAGCAAGGACAAGATCAGAACATGGCAAGCAAGATCAGGACATCTCAGGGACAGCGAAACTCTCCGAGACAGGGCCCAGAGTCGCTGTAGGAAAAGATTCTTTTTAATTCCCGTCTGGGACGGCCATGCCTCCCTGGTATTGCACCCCCATTCCCAAAGTGGTGACAGTGCCTCTTCCAAGGTGACTAACGGGGCTGAGCTGGTGCATTTTCTGTCTTAAGTCATTGATTTTTGGATTCAGGTGCAAATCCAAAAAAGCCGGTTATGGGATTTACATTCATTCTGAATAGAAGAAATTCATACATTTCTTCAATCCCCCCAGTTCCTTGGAGCAATAGCTTTCCTTGTCACTCTGAAAATCTCTGTTGTGTCCTTCTGATGCCTCTGTAATAGTTTGTTTAGACTTTGTTTCAGAATCACAGGGAAACTCTCACACCTGAGGAAATCACACACAGCGATTTCGTTGTTGCTGCTGTTGAATATGACAAAGTGAGAGAAGAAAAAGGGACACCAGTCAATTATTCTGTGTCTAAACTTCCCTGATTTTTAAAGCACGAATTCCAACGAAAGGGGCTTTCCCTGAGCAGGGAGCTCCTGCCTGTGGGATTTGTTGGTTTTGTTTCAGATGGTTGGGACGGAGACGAGAGATCTCTGGAGTTTGGTCTTAGAGCATGAGGTTTATTGTGAAAGGTGTGGGTGTAGGGGAGCTGCTGGGAGCTGCCAGACACAGCTCAGAGCAGGGAGAGAGGGGAGAGAGCAAGAGGGAGCAAGAGAGGGAGAGAGAGTAGATCGAATGAATGAAGAAGAAGAAGGAATCCCGTGGTTGCCATTTACAATACAATAAATCATCTTCTGTGCTGAATATTCTAATTTTCACTAACCAATCTAGAACAAGCTACAAATCCTACAACATTTACACACAGCCTAGGAGAGTCATTGCATTATCATACGGCGTTATATTTTAAACTCTAAAAACTGCTTTTTGGACCCTCTGCCAAGCTGGCAGGGTCTGCTCTTCCCCTTGGAGCTGTCTGCAAGCAGAGGGGATTGTTTAATCCAAAGGGGATTCCCTTCAGTGGCCACACCATTGTTTTCCAGTTGTTCAGTACCTGGGGTTTGGGATCTCAGAGCTTGTCTTCATTTCAATCTCGCTGATAGTTTCCATATTCTCAGCAGCTTTTGCCAGGTAATCATATTGATAAGCCTTTCCTATTTCATCCTCCCCAACACCTGCCAGGGCTCTCTGCAGCTCACCCACACTTTCTCCTGCGTTCAGCCCCTGCAGCCCAGCCTGACAGGACCTGGGGGATGTGGATGTGCTCAGCGTGGGCCAATCCCAGCCTAACAAAACTCTGCCTCTTCTGCCCTTCCAGGAAGGTGATATTTTTCAGATTTCTTATTACAGAAAAGAAAGACTAAACATCAAATAATTTTTCAACCATTGTGGCCACGCTCTGCAGGGTATTGGCAGTTAAATATCGAATTGACCACCTTGGGGTCAGTAGAACACAGACCACTTCATTTCAGCTCCTGAAATATTGAATGCAGCCGGCTGTGAAAGTGAGTAATTGCCCATGCCCTTATTTAACGTGTGAAGTGACAAGGGAAGATGAACTTTCTGGCTGGGGACAAGGGTGATCTCTTCACAATTTGCATCACCAAGATCATCATCTAATCCATTTTAACCTGACGGTGAGGATGCTGAACCCTGAGGGCTCCAGGGGGAATCTCAAATATTCTTGGCATGCAGGAGCAGAAGTTGAAGCTCCTCTCACTGTGCTGGGTTGGCACCACAGGGTTTTGGTGGTCGGGCTGCCCCAGGCTGGAGCAGGGAGGAGTGTGAGGAGTCCAAGGAGTCCAAGGAAGGAGCAGCAGAGACAAGGAGTGCTGAGCTGAGCACAGCCCCAGCTGCTCATTGCCGGTGTGGCTGGGAGAAATCGGGAGGGCAGCTCACCCTGGGAACCAGGTAGGGGTGGGACTGAGGTGCTGAAGACGCCATTTTATTTCTCATTACCCTGCTCTGATTTGCTTGGTAACACATTGGACTAATTTCCCTAGGTTGGATCTGTTTTGCCTGTGCCAGTAATTGCTGAGTGACCTCTCCCTGCCCTTCCCTCCACCCCTGAGCCTTTCCGGAAGTTTTCCCTCCCCTGCCCAGCCGAGGACAGCAGTGATGGAGCCCTGGGTGGCTGCTGTCCCCGGGCAGGGTCAGCAGCTCCCGTGGAGCCCCCGAGGAGCTGAGCAGTGCCCGAGAGTCACAAAGCTGCGGCGATGCTGTGACGCTGCCCTGCCCTCTCTGCTGCCCTGCTGCACCCCTGGCTCAGCTTTCTGCAGATCAGCAGGGCAAGGACACCTCCTCACTCTGCAGTGCTGCTAATTTTGGTGTCTGGGGGCTTCTCAGCACTGACACAGATTCTCTCAAAGAGAAAGGTGAAGCCTCTTCCTTTTCACAACTACAGCAGAACAGACCCCGGGGAGTGAAACCTGATGTATTTTGGATATGAGTGAGGAGATGCAAGATGACAGCGTGGATGTCTCTAAACTTACAGAGAGCTGGGAAGTGAGTAGGAAAAACCCCTCCTGTTCTTCCCAGGGCCTGGGCTAAGGGAATCACTGCGCTCATGAGCTTACTCCGAAGCTGATTTTATTTCAACTCTTGGATCCACCTGAGCATTGCATTTATGATTTCTTTTAGAGTGCATTTAAGGACCATTACTCAGTGGCTGCTTGTGGCTGTCAGAGTGCTGCTGAGACTGCCAAAAATGAAGGGTCGGTGCCTCAAAACCATGTGCAGCAGCACGGCCAGACAAAAACCCCCCAACACCCTGAGCCTCCGACCCTCGCTGTGGGGCAAGGGTGTGAAACCTTGTCCTTGTCACCCAGTGACCGGAAGAGCCAGTGCCACTGGTGCTGGCTCTGGAGGGAACAGGACTTTATGGGAACAAGCTCCAGCCCCAGCTCTGCTGAAGGCCAAAGTCAGAGCCTGTTGGAGGCAATGAGGACATGGCTGGCCTTTAAACCACAGGTCATGGTGACACTCGACAGGCAGAGCAGGTCACTGAGCCGCCGCTCCCAGGCTCTCACAAGCCCTGGAAATGGGCTGGTGGGTGCCTGACTGAATCACAGACAGCACTGAGAGCCAGCGGAGCCCAGGGCAGGAGCCAGTCTGGCAATGAGAGCTGATCTGGGCTGAAACAAAGTGGTTATGGGTTTTTGTGAAAAACCCAGCCTGCTCTGTTGGGTTTGGAGAAGACATCCTGCACAAGGACTCTATGGGATTGGGGTTAGAGTTACACGTGGAATGGTGAGTAAAGGGAGACAAAAACGTTTGCAACTAAAAATAATCTTCTCTTGTCATGTGAGAAAAATCTTCTGATGGTCTCTTACAGACATTATCCAGCAAAGGTGAGGTTTTATTTCTCACTAAAACACACATGTCAATTAACCAAACACGATTTTGTTTTGCTTTTATGACTGTTTGTATGTGGGTTTAGAGTCAAAGCACATGGAAAGCCCTGCTCAGCTGAGAAAGGAAACCCATTCCGTGCCAAGGTCTCCATCAGCAGACTCCCAGATGGCCCCTGGGGCCGGGTGGAGATGGGCCCTGCTCCATTCCCCATTCCTGCCTGGATAACACAGGGCTCCCCAGGGATCTCACAGCTCATTACTAACATTTTTAGGAAGAGGCACTAGGAACAAAAGCCATTTTTCTCAGGTTTTTTTGCATGCACTGACCTTCTGAGTCAATATCCTCCTGTGGATCAATAAACTGAGCTTGTGCCTGCAGGCGGTGAAGGAATTTCTGCTACCACAATGCTGAAATGATGGGGAACACCAGGAGAGGTGGAGAGAATATTGTTCAGCAAAGGTTGAAGATAATTGAAAGACGGGAAAGTTGTCTGTTGGCAGGAAAAATTAATAATATTACTGCCATACTGAGATCAAAGATTTCTCCAGTGCCTTTTCTTTCCTTCAAGGGTGAGCAGAGCCTTGCGGTCAGTGCTGCTGTAGGTCAGCACAGAGCCTGCAAAGCTCTCTGATGGAAAATCAGGAACACTGAAATTCCTGCTGGTTACACTCACAGCTCTGGGTACAGAGCCTGGCTGTCAAAGGGAGGCACACAGAGCTCCCCAAGGCTGGCACCTCTCCCTCTGAGTGCCCTCATCAAGGACACAGCTCCAGCTCAAAGGGCTCAAAGCCGACCCTGCAGCTGCTTCTCGCTCTGGAGGCAGCCAGACACCCGAGCCTGCGGAAACCACAGGTAACAGCACGGCACAGGGGGTGACAGGGGCGCTTGGCTAAATCTAGGGAGGGTCCATGCATTATAAAACACCTCCCCCAGCAGAGTGACCCTGACAGAGACCTGGCAGTGACAGAGCTGCAGGAGCTCTGTGCCCTTTGCCTGGGGCAGCAGGAGGTGACAAGGGAAGCACAGGGGACCCTTGAGAGAGAACACTCCATGGGTGGCTTCTGCCTGACTGAGCATCCAGCAGCTGCATGGCTCCTACAGCTGGGAATGTCGCATCCCCGCACTCACAGAGGATTTGGAGACTCCATTAGGTGTCAAATCTGAATTTATCAAAAAAGAGAGGTGTCCAAGGAATGACTGGACATGGAATTCAAGGAAGGACTGGACGTGGCACTCAGTGCTCTAGGCCGGGGGACAAGGTGGGATCAGGCACAGGTAGGACACGATGATCCTGGAGGCCTTTTCCAGCCTCGGTGACCCTGGGATTCTGTTCTGTGATGCTATGAAAGGAGGCAGAGTGCAGGACGTGGGAAGAGTGGACGGAATTGTGCCTGCATGGACCAAGGAGGGAAAACACTGACACCAATCCAAGTGGAAGAGGAACAGGTAAAGCATTGTGTGGGAAACAGGAGAAGGGCAGTCAGGAACAAAAACAGCTGTAAGAGGCAGGAGGAGTGCCTGGATAAGCACAGGGATCATGCAAAGCAGGAGGGTCGGTGTTCCCAACAGCGTGAGCAGGGCACACGGATGGAACAGGACTTGGGGCACTCAGGCTGAAGTGCCACAGGAATTCCTCAGGGACAGGAAAAGGTCTGTACAGGAGCAGCCTAATGAGGCCGCGTTCTTTAGCCTAAATAAGGCAAGGCTGGGGGAGGACGTGATTGCTCTCTTCGAACACCCCAAGCGGAAAACATCAGGGAGGGATAACAGGCCATTAATTCTAAAAATAAATTTGGCATAAGAACAAATGCCAACAAACTGGCCATGAATAAATATATCCTTGAAAAATATGGCAGTATAATTAGAAAAAAAATCTTAAAAAGCAGATCCCACTTCAGGTGAGACCCCACCTGCAGAGCTGCCTCGAGCAGGGAAAGGACCTGGAGCTGCTGAGAGAGTCCAGAGGAGGCCACAGAGCTGCTCCAGGGCTGGAGCTGCTCTGGAGCCAGGCTGGGAGAGCTGGGAATGTTCCCCTGGAGAGGAGAAGGACGCAGGGAGAGCTCAGAGCCCCTGGCAGGGCCTGAAGGGCTCCAGGAGAGCTGCAGAGGGACTGGGGACAAGGCATGGAGGGACAGGACACAGAGAATGGCTTCCCATGGCAGAGGGCAGGGCTGGATGGGATATTGGGAATTGGGAATTGCTGCCTGGGAGGGTGGGCAGGCCCTGGAACAGATTCCCAGAGCAGCTGTGGCTGCCCCTGGATCCCTGGCAGTGTCCCAGGCCAGGCTGGACATTGGGGCTTGGAGCAGCCTGGGACAGTGGGAGGTGTCCCTGCCATGGCAGCGGTGGCACTGGGAGGGATTTAAGGTCCCTTTCAACCCAAACCTTCTGGGATTCCGTGATTGAATTGCAGACTCTGGAGCAGGGGGTGCTCTCCAAGAGGAGCAGGGGGTGCCCACAACATTTCTGCCCTCGGTCTCAGGGAGTTCCTAAAGAGGAGGGAATCGCTGCCATGGGGGCTCAGGGGTCTGTCCCCAGCAGCCCTGCCTGCCTGTCCCCGTGCCCCCGCACAGACATTCCGTGCCGCGGACAGCAGGCTCTGACATTTCAGCGCTGCTGCTCTAATGAGCACCGAGCGAGCTGACGAGCCCCAGAGCTCAGCTGCATCCCCGGGAGGTGCTCCTGCCTCCCGCCCGGGCACTGCAGCCCTGCCAGCCCTGCCAGCCCTGCCAGCTGGCACAGGGCTGCTGGCACAGGGCTGTGTCCTGCACGGCGAGGAAGCACTGGGAGCCCCGGGGAGCCCATGGCCACAGCGCTGCCCATGCCACGAGCTGGCTGCGGGACATGCGGGATGTCCATGCCCGGGGCACTCCGGACACTGCCCAGGGCGCTCCAGACACTGCCCAGGGCACTCTGGACACTGTCCAGGGCACTCTGGACACTGCCCAGGGCGCTCTGGACACTGTCCAGGGCGCTCTGGACACTGCCCAGGCTGCTCCACACACTGCCCAGGCTGCTCCACACACTGCCCCGTGCCCTGCAGGAGCTGCTGGCCCTTGCCACCGCCCGTGCCTCTGGAGTCAGAGGCCACAGAATCTCCTGAGCTGAAGGGAGGGACCCACAAGGATCATCCAATCCAACCCCTGCTCTGCAAGACAGCCCAACAGTCCACACCTGAGAGCGCTGTCCAAACGCTCCTAGAAGTGTCCTTGGAAGTTCATGAAGGGCATCTCCATCCGTCTGCGGCTCTGCTGCGTTCCTGAAGGGAAGGGAAGGTTTGGGAAGGGAAGGGAAGGTTCAGGAAGGGAAGGTTTGGGAAGGGAAGGTTTGGGAAGGTTTGGGAAGGTTTGGGAAGGTTTGGCAAGGTTTGGGAAGGGAAGGTTTGGGAAGGGAAGGTTTGGGAAGGTTTGGGAAGGTTTGGGAAGGTTTGGGAAGGTTTGGGAAGGTTTGGGAAGGTTTGGGAAGGGAAGGGAAGGGAAGGGAAGGGAAGGGAAGGTTTGGGAAGGGAAGGGAAGG
>VZRL01005871.1:37158-51569 GCA_013397895.1 Origma solitaria
TCTCTGGGGTGTGTGTGACACTGTCTCTGGGGTGTGTGACACTGTGTCCAGGGAGTGTGTGACACCGTCTCTGGGGTGTGTGTGACACTGTGCCTGGGGTGTGTGTGACACTGTGTGGAGTGTGTGACACTGTGGGGTCTGTGACACTGTCTCTGGGGCGTGTGTGACACTTTTGGGTGTGTGTGACACTGTCCCTGGGATGTGTGTGACCCTGTGGGGTGTGTGTGACGCTGTCCCTGGGGTGTGTGACACTCTGTGGCGCAGGAGGCTCCGGGGCCACGCTGCTCCTGCGGACACTGCCGTGCCTGGATCCTGCCAGAGCCCCCGGAACAGCTCCCGCGCCTCCAAGGCAGAATTCCTCGCCTCAGGCCTTTGTGTGCCTGCATCCTGACAAGCTGCCTTCGAATAATTTGATAATTGAAGGTTGTAATTCATGAATCTTAATGTTTACTTGATTTAATTGAGCATTAGCACTAATTAAAACAAGTCAGTGGCTTCAATCCCAGTTCAAGAACTTGGCGAGAAGGAGAAAGTGATTCCTGCCTGTGCTCAGATAAATCTCTGTTATGATAAACAATGGGAATGAGATGAATAAATAATGTTTTATTTTGCTCATCCTCGCTTTTCTGTCAGTGCCACGGAACAGAGATGTTATCAAACAGATCAGGAATATGCTGGGCTTTCCTCCACTGAAAAATATTGCAATAAAATAGGAAACATGTTCTCCATCCTTTCTTCTGCCTCTGGAGAAAAGAGAAAATTATTCCTCTTCCAAAAACAACTCAGTTTTTAAAGTATTGGGGATAAATTCTGCAACCTCTGGCCTGATCCAACTCTAAGTGAACTCATATTTCCATTTCTACTGATATAAAAGAAAGAAAAACAGCCTGAGGGTTCATCATCCAAGCAGAAATTCCCTTTGAAATTACAGATTTGCCTAAGAATCACAGGTTTGTCTTCCAAAACTCTAAAACTCTGTCTTTCCTTAATTCTTTTTAGGTTTTGCAGCAGACTTCCGTCAGCAAGGAGCTCATGCTTAGGAAAAGGAACTGCATTTTTAACTGATAAGTGACTTTTCACTGAGGGATGGAGAGATGGGACAGCCACAGCTGCTCTGGCACCCTGGGCCAGGCCCTCCCCACCCTCCCAGGGAGGAATTCTCAATTCCCAATGTCCCATCCAGCCCTGCCCTCTGGCACTGGGAAGCCATTCCCTGTGTCCTGTCCCTTGTCCAAGCCCCTCTCCAGCTCTGCTGTGACTCTGGCACACCTTCCCCGGTGGCTGCTGTCCAATGGAACATCTTCATCAGCACACACGGGGCTGGATGAGGAGAGGGATTCCCGTCTGTTCCCATTAAACACAGGCACGTGAAGGGTGTTTTAAAGGAGAGCATGAAACTTGCACAAGAAATTAATTTAAAGGTGAGCTATTCATAAAAATTACCCAGAGCTGCTGCCAGTGGGATGCACTCACAGAACTGCTGACAGAACTGCAGTTAATTAAACCCCACCTAGATTTATATTTTTGCTTATTAACTAAACCTATTGATTTAAGCTTGCCACAAATGCACATTCTGTAAATAATTCTGTTCCTAATTAAATAATTCCTGTATTATGTCAAGGTATAAAGAATAAATTACTTGTAACTACTTCTGTTTCAGCCCTTAATCAATACCTGAGCTGAGCTATTTTATATCTCATGTAATTTTTTCACGGAAGTGCTCAGCTCTCAGAGAGGCTCTGTCCTGGGCTGCCATTGTCTGAGTTGAAAAATGACACAGTTTTAAATGTTGCTGTGAATGTAGAGCTCCAAAGTGCTTTGCTTGGCACAGGACAGGAGCTGGAGTGCCCTGAGTGCCAGAGGGCTCCTGGCCCAGGGCCTGTGGAAAAGGGGAATTCTCCTCACCAGGTCTGGTGCCAATGAGCCCAACCCAACTGTCAGACCCCAGACAGAGACTGCAGGGTCAGGAAATAAAGCTCCAAACTAACTCCGAACTGGACAGCTTTGATCCCGCTCTTGTCCCGGTCAGGAAATGTGACATTTCTCCAGCCCTTGCTAAGGACGCTCTGTGTCTCACGGCATCGTTTTGGGCTGAGCAGAGCCATCCTCACCCCAGCCCAGGCAGGCACTTCACCCAGCTGGTCACAGCCAGGGTGGAATTCGGGATATGGAGCAGCCAGGAATCACAGACTGCTTTGGGCTGGGAAAGCCCTCTGAGCCCGTGGAGCCCAGCCCTTCCCAGCACTGCCAAGGCCACCCCTGCCCCTGTCCCCAAGTGCCACATCCCCAGGGCTTTAAATCCCCCCAGGGATGAGGACTCCACCCCTGCCCTGGGCAGCTGTGCCAGGGCTGGACACCCCTTCCCATGGCTTCAGCCCTCAGCCAACCCGAAATTCCCTGGCACAACCTGAGGCCATTTCCTCTGTCCTGTCCTTGCTCCCTGAGCCCTTTCCCAGCTCTCTCAGTCACTCCTGGGGCTCCAGCCCCTCCTCAGCTCCATTCTCTTCCCTGCACATGCTCCAGCCCCTCCTCAGTTCCATTCCCTTCCCTGGACACGTCCCAGCCCCTCCCCAGCTCCGTTCCCTTCCCCAGACCTGCTCCAGCCCCACCCCAGCTCCTTTCCCTTCCCTGGACACATTCCAGCCCCTTCCCATCTCCGTTCCCATCCCTGGACATGCTCCAGCCCCTCCATGTCCTGGGCCTGGGGACCCCAAGCCTGTCCCAGCACTGGAGGTGCCCCAGCAGTGCCCTGGCCCTGCTGCCACCACAGTGCTGGGACAGGCCACGGTCCCTGTGGAAGTTTAAAATTGAATATTCTTCAATTAAATCTGAATGAAGGATAAATCTGAACAATAAAGTTACCCGAAGAAAAAGCAGCAAGTGCAAGGATGTTTCGCTAGGAGAAGAAAAAACAAGCAGACAAAATTAATCAAGGAATAACAGACTATTTGCTTTAATTATTTGCCCAAAGCTCTGTGGAGGCTGTGTGTAAAATCCCCATCATTATCTGCTGCAATGGAGATGCAACCACAGCAGAGCTCAGTAAATCACTCCTTCTCCATAACCTGGGATGGGCCTCTTCCACACTTAGAAGGAAAGCCAGGCTTTGATTCATTTTTGGGTTCTGATCCCTCGGAAAAGTGTCCCTGCTGATCCCTGAATCTGCAGCACCCCTTGGTGGGTCCAGGAGGAGCCCTGACCAGCCAAGGGTCTCCTCAGTGCCACCCTGGGCACCCTGGAATCATTGGAACAGGGTCTGGGAACTGTGACCACTGCACTTAATGTGAGAATGATCTCATTTAAATTCCATGTTTTTAAACCTTCAGAACAATGCTGCTAAACCAGGCTGTACCTCATTAGCCAAGGTTTCAAACTGGGAGTCATTATTTTAGAAGTCTGTTTGCTGTTTTACTGCCACAGGAATGCCAAATGAAAAGGGGGGAAAAGGTACCTTTTCCACTTTTATTGTGTTCAAATGAGCTAAAAAGGTTCTGGATCAAAAAATGAGCTCTGCATATTAAAAAAAAAATCCAAATGAGCTTTTTTTTTTAATCTGTTATTGCCATCATTCCCTTTGCCTTCACAATCTCCACATTTAAAAAGGCAATATGAGAATAATATCAGTAATGCAGAGTAGGTAATAATCGCCCAAGACAGGTGGAATAGCTTCATTACACCAAAAACTTCAGTTTGGTATTGATCACAATCTTTTGCAAATTAGTTTCAGTTTGGTGAACAGTTTCAGCCAAAACCCTTAGATTTTTTGATCTGAGTTTCTGTTATGCCTTTACTATATTTCCACATGTCATCTCATTCTGGAAATAGCAATAGAGATCTTCAAAGAGAAAAAAATCCCCTAAAAATGCCCTAAAAAAAGGCTTTTAAAAGCAAACAACATTTTTCCTTCGAGTGCAGCTGCATCCACCTTTTACAAGGTGAAGATGAAATACTGAGTATGGGATAAATCATGGAACAAATATAAGAGTCAAAGCTGAAAAATATATTTATTTGGACTGAAAGAGTTTTGCCTTCAAAACCAGAACAGTAAGAAATGATCTATCACTTGGTTTGCCCAGGGTCGAGTCTGTCCTTGGGGCTGGTTCAGACAGACCACCCTCCTCTTTCCTTCATCCCAGGTCATTCCCAGAGCCACCAGGTCATTCCCAGTGTGATAAATACATATGATAGTGCTAGCTTTTCATGAATATTCAGTGTGTGTATGGTTTTATTCTCTTTATATAGAAGTAGCCTTGTTATAAAGATAGAAGTATATAACCAATGTTTTAATTTCTGTTATTAACTAGATTTTGATATAGTAGTGAAGTAACTGATAGAGTTAGTTTAAAAGGCTTATACTTTCACTAACCACACTGCCTGCTTGACTGGATAACACCCAAAGAACAGCACAGACAAGACCTGCCAGTGATACCTGACTATCAGCCATAACCAATGCAAGGACCACGGAGAAAAGCCCAAACTGGAGACGATAACCAAGACTGGAAGAAACCACAGCCCAAAAACGCATGCTCTAAAAAGGCGGGACCAAGGAGGAGCCATGCAAAACAGTTCTTGGAACATGCAAAATAGTTCTGAGAAAAGTCTGAATATGCATGAATGCTTACAGATAGGCATGAGGCTGATGCAATACAGAGTATTTAAGACGACTCCCTCAATGGCAGGTGTGCTTCTTGGCTTAGGGCCAAGCACCCAGCGCTGTTCCTTTGCTTTATTGTTTTTGTCCCCTATTGTCCTTTATTAAACTTTTAAATTTAAACAGGAAAGTGAACTTAGTTTTTCACCCCAGGGCCGCCAGGTGGTTCCCAAGGCCACCATCACCCCAGGGCCACCAGCCCATCTCAGAGCCACGAGCACAGGCAGAGAGCTGTGGTTCCCAGGCTGTCCTGGCGGGAGCAGGAGCCTTCCACAGCTCCGGCTCCTCGGCTGGCTGTGTCCTTCCTGCCTCGGAGAGGTGACAAACCTTTTATCCCATTCTTCCACCAAGCCCAGATTAACTTCTTAACACAGCTTTGGGAAATGGCCTTCCAAATCCTCCCAAAGCGCAGCAGCTCGCACAATGCTGAGGGTTTATGGCCAAACTCTTGGAAGAGAGCCTTTGTTTGGATTCTCCCCAACGAGCACGGCCGAGCTCTCTCCCATTCCAGGGAGAAGTGCAAACCCTGGGTGCAGGGAGCTGTCCCAGCCTGTGCCAGGGGAAAAAACAGCCTGAAAAAAAAAGGAAAAATATGGAATACAGAATTGCCTCTTCAGCCTGAATATTTTAACCCAGAGGAAGTCAAGAGCTGACTCTCTCATGGTGTGCGTGGATTGATCCATGTTTCCCTTTTAAAGAAAAGGTTTTTTAATGTATCAGGCAAGGAAATTCTGAGCTCTGTTTGGTGGGATTTCAAACAAGAAATTCTGCACACTAGAAAGCAATCTCACAAGGAATCAACTTGGTAAGGGAAATGTAATTACATGTACAGACACTCCCGTACTTGAACTCCCGAAATTATGAGTAGCTGCTTCTCTAAAAATTATCCTCTCAGGAATTGATGAAAAGGGACAAAAATCTGCATCTTGTCTTTCACAGTGACCCTGCTGAGAGACTGAGAGTATTGTGGCAATGGTCTGAACTCTTCAAATCAAAATCAAACCAAATTCTCCCCTGGCACCCTCCAGAACAGAATTATTACCATGGAGACTTCATACAAAAATAGTAATAGTGATCCTAATTAATAGGCATTAAGTCTTTCCATCACAAGACATTCAGAATCTGCCACGTTCACTGTTAAATCCAGCTGAAAATGATTAGGAATTGTTGTTTTTCAAGCTGAAGCCTCTGATCAAATGCAGTGGCTGAGTCCCCGAGTGGTGAAGGGCCTGGGCCAAGTGCAAACAGAGACAGCAGCGAATCTCAGCAGAGCTGCTGGGTTTGGGGACATGTACACTGAATTTCTGTTGGGTTTCTGTGAACACATGCATTAACTGGCCCTGTGCCACCGAACTCTGCCACCATCACAGCTCTGCGCAGAGCCCTGCCTGCTCCGGAGCCAAACTGGGGCTACTGGCGCTGCTGGGGCGGGAGGGGACCGGGGGGACAGAGGCTGTGGGGCTGGGTGGACTCCTTTCCCCTCTTGGGATTTGTGTGGGACAGGGGTTTCAGCTTCAATCTGTCAGAGAATTATGGAATCCTGGAATGCTTTGTGATGGAAAGGACCTCAAATCCCACCCAGTGCCACCCCTGCCATGGCAGGGACACCTCCCACTGTCCCAGGCTGCTCCAAGCCCCAATGTCCAGCCTGGCCTGGGACACTGCCAGGGATCCAGGGGCAGCCACAGCTGCTCTGGCAATTCCAGCCCAGCCCTCCCCACCCTCCCAGACAGCAATTCCCAATTCCCAATATCCCATCCAGCCCTGCCCTCTGGCACTGGGAAGTCAAAAAAGGAAGACTGATCCTTCCAAACACAGTCTAATCCTACAAGAAAGCAGGTGCCCAGAAAAAGAAGGATAAATTGTCCCTGGACTTAGCTCACATTTTTTTCAATTGACTGCAGATGGAATCTGTGGGATGGATATTTTTCCCCAGTATCATCGATTTGATTGGTGATTATCGGCACATTATATTATTTACTGCTGCTCTCTAAGTCTGCCTCTGTGTCAGCTCCGACAGCAGCCTGGGCCGGGGCGCTGGGGGGGCACAGGTGCCATGTCTGGGTGAAATTCAGATTCCATGGATTTAGAAAACTGCTAAAGCAGAGGGAGATATTTCCTACTCTTTGACATCTCTGAAAAGCTGTTAAATCACCTGTCACCCAGAGCACATCCCGGGTGCATATGAGGGAAACCCAGGTCACTAATGATGATCATTCGGATTCAATAACCAATGGAATTTTCTGGATTCATAGGTGTGTTTCTGTGGGGAGCACAAACGCCTGGATATTTTTACACTGAAGGTGGCCCTGAGCTTTTTAGCACTCACCTGCAGCTTTTTGCTTTGCTACATTTTTGCTTACATAGGAATTTTTTAAACATATTCAAGACTCCTGAGCAAGAAGCCTCTGGAAGATGACATTACCATGGGATAGGACTGATAAGATGGAGCTCTGTGGTACAAAGGTTAATTCTTTTTGCATAAAATGTAGCAGATCAAACACCCTGTGGGATTATTCCTCAGTTTGCCTTTTTCCAGAGGAGCACAAGGGGCTCACAGGGTCTGACATCTTGGAGGGCTGCTCTCCCTTTGGTCTCTACAAGAACATCCCAGAGGGGATTGGGACCAGGTGGGATTCAGGGTCCCTTCCCCACCCGGCCATTCTGCACTCCCATGGGCTCCTGGAGGATATCCAGGGTGGCAGCTCTGCCACTTGTATTTTGGTGTTGTCAGACATGCCTGGGAGAGCTGTGTGGGTGAGGAGTTGGGTGACTGCAGGGTGACGTTGCGGGGTGACATTGCAGGGTGACATTGCAGGGTGACATTGCAGGGTGACAATGCAGGGTGACATTGCAGGGTGACATTTCAGGGCCATGATGCTGGAAGTGACAGCCCTGTCCATGGAGTGTGTGTGTGTGTGACCTCTCCTATCCACTCCCAAAGGTCACGTTTTCCTGGCATTCTGGATGTGACTGCCAGGGCAGTGCCTGTCCCCTGTGCTGCCACTGCTGAGGTCACTCCTCCAGTCCTGGGGACAGTTTTTGGCAGTGAGGGGCTGGAGCATGACCAGGGAAGGGAATGGAGCCCCAGGAGCGACTGAGGGAGCTGGGGAAGGGCTCAGCCTGGAGCAAAGGAGGCTCAGGGGGACCTTGTGGCTCTGCACAGCTCCTGCCAGGAGGGGACAGCCGGGGGGGTCGGGCTGTGCTGGCAGGGAACAGGGACAGGAGGAGAGGGAACGGCCTCAGGCTGGGCCAGGGGAGGCTCAGGGTGGACACTAGGGGGAAAAAAATCATGGAAAGGGTTGTAAATAATTTAAACAGACTGGCCAGGGCAGGGTGGAGTCCCCACCCCTGGAAGTGCTCAGAAATTTGTGGATGTGGCACTTGAGACCGTGATTTAATGGTGCCCATGGAGGTGGTGCTGCACTGAAGGTTGGGCTGATGGTCTCAAAACTCTTTCCAGCCTTAGGGATTCTGTGAGTCTATGGAAATATGTTTGGCCTGACAGAATTCCTCGTGCTCGGAAGCAGCTCTGCCTCCCTCCTGGTTTCCCTCAGGAGTATGCCTCCCGTGGTGGCTGTGGCTCCTGGTGCTGTTCCATGTTTAGGAGTCACAGTGTCGGGAACGCCGGTGGGTAGTGGCTGCGTGGTCGGGGAAGCTTGGGAAAACACATTTTCTTGGGAATGACTGTGCTTTTTGTGAGCAGCCATTTTTTAGGGTTATTAAACTGAACATCCTGGCAAGTTGTGCCACTTCCATCAAGATTTTCCTGTAACCATTCCATATGTTCTCACATCAAATTATCCCGGGGAATGTGGGAAAGGACTCAGCTCATTGTCAAGGGGGAGGGATGAATGCCTGTCTGCCCTGGAGACTGCAGCACGCTGAACGCACAGTGCACAGGAACGTGGACAGGAGCTTGGGGAAGTGCTCGGGGCAGAGCAGCTCAGCTCGGGCACTCCGGGCTCCAGCAGAAGCTCTGGCAGTGGCAAACCCATCCCACACAGAGCCCTGGTGCTCCCCTACGCCAGGATGGGAGCTGGCTCTGCTCCAAGGGCACTGCTTTTCCCTGAAGGATGCTGAAACCTGCTGTGAAGAGGACTCGGGAGAAGGAGTTTGTGATCCCTTTTTTCTTGGTTTGGAATGGCAAATGGGCTGCCAGTGCTGGGGATCAGAGCAAAGGACGGCAGGAGCGCTGCCATGGGAGGGGAGCAGCTGTTTAAACAGGGCTGGGATGGACTGATCTCATCCTGGCAGCTTTTCCCAGGGAGCCAGCCCGCCTTTCATCAATCCCTGAACGGGAGGGACACCTTGGGATGGCTATGAACATCTCCCAGCTTGTGGTCGGATTAAATGTGGGCTGATTAAACCCAACTGGCATGGGGGACACGTCAGCTGCTCTCGTGCTCAGCCCGAGCCCACCTCCCCTCTACTGTGGATCCCCTGGAAAGCTGGGAAGTTGCAAAATTTCTGCTTAGAATAAATTCTTTCCCAGAATCTCCTTCGCTGCCCTGTGTACAGCCTGGAAAAGGCAGAAAGCAGAGAGCTGAGGCATGAACTGACCGTCCCAGGGCTGAGGGCAGCTGGGGTCACCCAGGGACAAAGGTAGTGAGCAATTGTGGGGGCTCTGGACAGACCCCCCGGCTGGGGGAACAGCAGCACCACGGGGGTGTGCAGAAGGCTTCAGTGTCACCCTGCAGAGAGAGGGACATGGGCTGTGAGAAGGGCTGCTACGGTAAAACGTCCCAGCTTGCGAGAATGGGACACAATGTCACTGCAGAGTCACAGACCCACGGGATGGGTCAAGCTGGAAGGGACTGCAGAGGGTCACTGGTGCCACTCCCAGCTCCAGCAGGACCATCCAGGAAACAGGACACAGGACTGGGGGAGAGTCTCTTGCAGGGAGGAGACTCCAGCCCTCTCTAGGCTCTGTTCCAGCTCAGTCCCTGCCAGGGAAGAAGTTCTGCCTCCTGTGCAGGGAGAGCTCCTGGGACCAGTTCCTCCCAGTTCTGTTTCAGCTGCTCCTCCCAGCTTTGTGCCATCGTCCCTTCCCCTG
Source organism: Origma solitaria (assembly GCA_013397895.1). Classification (NCBI taxonomy): domain Eukaryota; kingdom Metazoa; phylum Chordata; class Aves; order Passeriformes; family Acanthizidae; genus Origma; species Origma solitaria. Next base: position 46,866 of record VZRL01005871.1, read on the forward strand.
TCCCCTTCTCTGCTCATTGTCCCTTTCCCTGTGTCCTTCTCCACTCGCCATCCCTTTCCCTGTCTCCTTCTCCGCTCACTGTCCCTTTCCCTGTGTCCTTCTCTGCTCACCATCCCTTTCTGTGTCCCCTTCTCCACTCACCATCCCTTTCCCTGTGTCCTTCTCTGCTCATTGTCCCTTTCCCTGTGTCCCTCTCCACTCCTGTCCCTTTCTGTGTGTCCCTCTCCACTCCTGTCCCTTCCCCTGTGTCCCTGTGTGCAGTGTGGCACTCCACAGCAAGGACACAGAGCACAGCCACCAACTGTCCTTGGGAGAGCTTGCAGGGTCTGGTAAAACACTTGCAGAAGGATGAAGGCACAGCAAGAGCAAACTGTTCCTTTGGGATTTAAATGCTGATACAAGGATGAGAGATGGTGTTTCTGCTGGGCTCCAGACCCTCCTGTCTCCTCTGTGTTTTCTGAATGATCCCATAACAGCAGCGCCCACTATTAAGCCCAGAGTAGCAAAGAGCACGTTTATCTAAGCACTAAAGCTCAAAGAATTACATATTTTAAAATCTGTTTTCTTTTATTTACTCTTCCCAGAGTAAACTTTCAAAACATAACTATCAGAAACCATTCATTTTTCACCCATCTGTTCTCTGGAACAGACTCCAGTCTCTGAGCAGCTCCTGAGCAGAGCAGCTGGGTCAGCACCCAGGGCTGTCCGGGCCTGGAGGACTCCCTGGGCTGAGCTGTGCAGCTGAACAGGGTCAAACCCTGTCCTTGGAAGGTTCTGCCTGGAAGAGGCAGGAGGAAATCACTGTCAGGACGTGGATTTCCAGCATGTCCTGGGAGTGGGGACAGCCTGTGCCCCAACACGTGTTCCCTGCAGGAGCACTGCCAGCCCTGTCCCGGACGCTGTCCCAGCTCCCTGCCTGCCCCGGTGCTCCGCGGGGATGCTGCAGGCAAATCCAGAGCTAAATAAACACCTTTATTCTGCCCTCTCCACACGACCACACAGCTGGAATGGATCCATCTTCAGGCAGGGCTCCAAATCCTCCGGGGGACAGCCCTGTCCCTCCCATGGGGCACTAGCCCCACTGTGAGCTGGGGGAGCTGCACCTCATTAAAGCTGACTCGGGGAAGCCAAGAGTTCTTGCTAATTATTTTTCTGCCTGGCACATTAATTTTTTCTTACTTTTGTCTATTAAATGGCTCACTGAGCTGTATGTTTATGACATCCGGTGTGATATCAGACCAAGCAAATTCTCTCAGTCAATACTTTTTATCTGCTTTTTTTGTCTCCCAGTATCTCTGTGATTTTTTAGGAGAGTTTGCACAATACAAACTTTTAGGAGTTAAATTAAGCTCTTTGCTGGCTCACATTGAGCCCTCACTGACATGAATTAGGTCAGGCTCCATTTGGTTGAATGTTCTTAATCCTCCTATTGATGGTTGTTCAGACCAGCAGAGGGTCTCGACTAAAACTGCCCTCACCATGTTCAGAAATGTAAAACTGATTGAGCATTTAGGTTGGAAAAGCCCTCTGTGATCATTGAGTCCAACCATTCCCAGCACTGCCAAGGCCACCCATGTCCCCAGGTGCCACTTCTACACGGCTTTAAATCCCCCTTGGGATGGGCACTGCACCATTTATTTGAGAAGCTGAAGTATGGGGCATTAAAGGTGAGATTTGCCTTCCCTGACCGCAGAGTCCCCTCCCCGAATAAATGAATTCTACGTAGTGACTGATCTAAAGTCCCAAGGGACCTGTGGCAAAGCTGGGACTGAATAATCCCAGATCTGAGTCATAGTGCAGGTTCTGAGAGTATCCATGGCTGTGCTGAGCTGATCATGGGAAGTGACAGAAATCTCACAGAATGAGAGACTTTGAGTTCAGTGTGATTTATAGCGACCTCGGAGAAGTTAATTACAGGGCTGAGGGTAACGACTTGAGCTCTGAGCACCGGCAGTTTAGGAGTGGCAGCTGTAACTGGAATAAATGTCAAATGCTGCTAATGGACACTTTCAGCCAAGATTTTCTTCAGCTGTTTGCTACAGCCGTTGGTGTGAATATGAGAGCTGGAGGAGATTTCCAGGAGAGCTGGGAATGCTCCCCGGGGCTGTTTTCCTTGCCTTGCAAAGAGCTGTCCAGCCTTGGCGGTGGTGCTGAGCTGGGAGCACACTGCGGGAATGCCCAGGAGTCAGGACAGGGCTCCCTGAGATGGCCCTTGCGCTTTCCTTTATCCCAAACCACATTCTGGGTGGCACAGGAGTGCCACTGCCCCTGTGCCTTCCTTATCCCAAACCACATTCTGGGTGGCACAGGAGTGCCACTGCCCCTGTGCCTGTTCCTCCCCACCCTCGCTGCCAGGAGTTCCTTCCTGAAATCAAGTCTGGATCCAACCTCCTTCGGCTTAGAGCCATTTCCCTTTGTCCTGCCACTTGTCCCTAGTCCCTCTGCAGCTCTCCTGGAGCCCTTCAGGCCCTGCCAGGGGCTCTGAGCTCTCCCTGGAGCCTTCTCCTCCCAGGAAGGTCTCCCAAGCCCCGTGGATTTTTGGAGTCTCAGTGGCCCCTGCAGTGCCCTGTCTGTGCTGGGGAAATGCAGGTCAGGCTGAAAGCCCACGAGAGAAATTTCTCTCAAAACCAATGAACTTTGGAATTGGTGTTCTGAGGGGCAGGGAGACAAAAGGACTGGGAAGGGAGGAGGAATCCAAGGAGGAAGAAAGACCCTGTTTGAGGCAAGCTCTGGCCTCGGGATGTGCAGGAGAGCAAAGTTTATTCAGCGCTGGCCTGGTCTGGGTTCTGCTCCAGGACCTCTCTGATAGATGAAGGACTTAATTCCTTTGTTTTTAATTAAATAATTGATTGAACCATGAAGTTTCATAGGAATGGGAGATCTGCTAAAGTAGTTTGAAATCAGTAAAGAGATTAGTAGAAAAAAAAATTAATATAATTCCCAAACATTGGATTTGAACATTATCAGAATGAAATGTTCCAGACTTTGATTTCTGAAAGTCTTCATCTCAATTTTCAACAAATTCCTTTGTATGTAGAAGTGACACTTTTCATATTAAAATTAACACACATTTACAAACAGAGAGGGCTTTAATGGTTAAATAGACCCAATCTGAATGAAAATGAAGTGCAATTGCAATTCCAGAATCTTTTTTTCGTCAGGTCCCTTTAGAAAACTCTGTTTCAATTTCATGCACATTTCCACCCTCTAATTTTTATCTACTTTGGATGCATCTGGAAAGCCTATTTTTCCTTTTTATGGAAATGTTGGATGTATCTGGGAAGCCCATTGTTCCATTTGATGGAAACTGAGCCCCTCCAAACTCGGAACAAGAGATGACAAGGGAAGGGCTCCCAGGCGGAGCAGCAGAGGCTCTGCAGAGGCACAGGGAGCCCTGGAAATGTAGGCTCTGCCTTGCCGTAACCAATGCCCACTCCTGAAGCCACCAGCTGTGGCAGAAGAGTCTCAGAAGTTTTCCTCCGAGTGCTTTTATTTCCACTGCAATTTTTATTTGTTCTGCTCATCCCACATTTGCCTGAAGGCAGAGCATCAGGTGAGAAAAAATGACCCAGGTTTAAAAATCACCGAACGACCTGCTGGGGTTTGAGCTCTGTTCTCACATCGGGAAGGGATAAAAAAGGCAGGAAAAAACGATTCCAGCTAGATGATGTGTGTCCCGGAATGACCTTGCAGGAAACCAGACAAATGGTTACTTGCCCTGGGTGATTTCATGTTTTAAAGGATTCCTTCCCCATTTCTAATACAAGTCAGGATATAAGACATGTCTGAGATTACATTTTTTTCCCCGCATTACTCTCCCTTTTCATTTATTTCTGGCTTCTGGGTGTTAAAAGGTGGGATTTGTTCCTTAAGCCTTCCCCAGTTCCACTGGAAGTTGTAGCAAATGCCTTTGTTCCTGCACATTCCCCCTAAGTTCTCTCCCCAACAATGGGATTTTCGATTCTGTTCTCCCCCATTCATCTGGGGCCACTTATCTCTGCCAGCCTTTGTCTTTGCCTCGCACACCTTCCAGTGCCTGCGAACCCACCATCCCCTCGCTCTTCCCGTCACCATGGAAACCTGCGATGGAGATGAGTATCCTAATTCGTGCCTCTCGTTGCGGCGGCTCCGGCGCTGCGCGATCCGCGAATGTAAATGAGCGCAATGAGAGCAGCAAGGGCAAATCGCCGTGAATCGGACAGCGTTTCACAAACCGTCACCTTCGTAGCGCTGCAGATCACGCTGCTGGCTCCCAGGGATGCTGCAGGTGCTCCAGGCCAGGCTGGACACTGGGCTTGGACCAGCCTGGGACAGTGGAGGGGTCCCTGCCATGGCAGGGGTGCAATGGGCTTGGCTTTAAGCTCCTTCCAACCTGAACTGTTCTGGGATCCTGTGATTCCAAAGAGCCTTTCCCTTTGGCGGCGGTTTCTCGTTCTCTTCAGTGATGCCCATTTTTTTCCCTTTTGCCTCCTTTCTGGTGGCACAGGGAGCTGACAGCAGTGCCACATGATGGCCATGGTTTGGTTCCGAGTGCGGAAGTCAGCCGAGCCCCGAGCTCCCCTGGGATAACCGCAGTGTCCTGTGGGATGAGGTGTCCGTTCGGCGCCGCTCAGATGTCACACATGGCACTGGCACTGCCAGCCCCCTCGGGTGGCTCTGCTCCAGCAGCCTCATGCTGCCCATTCCCATACCTGTTCCCATTCC
>VZRL01005872.1:6782-25823 GCA_013397895.1 Origma solitaria
GGGTAGCTGGGCGGCCGGCGGGCGCCGCTGGGGAAGGGAGCGAGGCAGGAAGGCGATGCGGCCGCCGCCACCGCCGTTGTCGCCGCCGCCATTTTGCGTCAGCGGCCGTGGGGGAGGGGGCGCGGCCGGGCGCGCGGCGCTCGCGGTGAAGGCGGGAAGGGGCCGCGCGGACAAGATGGCGGCAGCCGCGCGAGGGCGGGGCAGGGGCTGAGCCCGACCCTGCTCCCGGGCCGGTGCTGATTCCCGGTCGGCTCCCGCAGAGACCAAGGTGTACGTGGGGAACCTGGGCACGGGCGCCGGCAAAGGCGAGCTGGAGAGAGCCTTCAGCTACTATGGACCGCTGAGAACCGTGTGGATTGCCAGGAACCCGCCGGGGTTCGCCTTCGTGGAGTTCGAAGACCCCCGGGATGCTGAAGATGCTGTCCGCGGACTTGACGGAAAGTACGTATTCATTTCTCGTGTTTGCGGAGGTTACTGAGAGACAATCGGAGGTTTCTCTCTCGTTCCTGTGCTTTTGTAGTTCTGTCAGAGACTGTACGGTTTAACACAGAGCCTTCGTGGACTTGTTGCAGGGTGATCTGCGGCTCCAGGGTTAGAGTGGAAGTGTCCACAGGGATGCCGCGCCGCTCCCGCTACGACAGGCCCCCTGCCCGGCGGCCCTTCGACCCCAACGACAGATGCTATGAGTGTGGTGAGAAAGGCCACTATGCCTATGACTGTCACCGCTATAGCCGCCGAAGGAGGAGCAGGTACGTGCGGGGCCGGGGCGGCCGCGTTGCTTCGCCAGCTCGCTTTTGTGTAGTTCTTATTAGCAAAGAACAGAATGTTACACCAGTTTTCTTTAAACTTTAACGCTAGAATAAATGTATAGGTGTATATTACAATTTGTTGCTATTTCTATCAAATGTTAATATTTTAATAATCAACCTGGTCAAAACCTTTCAGGTTTCTTCGTTTGAGTCAGTCGCCTTGATTCAGAATGTCACGAGCCTTAAGATTTCATGCTGAGGCGCCTTGCAAATCCGACACTTAAGATCCTCCTAGACCTTGAGGTGATCAGCATAAGAGGCCAGATCCCCTCGAGCCATCTACACGTAGCTTCACCTTATTCTTTAAGGGCAGAAAATTTGAGACGGTGACCGCCGTAACAGTAAATTTGGCTTTCAATTGGGGCCCCCCTCCGGTTTAGAAAGAGGAACACCAGATTGACCACATTCCCACCTAGAAAAATCTTCTTGCGTCAATCAAGCCTCACCCTGGCTCATTGGGCTGTCAGTTTGATCGTCGTTAGATTGAAGAGAACACCTACCTAGATGCAGCGCTCGCCTATAGATACTTCTAGATCGTCTAGATCTGCTAGACCTTGGGCCAAAGAGGGTCGACCTGCAAACTTGCAAGGTTTATTTTAAATACGCATTACAGTGTTTTCTATTCTAATGTAATTCTGCAATGTAATTCAGCTTTTAACATTTTTCTAGGTAGTAAAAATGCTCAAGACAAGTAGGCCCAGACATTTTTCCAACTGACAGATGCTAGTTCTTTAGTTGTCTGAAAAAAGTTTTGACTTCAGCAGGGCCTCACATGCGCTGGTTGCTGCAGCTGTCTGCTGATACCTGTTTTTTCTAACCTAAACCCAGGTCCCGCTCTAGATCCCGCTCCAGGTCCCGAGGAAGAAGGTATTCCCGGTCACGCAGTCGCAGCCGTGGTAGGAGGTGTGTTTGAGTTCTTTTATCTGTTGCCTTCATGTGGTCAGAAAAAGCTACAGTTGAACAACTTTTGAATTGATTTCTTTGCAGGTCCAGGTCAGCTTCCTACCGTAGGTCCAGGTCCGTGTCTCCTCGTAGGTCTAGGTCTGTGTCTCCCCGCCGGTCCCGGTCAGGTTCCTTGAAGAGATCGAGGTAATTAGCGCTAATCTTTAAAAGGCTCTGTGCTTTATTTTTGTTGGTGTTTTCATGTTTTAATTAGGATATCCCAAAAGGAATTGGATAGCAGACATCAAAAGATGCAAACCTCTAGAATTGGCATGCTTTAAAAAGTTTCTGATAATCTTAGTTAAATTCACAGGCATGAGTTTTAAGATCTTACTTTGAGATAGTGGCATCTTCCATAATATATTTTTTGTCTAAAATATCTAATAATCATGTAGGTTTTAAGTTCAACGTATAGACATTAATTCATGAAGTGCTGTAATTGTCATCACTGCTGCTTACTTGACTTTCTTTAATTTACTTTAATTTTTTATTTTAGGTCTAGGTCAAGATCCAGGTCTAGATCCAGATCTGTTACATGGCCCCGAAGCAGGTATGTGACTGTAGATAATTAGTAAAAGTTGCTTTAAAGTCTGTTTAGGCTCTCCAACAACTGTTAACAGAGTTTTTTCAGAAAAAGATGTGTGTTTTCTCCACTGACTTAGAGGTCTGTAGTTTTAAAAAGCAGTGCAGAAAATTGTTTTTCCTTTTTTCATTCTTTTGCACACCACTAACATCCAGGTCCCTGTAGTCATCACAAATACTGGTTTGACCAGGTTGTATTAACAGCTAACAAATGTAGAATTAATCTGAAGAATTTCATTTTCTTTGTGTATCACCCACAAGATTATGGATTCTTCCCACTAATTTTCAGTGAAAGCAGGATGCCCTTGCAGTAGCGTTAATGCCTTAATGTCTGCAGCCAGTCAAGTCCTGAAGGGCTTGCTGGTTCTCTGAGCGTCACAGCTGCAACTCCAGCTCTGTTGAATATCAGTGTCAGTCTGCAGGAGCTGATTTTAATCTGAGATAAACACCTGTCAGAATTATTTTGTACCAATGAATGTGTCACAATAGTAATAATCAAATTTTATGGGAACACAGGATGTCCTTTATTATCTTAAATTGTATTTGATAGTATGTGCAGCATGTGCTTCATGGAGCCTTGTCCTGGCAGCAGGGCTGAGTGGATGTCCTTGACAAGAACAAGAGTAAATATTCTGCTCTGGAGGTGGAATTGCTTATGGCCCAGCACAGCCCAGCCCATGCCCTGTTCCTGATGTGCTGGTTTTAATGGCTGCTGTTTGAAAAAAAGTAACGTAAGACTCAACCATGAAGAAACACAGAAAACCATAGGGTAGCTTTAGCTGAAGGGAGCAAGTGGAAAAGCGCACAGCTGAAGGTGGCATTTTCTGAGGATGGAACAGCAAGCAATGATGATGGGAGTTTTAAGGGAAAGGATAGATGAAGACAAGACGGCTTAATAAAGGGCAGAAACTCACACAAATAGTCCAGAAGCTGGTAAAGAGAGAAGCAGGTTCCCCAAGGCAGTAGAGCAGTGCCTTTCAGTGGCTGAGTACACTTCTCTATGTGTGGCTAAACCATGTTGAATCTTAGTACTGGTTGTTCCAACACAACTTAATCACAACTTATCACTGTTCACTGTCAGTGGTGAGCAGCAAACAGCTACAGTCAGCAGACTCTCAAAGAGAAAAACATCTTGATTTTACCACCATTGTTTTCTCTTTAGTACCAGGGCGGTTTTCTGTAGGGTATAGTGAAATTTCCAGACTGTTGTGTGACGCTTTCCGTTCTAAATTGGGATTAAGTGACTGAGGCATAGGAAGTTACGGATGTGCAGCTAGACAGAAGTGGCAAAATAATTGTGCTTAAGCAATTGAAAGATGATTTCTTGACAAAAAAGTCCAAGGAATGCATTGCACCCAGAGACAGGCTCTGGATTCATGAGGAAGACAGACTGAATAAGTACTACATGACATTTGCTGGTTTGACAGTGTCACAACACACATCTGAGAGTTACTGTGGAAGTCCTTGGATGTGGAATGTAGAATACTTCCTTGGGGGGACTGAAAAATTTCACTGAGGCTTTCAGGCAGTATTAGATATATGATGAACTTCACACAGAAGATACTTGTAGGAATGTGCTGTCTGCAGCTGTAGTGGCAGATGTTGCTCAAACCTGCAAGTTTATTAGCTCTGTGAGAATACTGGTCAGGGTTTGGGTTGTTCTTGTGTTCCTGCTACCTGCATCAGCAAACACTGGTCATCAGCCAGGGACGAAAGTACAGAGCAAGATGTGCAGCATCCATGTAGAAAGACTTCTTCTGAAACTTAACTGGCAGTGCCTTGGAAACTTACAGGATATAACAGCTCTCATCCACTGAGTGTGAATCCTGCAGTCCCAAATGTGGGAACCTGCATGCTCTCAGTTGCCCTGCTGAGCTGTGTTTTTTCATTTGCAGGTCTAGGTCTCATGGCAGATCAAAGTCTGGCTCGCCGGCTAAGAGGTGAGTGTGCACACATAAAGCCTGCAGTAGTATCTCAGATTTAGATTTGCATGATTAACAGAGCCTGGCCCTTCAGAAAAATATCCCCAGACATGGATCCCCAGCTAATCTGTTTGCAGTATGACAGAAATCATAACATTTCTTCCGCAGCTCTTTGGAATGTGTTCCTTATCTGTCTCTGTTTTCATTAACTCTTTGTAGTTTCCAACATAGTACTGATTTTTTGTGCCTTTGTACTCAGTTCTGCTAATTTTTTCTATCCAACAGATAAATAGCTTGAGCTTTGTTAATGCTTTTCATAAAACAGCAGAAATCTGGTGATGTTGCATTTCTCAAAGCCTCACCTCAGTACTGCCCCTTGTTTCTCTGTTTGTCTGCTGAAAAAAGTTGCTTAAAATTCATCTCCATGCTAAATAAATGGAGAATCCCTGTCAGAGTAAAAGTTGATCTGAAAAGTTTGTCATTGGAAAGACCACCTGGCTCAATTCCTGTAATTCCATTACTTTCTGTTAGGCTTTTTTTTTTTTAATATGAAAGTTGCATTTGACATTTAAGCTGCGTTGGTGATGTTCTGTTTTGACAGCCGGTCAAAGTCCCGGTCACCATCTCCAAAGAGAAGGTACGTTGGTCTCCCTACTAATAGCATAGACTCCGTAGAGCTGGCATTTTAGTATCTGCACTGATCTCTGCTGAGGAGTTTGACTGCTGCTTGTAGGAAAATACTGGAAAGGTATTTTGCTGAGATCTCTTCAACAGCAATAATGTTGTGGTTGTGGCTTTCTATATGGTAATATGTATATATATTAATAAATCCTCAGGGTTATATAGCAGTGTGCTGTCTTTGCTTCCCTGTTCATTTTGGTTCACTGACAGTTTTACTGCACAGAATGATGAGCTTAAAGCACAGAATAAATGTGGGAATCAATTTTCAGTCTCAGTAAAAGCTACATTGGTATTGGGGAAGGTAGAGTGGAGGAAGCTGGCATAGCAGTCAGGAATGGGAAATCAAGCCCATTGTGTTCACTGCTGTTACACTGATTATTTTTTTCTTTCTCAGTAAGTCAGTAAATAATTTTCTCTCAAGTGTATGCACAGAGTGAAATGTGTAGAATGTGTGTAGTGACAGAATCAGCAGCATTTTTCCCCTAATTAGAATTCTTTAATAGTTCATTTTTACAACTTTATTGTCAAACAATCACCAGGACATGAATAAATGCTCATAAATGCTGAGTAATCACCATGATAGGTTTTGACAAGCTGCTGTATCAGAACAGTGGAGAATTGTCCTGCCCCTCTGGAGGTCACTATAAGTAGTACCTTATAGATGGCCTTATAGTGATCTCAATTTAAAAATAACAGTAAAGAAAATACTATCTCCAAATCATCAACCTCTTAACTTCTGCAAATACTGATTGGTTATTTTATTTAAAAAACAATGCTTAAAGGGAGCCAGAGTCTAGATATACTCCTGTTGCTTTTTCCTGTATTCATGATTCCCAAACAACCACTGAAATGTTAATTGTGCATTCTTTTCCTTTCAGCCGTTCACCATCAGGAAGCCCTCAAAGAAGTGCAAGTCCTGAAAGAATGGATTAAAGTTATGAAGTTAATCTTTTAGGAAGAAAGTTATTTTGCTTACATTATTATAAGGGATTTTGTGGTGTCTTTGTAAATGTAAGAATGTAGATAGAAGAGTATATCAACTAAAATTTGGCATGATCTGGGTCTTCTGAGTTAGTCACACCAATAGACTAGCACAGGTCTCTTTTTATTGTATGAATTAACTTCCTGTGATATGAAAATGTGGGACTTTTTTATCGGCACATTGAAATAAAATGTGTATTTTTAACTAAAACTTCTCTGTAGTAACCCTGCTGCTTCTGTTAACGTTTGGGTAATTTTAGCTGTGTTCCGTGTAACGTGGATAAAAAATGTCTAAAATGGGAATCACTAATCCCAGCTCGTGTCTTCTCCAGGTAGTCACTTTTCATATGTACTGTCGAATGGTCTTTGGTGAAAGGATCAGTTCTTGCTTTCCTTGAAATGGAATTTAAAATTCATCTCTTGTCTTCAGATGGATGAAAAGTTGCATATGCCCTTTTTGTTCCTTGATATTTAGTGGGCATTAATTTTTCTGCCTGATTTGCTTATTCTGCAAAGCACATTTTCTGGTATTTGACTGTTGATATCAGATGCCCCAAAAATCAAAGGATAAACTTTCCTCCAAAACATGTTTTTAAAACTAACAACAATTGCAGAAACCTCTAAAGGTAATAGAAATCGTTAATAACTTAACAATTGCTACTTGTTGCATTTTTTAGTTCCTTAGGCTATTGACATAAGAAAAACAAGGTGGGTTTTCCTTTTTTGAGGGAAGATCCTTAAAGATTCTCAGCTGACCTCAGGAGTTCTAACCTGCTTCACAGAAACTAGTATGGTTGTAAAGCAGCCCATATCCTGGAGATGGCTTTGTTGAATGATCCCAATTTCTTACAGCAAATATACAACCTGCAGGATTATTTGTGTATAGGTGTGTCAAACTCTGTCCTCGTTGTGTGTGAAAGAATTGCATGATAAGGCACTTCAACATAGTCACAGCAGAGGACTGGCAAGAGTGTTTGACTGTGAAAAAACTGGTAGGCAAAGGGGAGAAAAGCTTTTTTTTTTTTTTTTTTTTTTTTGGCTGGGATTGGCTCCCTGGGAAAAATAAAGGCCAGTTTCAGCAGAAAATAAGCACTGAAATGGAAAACCAGGTGTTCTTGGGCTTCTAATTCAATCTACCATGGCAGTTTGCTTCCACAGCAGAACAGCTTAAATTAACAAAGTTACAAGATGGACTTGGTTGCACCTGGGGTGACCCCTGATGGTCAAGAAAGGTTTCCTGTTAACAATGACTGCATGGAGCTTTTCCAGTGGATGAGTCAACAGTCCAGATCCTGAACATGCTGTTTTGCTGCAGCATCCTCTGGCCTTTATGCCTGGTCCTCACTGCTGTGGTGCTTGCTGTGCCTGGATCCTCGCTGGGGCTCACCATGGCCCTTGGTGTTCCAGGTGGATTCTGGTCACGCTCATTGAATCCCACCGCTGCCACAGTGGGAGAGCAGGGCTGATACACCCTGCAGCGATTTAGCCCAAATGCCTGAAGCCTGTGATACGTGTTTGGAATATTTTACTGGTTGTGCACTGTGTACCTGGTGAGAGGCACACATACGCCACTGCTCTGGAATTTCATCACTTTTTCTTTTCTGTACTCCCAAGGCAAACCTGCTCCACAATAAACCTGCAGCCTGACACGACAGCTCTACTGGTACCTGTTTTTCAGTACCCAGAGACACTGGAAGACTGAGCAGAAAAGCCTGGGGTTTCTGTAGGGGGGTGGGGTTCCTCTAAACCCAGCTAGCAGTGAGAACCCAAGCAAGGAGCAGGGCTGTGCTGGTGGGACAGCCATTCCAAAGGACAGCCAGCACTTGTAAGGTGCAGAGGGGGAGCAGTGGCACAGCTGGCATCTGTGCTTCTGTGCAGCTGTGCTGTCCAAAATTGAGGGTGGCTGTGCTGTCTCCCTCAGCTTGTCATCACCCTTGGAGACTCTGCCAGCTGCAGCTCTCCCTTGAGTTTGGTAGAATTTCACCACAAATTCCATATGGTGCTTGTGAGCAGTTGGAAAAGATTCCCTGACAGAGGGGTGTGTTGTGTGAGTGGTGCTGCTGTGACTCTGCCTCTGGGCAGGATGTGCACACCCCACACAGGCTGGCTGGGGGTGGGGGCAAGGGGATATGTGTCTGAGGTCTCCAGTGTGGGGGGCAAACCCTGCTCTCATGAGGGAAATAGGGTTCCCCAGGTTTGCAACCTCGTGTTCCATGCTAGTGGGCTTTGTTCTCCAAGGGATACCAGCCCTCACAGACAATATGACCACTGCTGTGCATGTCTGTGGGCTTCAGATGGGGCAGGAGAGTAGTGGGACGCTTCTTTTGGTGTCAGGGTGGCAGAACTGACTGTGACATTTGCAAGCAAAGGCTAGGCACTTCCACTGTGGGCAAGGGCATTCCTGCAGCTCTGCAGCCAAGGAAGCATGCTGAAGTGCTGCAGGCCCTGGGTGCAGCAGCATGGCAGGAGAAGGTGGGACACAGGCTGCCTGATACAAGGACTGTCTTCCTGTTTCCCTGGGGAGTGGGCTATCAGCTCCCTAATAGGATGGCACTGTCACCCCCCGGCTTGTGCCAATTTTTCTGAAGCCTCAGAAATGTAGAGGTTTTCATCAGACAATTCCCTGATACCGGGTTTTGGAGATTTCATGTGGAAACACAGCATAAAGATGATGGTTTTTCTCCTGCAGTTGTGTGTTGAGGACAAAATGGGTGTGCCTGCTTCACTTCAGCAACCGAGACAGAGCATAGGAGTCTAACCAGAGGATCCAGGGCAGCCAGCTGGGATAATCCCAGCACACCGTCCTCCTCAAAGCTATCCTGCATGAGCACTGCACAGCATTTAGAGAGAGCACTTTGCTGGAAATAGCAGATGTTGTAACAAACAACCACAACTGCATCAGCCTTCCCACATGCTCCACATGAATATTGCAAAATATTCCCCTGCTGTAGTTGGAGCTGTGACATGCCATGCCCCTAAACAAGGTGTTTTCAGTGCATTTTTACTGTGAAACAAAACTGAATGCCCAGGGTGAGAGGCTGGACAGAGTGTGAGAGCTTTGCACAGACCAGACAGCAGCAGAGGTGGTGACAAGTTAAAGCCAGCAGAAATCACAGGTGAAAACCACAGAGGAGGAAAAAGGCTCCCACATCAGATGCATCACTCAGGGTAGTTGGAAAGCTTTGTTTGGCACCTGGCAGGATTTCTGGCTCATCTGCTGGAGGCACTTACCCCTCTCAGTGGTGGGAGTCTCAGCAGCCCTTCTCCTCAAGCAGTGTTGAACACAAGCCACGTGGTGTGGTTGTACTCCTCACCCGGCTGGAGCAGGACATTGGGGAAGTGGGACTGTGAAGAGGTAGCAGCACATTAGTGACTGTGAGCGCATCCCGTGGGACCAGAAAGCATGGCTGCATCCCTTTGGTCTTCCCAAGGCATATTCCCACAGCTCCCCCCAGCCATTTCCAGCAGTAGCATGTAACCACCCCCCACTTGGCAGCGGGCTGAGCAGGTGAGTCTTCCCACTGGTTGAATTCAGGCCATGATTCAGATTTAAGAGTATGGGGCAAGGCCCCAGTGGGGTCATCTGCTCTAGATCCCACACCTTTGGGAGGATGGGCTGCACAGGGCCAGTCCCTGCCATGCTGACTGACCTCTGTGTAAAACTATGGTATGCTGTGACCTGTGCCTGCTTCACTTCTGGTGTCTACAGTGTCCCCTTGACATGCAGACTCTGTTTCTACATTTGATGCCCCAGAGACATGGAGGGTGGTGGGGGTTCAGTCTCCTGTCACAGGACTCAAGCAGCCCCTGGGAGGGGAATGGGCAGCTCACCTTGTTGACGGCATCAGGCCAGTTCTGCGTTTCCAGGCAGAAAGCTGAGTGCTTGGGGTACGTGGCAGCACCTTTGCCCTTCAGGGAGCCATCCAGGTTGTTCCCGGTGTAAAACTGGATGCCAGGCTGGGTGGTGTGAACCTCCATGGTCCTGCCGGTGGGTGGGTGGAAAACCCTGCGGAGATGCCAGTGGGGGATATCACAGGACTGGCTGAATGGACACCCCATGGCTCCAGGGGTCGGGACTTCTGCCAGGGTCCCAGCCTACCTGGCTACAAGGCGTCGATCCTGCCCCTGATGCAGGCAGAAGTTGTGGTCGAAGCCATCAAGTTGAAACTTCTGCAAGTGCTTCCCCAGCTCCACGGGCTGCCGGAGATCAAATCCGGTGCCCTGCACGGCAGCCACCTCCCCTAAGCAAGGAGAAGAGCAGGCTCAGCCACACACCCACAGGCCAACAAACCCTACCTTGTCCCCCAGCACAGCTGGCAGACCCTGGGGACACTGCTGTTCTTAGCAGGGACAAAGCACAGACAAGGAGCAAGAAAACGCACGGAAGTTTGTGTATGTACAAACCCATCATTTTCTCTCGTCTTTGTTAAGACCTGCTGTGGGAATACAGTGTACTGTGATAAAGCAGCAAGAACAACCCTAGGATATACTAAACACAGTGCAAAACACAGTCACCCCAACCCAAAGGTGAGGGGTTTTGCACAGGGGGCAGAAAAACACCTTGAAAAAAAATGAAACCATTCAGATTCAGGCCCTTACATAAAATACAGCAGGCATTGCACACAAGGGGTTTGTCTTTAATAATTGCACAAATCTTTTCTTCACCCCAGGATTAAGACTACATGAACAAGAGGAAACTGCAAAAGGCCAGGGTAGCAAGCTGGCCACAACTAAGATGTGAAACAGCTCCATGGTGAAAGCAGCATGGAGAAGCAGGGCACTGGGTTGGGTATGGCTTTAAGCTCTTCTCCTGCTTGTGCACAAGCATGACACACCAAGCTGAGCAAAAGCCACCTGGACCAGGGAATCCACTCCTCCAGGTGCCACAGGGAGTTTGTCTCCTGGATCGAGTCACATTGCAGCCTCACATCCCATCTGCCTCTGGCCCCATTTCCTGCTGCTCCTGCCTGCTCCCTGGGGCTGATGATGGCCCCGGTTACCAGCACCTGTTTCTGCCCCTCCTGCTCAGGTGCAGTGGGACTGTGCCCAAAGGTGAGGGCCCCACTGTGCCTGGCATCCCCTGGGTGCTGGCATGTCCCCCTTGCCAGGCAGTGCTGCTCCCCACACCCATAAACATTGCTCAGAAAGACCATTTCCTCCTTGTGCCACAAGCAGTGCACTACCCACCAGAAGGGATCTTGGTGTCATCCACAGGCAGGTAGGAATCTGCTTCAATGGAGATCTCGTGGTCATAGACATCCCGGGAGCCCTGCAGGAGGATGGGAAACACTGGGTTTCCTGTTGCAGCCACTGTGCAAGCAGCCCTAAGCACACTTGGGAAGTGACAGTCCACAGTGGTGCCCCAGCTGATCTGGTAGTGCCTGGAGCACCTCCTGGCCCTCATTCCACCTTGACCCTGGGCACAGGACAAAGGTATTGGCACTGGCAAAAACCTTCATGGGCCCTAGGGGCTCTAAGTCCCACAGGGATGAGACCATCAAACTGTGCTTGTACCTCACGGAGTGCTACCACCCTGCAGACTGACAAGCCAAAACATGCTGGGTACTGAGCACACAGCAGCAGGGAAAAGGAGAAGGAAGCAAGAAGGGGAAATGCAACCCATCCTCCTGTCTCATCTGCATTGCTGCGGGGGTGTGCTCCTCCTCCTCTTCCACAGCCTCAGGAATGCTGGCAGGGAACCTGCTGGGCTGGAAGGGGAGCAGACTTAAAGCTGCGCCTTCAGGTCACTATCTAATCTGAGCAGCAATTTCATGCCCAAAGGTCTCCTGTTCCTCTGGAACGTGCCTGAGTTGCACACTGCAGGTGTTGGTATTACTGCACCTCTGGGAGTACCAGCAGAGGGTACACCAACAACTGCACAGCCATTGTCAGGGCAGCAGCCTGGGCACAGCTCCTGCTCAGAGGGGCTCAGTTTTCTCTCACTAGCACTGTCTCACATCCAAGTGTGACTACACTGTACCATCTCTGCCCAACAACACCTTATTTCTCAGCTCCTTTTCCTCCAAGCCCAGTTATAAACAGGGTGAGACTAAAACACAGCTGCAATTCATTGTCCATGTGGTTGACAGGACCCTGTATGGGTGTGTGGGCGCCCTCTGCATCCTGCTGCTGCAGCCTTGCTACTCTGCAATCCTGGCCATCTGTCATTGTCTTTTCATGATGTTTCTTCTGCCCATTTTGACCTGGGTAATTTGGTGCTGGCACTACAGGTCCTGATCTCAACTGCACCACCCTTTCAGAAGCACCAACAGAACACAGGTAAGAATGCCAGGCCACCACTAGGGCATGCCAGCTCTGTACCTCTTCTGTAATCTTCCCAAGGGACCAGGAGAGACCGAAACTCCCCCATTACACACAAAAGGAGAGCAAACATCCTCGACAGGATGTCTCTGTTCAAGAAGCAATGAGACCACTCATCTTCACTTGAGGTCTCTGTGATTCAGTCCGGTCCCTGCATGCAGCACATGATGCACAGAGACAACCCTCATTGCTGTGTCCCCAAAACCATCATGCGTCCCCAGACAAGCATGCTGGTCCCAATGATCATCCCATGGGTCCCCAAGTTTTCTTCCCCTGCACAGTGTGTCTCCATGGAGTCCATCTCCCCAGCCCAGTGGAAAGCTTGTTCCCTGATGGTGGTCTTGGCTGACCAAGAGCTGGCTGATCTCCCCACACTTACTTGCCCTGCCAGGTTGAAGTATGCGTGGTTTGTCAGGCTGATGGGGGTTGTCTTGCTGGTCTGGGCCTGGTAGTTGATGGCCAGCTCCCTGCCACTAAGGGTGTAGGTCACCCAGATTTTCAGGTCACCAGGGTAGCCTTCCTCGCCATCGGGGCTGAGCCGGAAGAAGCGGACGCCATTTGGGAGTACCTGGGGGCTCCAGAGAACCTGCAAGAAGCATGGCATTAGTGGGACAGGAATGGGAACTGGTGCCCTTCTCTCCTGCCCTAGGCTTGGCTAAATCCAGGGACAGAAGGCATGTAAGGGAGGTTGCACTGAGACAAAGGCTTTTTCAATCACCTTTCCAAAGAAAACACAAGCACCAGCCTGCTCCTGGTCAGCCAGAACCACCAGCAAGGAACAAGTTTTCCAATGAGCAGCCAAACAAATGAAGAAATTTGGTAGTTTGATGGGGGGGTCACACTGGGACCTCCTGCTCAGAGGATGGTGTTGGTTTAAATGGTACCAGATGTGTTGTCAGACACCTCCAGAGAGCTGGGACCTCTCTTGTTCCTGCCAGAGACCAGCACCAGTGCTCTGCTGGGAGCCAAACATGCCAGCAAGGGAAGCAAGGCAGCACATTTTACACAGCTGTCCAGATAGCCTCTTTGAGCCTGGCCGTGGGCCTCATGCTGAGGATGGATGTGCAACAAAAGGCTCCCTGGAGCTTTATATCTCCCTAAGGAATAGTCACTGTCTAATCAAAGTGGACAGATTTAGGAACAGGGGCCAGATAACGCTGTTGAGTTGAATCCTCTGATGTCCCACACGGAGATCATCAACATGGGGTAGGGTCAAAAGCCAGCATTTTCACCAAACATGGGACCTGAGGGTGCCAAACATACCTGGCTGCAGAGTAGGCCCTTCTACATAGCGTGCAGTTTGACTGCAGCTCCCACCACTGTAAGGATGCTGCGGTTTTCTAAATAAGAGTGTCTATTTAAGTACTTTGAAGAAAAAGCTATTAAAGTCCAGGAAGCATACAGGTATAGCTTTTTTTTTAAAGTGAGTTATTTTCTGAAGTCTCCCAGCAGTGTGGTCACATACTGCTGCCCTATAAGTGCAGCTGCAGTGTGCTCTCATCAGACCACGCACTGACCGCAGCACTGATGTCTACGAGATCAGGAAAAACTCAAAAGATGGCCAAGATAATCACAGCCAAATTCCAGTGTGTTTCTTCTGTGTTAGGGCTGACCAGCTAGGGTTGACTGCCTCTGAACAGAGATTGTTTCCTGGCTGCAGGAGCTCTTGGGCAGGTGTCCAAGTGGCCCCAAGTGGGCCAGAGGATACAAAGCTCTGGCTGGGAGGTGCCACTGCCTTGTCCCCAGCAAGCTCTTGAGCCTTCAGCAAGCAAGGTGAAAAAGCAGAAGAGACGACATCCCCTGCCTGCAGAAGACAGCCTGGAAGCCTGGGTGCAAAGAAATGCATGTTTTCAGCTCCAGGTCACAGGGTTGAGGGCATATGAAGAAACTTTAAACCAACCAAATCGTCCTCTTTGAGGGTACAACAGCCAAGCCATCCCCAGTACTCTCCTCTTTCTAAGGCTGCTGAGGAGCATTTCAGCCCAGCCTGATGCCAGTTCACACTGTGATATTTTTTTCCAGACAGCCTGGCTTTTGTCCCATCAACCTGGATTCCTCTCACAGAAAAACCCCATTAACCCATGAAAGCAGCTGCACCAGTACATTCATGTGTTCCTTGAAGGAAATGGTGGATCAGATACTTGCTGGTTACAAATGCACACAATCTGACAAAACTCAAGGCTTCAGGAAAACAGAAACTTCTGAGCCTGCCTTGCAATCAAGCAGGGTTATCAGCAAAGTTTTGAAGAGAACAGATCTTCCGCTGCACTTACCACCTGTACCACAAGTATCTGACTTAATCAGCAGTCCTTGGGAGGAGATAGAAAAGGTTGAGTGCCTTGAGACCAGGGAAAGGTTGTTTCATCTTGGGAGGTCATAGGGGAGGGCTGGAGAGGAGATATGGTGATCGGAACCCTGGGGCATTTTGCAGGCCTGATCTAATGCCCCACTGCTGTGTCAGAGTTAGAGCCTGGGGGATGTTGTCACAGGATGAAAGTGGCACCAAAGGGGGCAATGCAACCACTGTGCAGAACCTGCCGCACCACCCTGCTCTCCCCTTACTTGGAAGTGCTGTCACAAGCAAGGAACAATGATAAGTTTCTGCAAACTCATGTCCTTCTGACTCTGGGAGGAGCTATGGGCAGGTAACAGCCTTGAAACTGCAGGTGAAAATGAGTCTGCATAGACAGACTACAGCTCCCAGGAAACTTTCTTTGGGCACTGGCACAACTCCATTATGCACTCCAGGGTGGTGCAACTGGTGCCGGGGGAGCCTCCATTGCTCCTGAGGCTGGGTCCTCACTGCCATGTCGCAACCCAGCCTCTGCAGAAGCAGGACCTTGCCCACAACAACCCTGCCATCATGGGGCTCATGAGGCTGCAGGGCTGCCGTCACAGAGCAAGCACAGCAACCCTTTGCACAGCATCCAAGGATGACATAAGCGAGCCCTGCAAACACAGGCAAAGACAAAACAACCCAGCAGCTCACAGGATCTGTCTCACTTCCCCCTGTTCTTGCACTCACAGCACTTTCTGAGCTGATTCAACTCAAAAACCGCCAGAAAATGCTACAGGGTTCAGGAGAGAAGACATCACACCCTCTTGCCACAGCCCCACAGGCTGTATGCTGGGATTTTCACCTTGTCAAATCCCTTGGCTCCTCCATGCAGGCTGTTGGGCCCGTTGTTAAGGAACAGCTGATACTCCTTCCCATCGAGGGTGAACCTCCCGTTCGCAATCCTGTTGGCAACACGGCCTACGACAGCACCGAAGAACGGGTGCTTCCTCGTATAACCTGGCCAGAGAAATAGCACACGGTTAAACAGAACCATTGGAACAGGAGGGGGGGGGTCTCCAGGAGTGCTTATGGACTCAGAGGTGTCTCTCTCTGCTTCCCTCCAGGACTAAGTAGGTCCACCGTTTCACAGGACACACAGCTCACCAGTCATGCATATCTTTGATTAGAACAACCTGATGGGATATTGTATTCTTTGCAGATTCATAGAAAAGGCCTCTGTTACTGCCAGTAAAGGAATGATGCAGAGCTGCTGCCCCAGCAGAGTGGCACACTGTCAGCAGTGTCCCTGCTCCACATCCACCACAGAGCTCAGGAGAGGCAGCAGAAAGGGTATCTCCCCAGCTCATGATTTGGGGGGTAGACACAGGCCTTACAGGCAGATCACACAGTATGGCAATAAACCAGAAAAGCCTGGTTAAATTGCCTGATTGTGTTTTTTTAATTTTTTTTTTTAAGAAACAGATTTAGACCCACCTTCCAAAGTGTCAAATCCTAGGACAACATCTGAAAACTGCCCCTCCCTGTCTTTTGTCTCCAGAGTGGTGATAATGCACCCAAAAGACAGGATCTCCACTCTCACGCTGTCCGACTGTAAGACGAACTTCTCCACCTCTCCGCCTCCCTCCTCCGGAGGCATCCGTCCGAACGCCTCTCTCCGCACCGTCGTCATCGCTCCCTAAAACGCGGCCACCGGCACCTCCAGCGGGAGCCGCAGCCGTGCCCGGGAAGGACGTTTAGGAGGAAGAAGCAATGGCGGCGGGAGCGGAGCGCTCCCAGCTCCAAAGGGCAGCCAGAACAGCCCTCGGTGGCCTCCCGCGCGGGGCGGAGCCGCGCCGTGCCCGGCGGAGCGGAGCGGAGCGCTGGGCATCCCGGGGCTGTCCCCGCGGGGAAGCAGCCCCCGGGAGGTGGCCGAGGGCAGCGGGAGGATGCCGAGGGGAGGGAGCGAGGCTGCGGGAGCTGCCGGGCCGGGCCGGGCCGGCCAGGGCAGCCACCGGCTCGCAAATCTGGAGGCCAAAGCATCGCCGCCGCCGGCTCCTCTCCTCCGCTTCCATCACACCGGCACGAATTTCACGGCCCGAGCAAAGCGTGGCCTAACAAAATGCTATTTTCTCCCCCTGTGTCTTCCCTCAGCCCCTCCACAAGAGGCACAAGGCAGCACCTGCTGATGGCATTATAAATCAGGCTCAGGGCATTTGCTGGACGGGGTATTGTTTTTCTCAAATCTGTGGCTCTGACCCGGACTCCATTAAAAATTAGCATCGTTTGAAATATCGGCCTTTCCCTGTCTTTGCAGGCAATTTCAGTCTGCAGGGAAAGCCCCGGCAACATTCAGTGTTTGTGCACATATTTGACCTCTCTCGGCAAGGCTCAAGTGCAAGGAGAGAACCCCACTACAATTTGATATGGTTGTATTTCTGGAGAGCCCATTTTCAAAATTTGTCCAAAGAACCAATAACTGTCACCAAAAAACCTCAATCAGTCAATCAGTGGTTGCTAAATATTAATTTCCAACACAGCCATCATCTTTTGACAAGACCAACTACAAATTCCAAGCCAACATAGAAACAAAACCTCCCACCTGGGGCTGAGCAGAGCTGGTTTGGAAACCTGCGCTTCTTTGTTAGCGATAGCTGTTTTTGTTTTTCCTTCTGCACCTTCATAACCCATGCTCTCTATCAAGAAAAAACGCTTGAAGCAAACACACCTTTTTTCTGATCATCAGTATCACCTCCTATATGAGACAGGACAGGGAGCAGCAGGAAGGCTCCTGATGGATGGATGAGAAGTCAGTCTCATTTACAACTGATTCATGGAGTGTTTTCATGTGCAGAGCAATTCCCAGAAGCTTGGTCCTTAGCACCTCAGCTCCCTCAACACCTCTCTCTTACTGTTCTTCTCCAGACACAGGAAGCATTTCAGCTCTGCAAATGTCGGAAAATATACCAGTTAAAATTTTTGTATAACTTTAGTCAAAGGTTTTGTTTGTCTTTATCCCGGGAAAAGGAATTTTAAGTTTCTTTCCAGGGCATTGCTCTACCAGGTGAGATCTGATGATACCAACAGACTGGGAGCAGCCCAAAAGATAAAGGGACATCAGCAGCCATTAAAGGAACAGCAGCTCCAAACCTCAACCCTGGCTGGTCAGAGACACCTGGTCTGGGAAAAGAGAAATAAGAAAGAAGACCTAATTATCATTGGAGGCGAGGAGGTTCAGATCCAATGGAAACTGAATACTGGGGGTTGCTCAACTCTGGACCAATGAACTTTGAAACAGTGCATCTTTATGCATTTTGACTGTATAAAGTTTGGGGGAAAATCCTGTAAAATTCATGTGCCATGGAATGATTCTCTCTGCACACCCGGGCTATGTGTGGATGAGACAATTTCTGTGGTACATCCTGGCCAGATAATAAAGTAATGCCTTGACTCTCCAACATTAAAAATGTTGTTGGAGGGTTTTTCCCGGAGATTCGGTGACAATTTTGGCAACCGTGAAGAGATACGAGCTTTCGACACTCTATGATTTCCAGGATCATGAAAGCCTCCAAGTGTGCACAGAAAATATTACCCAGGGAGACTTCGTGTTCCCGGAGTCCAGAGAGTTCAAAACAAGAACCCTGTGGTGTTTTATATGTAAAGGCGTTACTTCAGAGTTAATATAAGGTTTTAATATAATTGGAAAATGAAAAAAAATCATTAGTGATGGTATGATTGGCTGTCCTCTATTTAATACATGTATAAAGTAGCTACTGAAGTAGGGTTGAATGTTACTGTGTTTATAATTGTGTGTTTGAGTTTCAGCGCCTAGCTAAAATGCAATTGCATGGTGATTCGGTGCGCACAACAGTTGGTTTTAGTGGCAAAAGGCAAGTTCCAGTCCTGGAAAATGTTTTAGAGCAGGGTTTTTGCAAGTGGCTTTCAGGGAAAATGTTGTTCCCCCCATGCTTTAGGGAATTTGGCAGCTGCTTTTGGGAAAATCGGTCCTCTCTGTGCTGTTTTCTGGAGTTCAAGTGCCGACGGGGTTTCAGTCCGCTCTGCATGGTTTGTTGCTGTGAAAAGCTAGAATTGACAGGTTGAACTCCTGAGGCCAATTCTGTAAAGTATTTTGTGGCTTAGGGGTGTTGGCCCCCTTGTGCCTTTGGGAAAAGCAGGTCTGATACCTGCAGTGGATCTTGCACCTGCTGTGAAGTTTGTTTCCTTTGTGTGCGTGTGCGAATTACACGTGTTAATTTGTATTTTGCTGGCATGTAAATCCCTGTGGGGATGCCCATGAGATAAAAGTAACTGGTTGAGTGTTGAACCATGTTTTGAATGTCGGTTGAATTTTTGTGTGTATGCTGTTTTTCTGCATTTGCTGATAACTATCCCTTTGGCACTCCTGCGTATGTGTAGCTGACATTTGTGAGCATAAAGTCCTCTCTTTGTGCAAAGTTTTAGTGATTAAGTAAATCTCTTGTATATGGTTGTATAAAATGTTGTAGTAAAAAGAAGTGTCTAAGGCATG
>VZRL01005872.1:25879-40762 GCA_013397895.1 Origma solitaria
AGAGGTTGAAGGGAAAGGGGGGCAGCTACTGGGGAGCCTCCCACAGCATGACATGAAGAGGGATCAAGTGGTCATGTTGAAAGTGAAGGGTCGTTAAGTCAGGTGACAGGTAGAACCTGAAATGGAGTAAAAAGGGGAAGGTGTGAACGATGTCTTCCCCTCAAAACGAAGCTCTGTCTTGCTTGCAGAGAGGGGCAACAGAACTGGTTATGTTGCAAAATAAAACTAGCTAGCAGAAAATAAAAGAATTTCTAAAGGGGGGTGAAGGAGGCAGGAATTCATCTTCTCCCCACTCTAAGGTGTTATCGTGGTGCAAGTTTGTTTTGATACCATCAACGACTTTGAATGTTCAAGTGTTTCATCATCAGATAAAAAAGCTAAGTGTATCTAGACATGAGACAAGAAGCCACTCAAGCCACAGAAGCAAGAACTGCTGACTGCCCTCGCAACTGTGAGATCTATGGCCAGAGACTCCTCTCATGTGAGTAAAAAATTAACCCCAGGCAAAGAAGAACACGAAAAAACCATATTGGACAATATGATAAACAGGAAATCCGTTAAAAGCTGCAATGAAACACAAAAATTCCAAAAAGAAATACATTAAATGGTTTACTTTTTTGTATTTCCAAACAGTGTTACCCACAGTGTTGTTCCTGGACTAGTCAGCTATCCTAGCAGAATCTTGTAATAATTGTAACAGGTATGGCTTTGGATGCAAAAGGATAAATAAGCCAGAGGGGGAAAAAAAAAAGGTACCCTTTAAAACACATGCCCATAAAACAATGGCTACATTAACAATTAGCTTATAAATTAGCAGAATTGGAATATAACCATATGTAAATCAAACAAAATAATTTTTATCTTTAAAATGAAAAGGTTTAAAAAGGGTAGCTGGCTATTCTAACAAAGTGCTAAGACTGACTAAGTTCTGTTAGTGGTTGTCACATTTCTAACTGTTGTTGTTACATGTATATTTGTTTGTCTAGTGTTTAAGAATGCTAAATCCCACAGAAAGAGAATACTACGTTTGAGAAATTGACGGGAATCATGGACTGATCTGCTGGGCTTTGGGCACTGCAGCTAAAAGATGCTTTTGAATTTGAAATAATAGCTACCATTTATATGAATTCCAGTATGCTTTCCTCTTTCCTTTCTGCTCTGTCTGCTAGAAATCCTACCAAAGGGGGGAAAGGTACCCTAATTAAATCACAAACAGGAAAAATTAATAACAGTCCTGGTCACTGTCTTGAGCCATGGGTTGGCTGCCAAAAACTGAAAAAATTGACGTCTCTGGGACACCTGTGTGAGTATGGGGAGGGGGTGGGTCAGACCTTGCCCTGGTGAGACTGTGAACTGCTCCTCGCCCCACCCCTAGGGCATCCCAGCCCTGCAGTGAGGCCAGGCACGGGCACAGCAGAGACAGTGCTCTACAAAGCTCCCATCCCAGCCCTGCAGGGGTGCTCTCAGTCATGGGCACAGCTGAGGCAAGACAGAAATGAAGCACTGGATTTTACACACAGTGCTCCATTCTCCTCATCCCCATCTCCAGAGAAAACCAGAAAACAAATCCCACAGGGGGAGGGAAGGCCCAAGAAAGCCAAAAGAATTAACATTCCTCTTAGAATTTCTATGTAAGTGCTTTTCTATATATATTCTCTGGCTTTCTTCTTTTTCTACAAAATATTTCCTGTGTTTCTCTTCTTCTTCTTCAAAAATTTTAACTAGTATTGGTTGAGCCAGTAAATTAAGTGGAAGTGACTTTAAAATTCAGGTCGCTTCCAAAGGGGGTAATTGTTGGAAAATACACCAGTTAATTTTTTTTTTATAACTTTAGTCAAAGGTTTTGTTTGTCTTTGCCCCGGGAAAAGGAATTTTAAGTTTCTTTCCAGGGCATTGCTCTACCAGGTGAGGTCTGATGAACTCAGCATACCAACAGACTGGGAATAGCCCAAAAGAAAAAGGGCCATCAGCGGCCATGAATGGAAAATCAGCTCCAAACTTCACCCCTGGCTGGTCAGAGACACCTGGTCTGGGAAAAGAGAAATAAGAAAGAAGACCTAATTAGCATCGGAGGCAAAGAAATCTGGATCCAATGGAAACTGAATACTGGGGGTTGCTCAACTCTGGACCAATGAACTTTGAAACAGTGCACCTTTATGAGTTTTGACTGTATAAAGTTTGGGGGGAAATCCTGTAAAATTCATGTGCCATGGAGTGATTCTCTCTGCACACCCGGGCTATGTGTGGATGAAATGATTTCTGTGGTACATCCTGGCCAGAACAGCATCCTGGCCAGATAATAAAGTAATGCCTTGACTCTCCAGCATTAAAAATGTTTTTAGAGGGCTTTTGTTTTTCCTGCAGTTTCGGTGACACAAAGACAAGCTTTCAGTAAAGCTGTGTGGGTTTTAACACAACAGGAGCTGCCATTTTGATTTGCTCCTGTGGTTCACAGCAGAGAAGGTCCAGATTCAACTCTTTGTCTGATGTAACAGTCATGAACACTGGTTTTCTCACCTCTCTTCACAGATGAAAGACCACTCGAGCCCCAGTGGCCATCTAAGGCTGTGTGGTTGCAAAAGCAATACCAGAGACAAATCTGTTCATGAACCAGTCACACAATTTTTAAGCTGTCAGATAAACTGGAAAAGAAACCAGCTTGCACAAGCCTGAATCCTGCAGGAAACATTAAGGAGCAATGTGAGCTTCAGGATTTGAGCAAGGTATTCAAAGAGTCCTGCTTCATGACCTTGAGGATTTCTCATGGCTCACCTTTGCATCCATCCTGCCCCTCTGCCTCTGGTGAATGGGGGAGGTGGACAAGGAGGAGGGGCAGGATACAAATGAGTCTGGTTCAACATCTCACCAAGCTGGATTTTCTTTTTTCTTTTCCTATTTTTCAGAAAGTGGGGTTTGGGGTCTTGTTCACTGTGGGACTGAGTTTTGCTTACACTGATGGTCAAATGTAAGCTCCTTCCATTTTCTCTTCTTTCTTCCTAGAAGAAAACTGCAGTACTAAGCCTGAACTCACCTGGCATTGGCAGCTGGGCACTTCCACAGCCGGTGAGTGCTCAGAAGAGCTAGCTATGCATCTCTGAGACCTTGGTTTCACTTCTCTGCCTTGCAGCTCTGTGCGAGCTCTCTACTCCATATTTGCCCTCACTCTCACTGAAAATGCAGCAAGCCTTTTCCAAGACAAAATACAAAATGTTTGTGAGGAACAAGGACTTATCTGCTCTATTGCAGCCAGCGACCCTGCAGGTATAAATTACATAAATATATATATTACCTCTAAACCAGGCAAAATATTTCTGTTTAGCAGCAAAGTGGGAAGTAAGCTTGTGAGTGATCCTGCCTTTCCCCCACCACAGAGTTGCTAAAAAGGCACACTGTGAAAAGGAACCTCTTTATTGTTGTTTGGTTGGTTTTGGGGGTTTTTTGGTTGTTTTTTTTTTTTTTTNGAGGCAGCCATTTAACACACAGTTAACTCCTATCACAAAATAAAGTTGTTATGAGAAAAATTACAGAGAATTTGTTTCCCTGATATCAGAAGTTTGGAAATTCCAGATGCCTGCAGGGCAGCTACCATTTTGCAAGACAGAAATGAGGCATTGGATTTTACACATGCTTGTGCTGTTTTTGTAGGAATATTTTATTTTTTCAATGTATTTTTCAAAGTACTTTGCTTTTTTCAGATGTATTTCTTTAATCCAAAATAAAACTACTTAGTTTAAAAGGCTATAGTCGACTAAAACTCTGTCTCTATAACAAGATACTTTATTTGGTCATAAGGCACTTCTGTAATCAATTACATCACTATGTTTCCTTCCTTAATTTTGTCTTTATGTTAAATCCAGCTGTGATTTTCAGTTTATTCTGGACCCAGAGCAAGGCTTGAGGACTCAACTGATTATAAAGGTAATTTTAAAAGGCAGTTCAGGTTTCTGAAGGGACACGTTGTACTCACTTGTAGGATCCAATTCTGTTCTGAGTTACCCAGATCCACAACCTCCATTTTCATCAGAGCTGCCTTCTACAATGGAGCAGGAGTGTGATGTTAATGCTGATCATTATCCTTGAGAGAGATTACAAGGGTCCTGTGTGAGTCCTGTGGGGATACTTTGGACAATACTCCTGGGCCAGATTGCTTGGACCAGATCTCTTGTTTTGGGGAACCCAGAGTCTTTGTTCCAGCCCACAAAGTGGTGCAGCTTTGTAGGCAGAGCCCAGGAGCTATGAAGCTGTTACCACACCAGTCGCATTTTGATTTGAATGTGACAGAGACACTCCAAACGCTGTAATACTTAAGAAATGGCCAATGATTACAGTTTGCTGTTGCTCAAGAAGCTTCCTTGTCCAGTAATAGCAGTAGCGATGTGCCCAGCACTGCAGCTGGAGATGTGGTCTGTGGGGGTTGGTTGCTGCACAGACACAGAAAAGAACGCAGACATCGCTTCTTACACCCTCCAGCACTACAAGGCTGTA
The DNA here is from genome assembly GCA_013397895.1 of Origma solitaria. Taxonomy (NCBI): domain Eukaryota; kingdom Metazoa; phylum Chordata; class Aves; order Passeriformes; family Acanthizidae; genus Origma; species Origma solitaria. Next base: position 30,365 of record VZRL01005872.1, read on the forward strand.
ATTAAATCCCTTTTTCCAACACGCTCTATATAAGCCCAAGGGGATGAGCTGGCACGTGAAGCCTGCAGGGAGTTGGAATCAGCGCACAGAACAAAAGCGGAGATGTTCCCCCACCATTTTATTGTCTGTTTATTGAATGTATCTTCAGCTCTGCTGGGAACTTCCTGGCACATAGGCTTAAAATGGAGCCTGTGCTTTTTTTTTGCTTCATCTCTACAGGGGCAAATATACTGAGCCATTGATTAGGTTATTTTGGGCTCGTGGCATGGCACAATTGCTTGCTGTTATTCTGGCAGTCATTTCTCAGAAGCCTGTTACGCACATTTTATAGAGCTCTTGAAAACATAGAGCTGCCCGAGAACATTTTACACAGCACGTTTCTGATGTGCCTTTGTGTGCAAGTTGTTTGTGTCTCGGCAGCAGCCAAAGATCTATTTGGATGTGTTGGTTGCTATAGTAATTACTTTTCCTGGGAACTAAAATAATAGCTTACAGCTCCTGCAGCTCACTGGCATGTAGGCTGCCTTGAACCAGAGACATTTCCATTTTGTTTTGGAGGGGGTTGGGGACTCTCATGTATGCTGAGAGACAGACTTTCCTATGCTTGTGCAGCTAATTTTGAATTTAATCGTTGTAGAGGACATACCACAGGTTCAAAAATATAAGTAGCTTATGAAACAATAGGACAGGTTTGCAGTTGCGGTTTCTGATGGGGCAAAGATTCGGATTTGCTTTCCTTTTACTGTTACTGAAAGCTGATAAGAGAGGCACTGAGGCTCATGCTGAGGCTTATTTTCAGTGCTGAGGACCCTACAAAACATTGGGTGGGGGCTCAGAGGAGTTTCAAAAATGCCTAAGCAAGTCAAGTAGGAACGTGACAAGGAGGGTAGCTCTGCATCATTCAACATTTTTCTCTCTGGTGACGTAACTACTGTATGGACATGCATCTCTGGAGAAGGTAAGGGGGTCTCACAACGGACAAAACAACCTTTCAGAGCAACCCAACAGCTGGCAGATGCCACTACCCCTCTTCCATCTGCAGGCACAGAAAATTTCTCAGTGACATTTTAAACTGCAGCTCTGGACTTCTGCTTGGAAGGACACTGTGCAGAAGCATTTCCCAGCAGTAGTACAAGCACCGTGCTCATGGCTCTTGGAATGTCTTTAAGTTGCTGTGTGCACCTGGACTGACAAACTAGGAATTTCTGTGCAGCTTGCAGCCAGGTGGGCTGGCACAGCATGGCATGTCTGGATCTGCCAAGGAAGTAGAAGAGAGGCAGGGGCAAGTGGCACAAGAAATGATAAGCTCGATTACCCTCCTGCATCATGAGGCAGATGAAGGTTGACTGCAGCTCAGACTTTTGACTCACAAGGGTTGACCTATATAAGAGTCCCAGCACCAGCAACAAGTACCAGTTTGGTTTTGCAGTCAGAGGCCAGCAAAAGGGAAGGAGGATATAAAAAAGGGGGCAGAGAAAGGAGCAGGAGGAGCTAGGATGAAAGCAGAGAGAAAACAATTAGGGAAAGCAATTTACCTCCCAGTGCTGTCCTAGAAAATTTGCTCTCAGATGTGCACATGGCTGCATTTGCAACAGGCAGGGAGATGCCAAAGGGAGATTACAGCATCATCTGCTAAAGGCTTCGAAGGCGAAACAGTTCCTGTTTAAGCAACAGCTACATAGAGAGATGCAGGGAGGGGGGTGTTTGGGGAAACCACAGGGCAAAACTGGGCCTTTATGTGTGAGGGGGATGTGCTTGCCTTGCAGGCAGCAGGTGATAAGAACTTACTTCCCACATGTAGATGCGCAGATCTACCCCCCCCCACACCCCCTCCCCAGTTTAGGCATAGCATACACACAGGTTTTGTGTCTGCACAGATCTGCAGCTGAAGTACAATGCTGTTCCAACAAAGGTCAAGCAGCAGGGAGTTACATGGGCATCCTTGCTGTCCCCAGGCAATGGGGGACATGCCCATGTCCCATGTTGTCATGTCCAACTTGTTTCTTCTGTTGGAGGCTTGTTTTTAACAACATTGATGCAACTAAAGCTGAGTTTTCTATGGCCTTTTTATAAGCTCTTGGGTTAAGTTTTCTGCTTTCGTATCAGAAATTTTGGTTGCATTTTTAGTCCTGGTGGATTGTAGTGTCAGGGAAATTAATCCACAAACACCAGAGGTTTATGTCCCAAAAGGAGACAGAGGAGTCCTGCAACTTTATTCATTAATAAAAGGAGAGATCATGGGCACTTTCCATGGGGTCTCTCAAACTGATAGAGCACACAGCCTCTTTTTATCCTAATTTCCTGGCTGCAGTTCTGTACCTCTCAAGTACCTCCCCATTGGCTGAGGTACTTGAGAGGTACAGACTTCCCTGAAAGCCTAATGCAGAATCCCAGAACGCCTTCTAATATACAACCCCCCTTTCTTCTTTTTCTTATGTCCCTGTTCTTGTAACACAGTCTGGGGCAAGTTAATCGGTGGAACTCCTATGGAAATCTTACCATTGTTTCTCTCAGTATCAGTCTTATCTTACCATCAGACTCGCAGTTTGTTTGTAAAGACAGTCCCTTCTCATTCCTTTCAGTGGCATACTAAGAACTTAAAATTGTCCCTGAAGCACACCAGTAGAAACAATATTTAAGATGCAAAATCCTATTTGCAAAGGGAGAAAAGAGTATTTACCTGGCAAGACTCTTTAACAAACAAAAAGTAACTCAAAGGTATGTGAAAATAAAATTTCACAATCAGTCCAGTGCATTACTTGATTCTGTAGAGTATTGTCTGTCTTTGAAACATACCACCTGTATTCACAGTGGCCAACACCTGCACTTTTAGCAGAGTAACAAAATTCATTTCTTTACCCACAATGGGTCAGGTGTGGGACAATCTTGGCTTTTGTTGAACAGGAAATATGCAGCTGTTGTGGGAACTTTAAATCATAATTGAAAATATGATCCAACTATGAGATACAGACCCAAGTTACCACAAGGCAAACAAAATAATTCAGACTGACTTAACCACAAAAATATGACTCCTGATTTTTAAGCCATGGCTTAGGGGAGGAACAGGACAGGGCTAATTCATGACTTTTGATTTCTACTGGTCTACAGAATGACTAATGAGAGCATTTCTGGACCAGTAGATTTTTCTTTGAGTTAATTTGGGAGTCAATTTTGTCATTAATTATTTGATACTTGACATTTGTGATGAGCTGCTGAAGACTCAGAACATGCACTTTAGGAAGCCTTGTGACTCACTTAAAAAAGCTGCAGCTACGTTAAAAATGCGGGGAGGCTGCAAAAACTTTTCTCTACTGGAGAAACAGTTTGTGCTAGACAAGTATTCTTGCTTGCATAATAATGATTCCTTCTCAGTAACAACTGAGAAGGAATCATTGTTCTCCACCAAATACATCACAAGATGAAAAAAAAATCTCAAAAGTTTGCTCTCCCAAATTGTCACCAAAACTGTGGGAAAAAACAAAAACCCTCCAACAATATTTTTAATGTTGGACAGTCAAGGCATTATGTTATTATGTGGCCAGGATCCTGTTCTGGCCAGGATGTACCACAGAAATCATCTCATCCACACATAGCCCGGGTGTGCAGAGAGAATCATTCCATGGCACATGGCTTTTACTAGATTTTTCTGATATTTTATACAGTCAAAACTCATAGAAAGGTATTGGGTCAGTTTTCATTGGTTCCAAGTTGTGTAGTTCTTAGTATTCGGTTTCCTGTTGGATCCAGATTTCTTTGCCTCCGATGCTAATTAAGTCTTCTTTCTTATTTCTCTTTTCCCAGACCAGGTGTCTCTGGCCAGCCAGGAGTGAAGTTTGGAGCTGATTTTCCATTCATGGCTGCTGATGGCTCTTTTTCTTTTGGGCTATTCCCAGTCTGTTGGTATGTTGAGTTCATCAGACCTCACCTGGTAGAACAATGCCCTGGAAAGAAACTTAAAATTCCTTTTCCCAGGGCAAAGGCAAACAAAACCTTTGACTAAAGTTATCCAAGATTTTTAACTGGTGTATTTTCCAACAATATCATTAAAATTACTCATGTTACATCACCATATGGCAGGTAGCCTGTCTAAATGTGTGGACAATGCATGAATGCTCCTGGAGTGTGAAAAGCTGAAGTGTCACCCAAGTAAGTGTGTCAATGGCACCTTGGGGACATACTTCATCAAATGCAACCTCCTGGCCAAGGCACTGGAGCTCTGAAGGGGCAGCAAAGATGCTCCACAGACCTTATTTGTATAAACAGCACTTCCTGTGGCAGGGAGGCTATGCCACCCAAATGAATAGTCCTGCACTAACTCAGGTGGCGAATTGTATTGCAATTGCACAGGAGAAAGCTGAGTGCCCATAGACACATACCATGAATTCACTGAGCCTGATCCTCCACCCCTGCCACAGCCCTGTCAGCTATGGCTGCCAGCAGCAGCCATGTCATTGTCACAGGTTTAGATGCTGTTAGGGTAAAGCACAAGTAGGAATTATTTTATTTTATTTTATTTTATTTCATTTCATTTCATTTCATTTCATTTCACTTTTCCTCCTTGTGAAGCAATACTTGGTAAACTCACCCCCATTGTTACAGTCAAAATCCTTGTGCTTAATGTCACACTTGGGGAGTCCAGGAAGGTGGCAAAAGTAATGTCAGAGGGAAATCACAAGGGATTTACATCAATGCTATTGCAGCTAACTGGGTGTAATGGTACAAAATGTTTTGTTTGACTTTAGCCAGCAGAACCTTCTTTGGAATAGGCAAAAATAAGCAGAGACAACATTTTAATGATAATCAATAGAACTAATCCTCATGTACCACATATAGCACAAGAACATCAGTAAGCAGAACTGCTTTGGTCTTACAAAGTGTTTGTGCTGTGTAATGTGCATTAAACCACTCCGGGAGCTGAAGTAAAGACATTGGTTTTTGCTTTGGGGTGGTGCATCTCCAGCCAGCACGAAAGTGGGGAAACCTCTGTACTGCACCCAGTCTCACCCTGTAGAAATTCTTGCTTACCAGTCAGATTAAAATCCGTCACCAGTTTGCATTCCCTTCACAGCAAGAAAAGTAGTCCAGTGCTGCTGCTCTGTCTTGAATGGAAAGAGACAAAGGAGATGGAGATTAGAAATAGAAGACAATAATTCATAGGAAAGCACCTGGTTCTCAAAAATTCTCTCACTTAGACACTGAGCCTTTTGCTTCAGTTAATTTTTCACCATCAAAGAGCAAAATGCAAACCACCAGACATCAATTAAATTACTATTTTAGTCAATCATATCCTTTTTGGTAGCTCTGGCAGCTCTTCTTCACTGGTACTTACCAAATGGTGCTTCTGAGAAATAACTCCTGCTTCACCTATTGAGCACTGATAATTCTTAGGAACTGTTGACCAATATAAATGCAGAATTGTGATCCCTTCCTCCTTCGGGGATGCAACATTCAGGAACAAAAAAATGCTTCCAAAATCTCTTTGAAATGGAGCAGCAATTTTAAGACAGTGAGGACAGTCTGGGTATCTGGATACAACTGTCCCCACAAATGGCAGTTCAGTTTGTAATCAAAGGTCAGACATGGCCAAGGGCATGGTTTGTGCCCATGGGACAGGAGAGCTTTCAGCCTCCTCAGCAGGACAAACTGCCCCGGGATTATTTTGTGTGAGCAGTCCTGAGAGCATTACACTGACAGGTAGCCAGGGCCTCTTACCCTTGCACACCACATTGGTCAGTCCTCTTTTCTCTCTGCACACCCCAATGTCCTGCTCGCTTCTCATGGTTCTGTGTCCACATTCCTGAGCCAGGCAGGACAAGGAGGCTGTCTGGGTTTCTTTCAGAGCACTTGACTTGCACAGGGCACAATCAATGTGTGTAGCACATCCGTGTGTCACTGGAGGCATCCATCTCTTCCAAATATGCCGACAATTCGGTAACCTCCCAGCAAAAGGGAGACATTTCGGAACTGCACAAATTTTATGCTACAGCTCCAAAGAAGCAAAGGCATCTCTGGATGGGGATGTGAAAGTGCTATTGCAGTGTCTTGAGCCAGAAATGGTGTCTAGTATTTATGCAGAGAAAAGTGGTATGAACCAGGGAGAGGAAGTACTGACTAGACTGTCTGGTTGCACTGTCCATTCAAGAAGGAATGCTGGTAACCAAAGAAACCATAAAGGTAAAAAAAACAACCACCACCCACCAAGGGGCCCCGTAGCTGTATAAAAGCTATGACACAGAGGCTTTTATCTTTGCTGTGGCTGCACTAGTGCAAACAAGTGTAGTGGATCTTGCCTGTTGCTGCATCTCTGCTGCATTGAAATCTGAAAAATCCCAAAAGATAACCTGTCAGGTTGCCTTTTTATCCTTTTAACAGAGGGTAATCACACATGCTGTATATAGCAAAGAAAAAGAACAAAGAAAAAGAACAAACGAAGTAAAAAATGTACATAATGGAAAATGGCAAGATGAAAGCTGCAAATGCAGACTGATTTTACCCCCTCATGACTCACTTGTTGTGATAAGGACTTTTGGTTTAAAGCCATTGATTCATTTTCTCATGGGGCCTCAGCCTCACTTGGTGTTCTGAGCAGGTTGTGCCCAGGTAGCAGAGGTGCTCAGCATTTGCTTTCCTCCCACTCATCTAGGGAGCCCAGAGCAGCTCCTCAGCTCTTCCACTGGTAAAGCTGACTTGTTTCCTTTTGAGTATTTTTCACTGCCTCAGGGAAGTGCAGCACTGCCATGTGAGGTGAGCAGCTGCTGTATTCTGCTGCAGGGATAGAAGAGTGCTATGTAGACAGCTTTTGGCCAGATATGTTATGGCCATATACGTTTTTAGGGATCGTTTGGAATGCTTATGACCTGATTTCATAGATAATGCAATTTTAGTTGGCTCTCAGTTCTGTTTTTGGGATTTTATGGATTGTGTACTTGAACTGACTGCAATTGGGCTGCCCCTGGCATGGGAGCACTTAAAAATCATGTTTTTCAGTTGCAACCAAAGGAGTTATTTTTTTTTTCCCAGAAGTACTCACTAGACAAGTTTACTTAGAGAATTAAACTTAAGAGTTATTTAGAGTCTGATGCAGAGTAGCAAGTAGGAAGGAGCAGTAAGTGCTGTCCAACCCAGAGGAGAGCATGGACAAATTGAAAAGAAAATAAAAAATAAAAACTGAGAAAAAGTTTCTGGTTCAGTTTGCCCAGGTATGCTGGTGTTTTCACCATTCCTCTGCAATTGAGGTAGTGTTACCTTCCAACAGAAGGGTGATCAAAGCACTGCTTTCTTAAACTGCTGAGACTGAATTCCAAAGAAGGAACAAAAACCCTGCAAGTGTAATGCTTTAGCATTGTAAGAGACATTCCTTGCTACATTAATAGCTTAATGTAATTTAAATTACAGTAAAGGATGTAAGAAAGACAAGGCACAAAAGGAAGAGGAGACAAAATTGTCCTAGTAACAACATGTTCTTCCAAACCATGAGCATAATTATGTGATTTAAATTTCTACCATATTTGGGGAATTTTTTCATATCATTGTTCTGCTCTTTATGCAATTATGTGGTTGTACTTGAGTGCATGGTGGTAAGCAAATAACACTAATTGCTATTCTTATTGGAGGGTAGTGGACTGAAACCATGACTTTTATTTATCAGCTTCAGGTAATAAAAATTGTATGAAAATAACTATTTCAGGCAGTTTTAGCATCTTTCTCTCTCTTGTTATACAAAAGAAGCAGTTCTGACAAGCAACATGACAGTGAAATCCTTCTGCTGAGTCAGATGTTCAGTTTCAAACTTACATAATTGGGGTGTATTTCCATATTCCTTCCCTCCTTTCCTGTGCACGAGGCACAGACAGAAGGAATGTCTGCTCCAAGGCTGCTAACAGTAGCTGAGTGTGGAAGCCTCAGTCTTGCAATTTAAATATTTAAAATATCTTGACATCTCCACAGCGGGATAATTAAATGCTGTACTAAGTCAGCAAAGCAGGGTCTGCTGCCCAGTGACACTAGAGCCCATATGCTGCACAGAAGCAGGCTGAAGCATTTCTGTTCCATGGAACACTCAGTAAATAAGAATTTTGTCAAACAGTATGTAATTTCCTCATTTTCAGAAAAGTAATTCTAAAAACATGGAGGAAAGAAAAATTAATAATGAAAGAAAATCTGATTATTGCAGTGTTCCAATGTCAATTTCTGACTCTGGTACATTCTGTGATTTCGTAGGCTGTTATTTTTTGCAATGCTATGGTGGAAATGTCTGTTAAAATCCCAGAGCTCTATCACACAAAACTAATTTACTAGAAACGTCATCTGGCACGTAAGCCACATTTATGTCCACAGCAGAAATTTCAGTGGCGTATTTGGAAAGAAGTGCCAAGAAAAGAAAGCTTCATGTTCACAGATGGCATGCTCCTCATTGACTGTTTCAACCACAAGAGATGCATGCACAGCTTCAACCCTGTGGGCTGTGTGCTCTCAGAGTTGCAAGGTTTTTTTGTTAAAAATAAAAATAGACACAAGAAATACTGAAAGGAAAACATAAACTAAGTAACAAAGACCAGAGAGAAAACAAGGTGAGAAACACAGCAAGTTAAGTTAAATCAGATGTATGTGGTTGCAGACAAGATGATGAGATGAACTATCTGAGAGATGCAAATTCAGATCATGCCAGGCAGAATGGGAAACTGAACCTCCTCCAGCTTCTTGGAGGAGTGCCTTTACTACTGTGTTTCAGGATAACAGAAAATGAGTAAACAGCACAACATTTGCTTTTCTTTCTAGCTTACAAATACCATTTGAACATGTTTTATCTGTCCCCACACACATACCAAAAGAAGAAGAAAATTTTGGCTGTCTTCAGAATTATTTCCCTGCCTCTTATTTGGCAGCTCAACTGCATAAGTGATCCTTATACCCACTCTCCATTGATCTGCTTCCAGCAGGGTTCCACTCTACATCCCTCTGGGTTTGGCAGCCACAGAAACTAATTTAGCTGAAAAGTCATGAAAGCCACTTATAACATTGGAAGTCTTCTTACCATGCTTCCACCCATGAGGAAGCCTCCTCCTGGACTGACAAGACACAGACTGGGATAGGTGGTTTGCAAGCTGGGCAGAAAATTGACTACCAGGCTGCACTCAGGTGGTCGTGATCAATGTTTTTGACTCAGGTTAGCAGCCTGTCACAAGTGGGGTCTCCTCGAGAATAACACTGCACTCCATACTGTCCATTTTCACAACGATTTGGGTGATGGAATTGAAAGCACCTTCACCCAAGTTGCCGATACCACTAAACTGGGTGGAGAGGACAACCTGCCCTGTGAGGAAAGACTGAAGGAGTTATATCTCATCTCCCTGGAGAAGAGAAGACTTGGAGGCAGGGGGCTAATCTCAATATACCAGAGCGCTACAAGGAGGGTGGAGGCTCTCCTCACAAAGGACCACATGGAGAAGACAAGGCACAACATGAATCTTCTTATGGTAATAACAGGTAATAACAACCAATAACCGAAACACAGGGATGTGGTGGTAGAATCCCTATCACAGACTTTCAAGCTGCCACCGAACAGGGTGCTAGATAATCTCATCTAGGCTCCCTCCCACAAAAGTTGGACCAATGATCTTTCCAGTTCCCTTCCAGCTCCCGGACTATTCGATGGTTCTACGATTCTGGGCAGACAGGCACGGGCTCCTATAGCCATCTTCTGCAACATCGCCCTGAAGAAGAAACCCGAGCAGTCCCACCATTTGCCAGCAAGCAGACCTGCATTCAGTACAGTGCCAGCTGTCCAGGCACGTCTCCAACTCATCGAGCTCGCAGGTACCACACTGCGGGCGCTGCTGTTTCTCACCTGGTGGGCACCGGACCCCATCGGCCCACCTGAACCAGCACCAACTTCTTGCGAGGGGCCGAGGGCCAGGTGTGGGTGGTGAGGAGCGGCCTCACGGCTCACCAAGGCCTGTGTGACCTTGGTAACTCACGGCCGCCGTGGCCCTCGCAGCCGGGACGCACCGGCTGTGCCACTGCTGGCGGCCCGCAGAGCCTCCGCCGCCCCACCAACCGGTGCCTCCGGGAGGGAGACAAAAGCGGCGGGGAATGTCGGAGCCGGTGGTCGGCATGGAAAAATCCCTGGGGTCAGGAGCACAGGGCAGGCGCTTGGGGACCCTCAGCGCATCCCCCGCCGCCTCCCCCCGACCGAGCCCTCAGGCACCGCGGCGGGGGGGCGGGGCCGGGGCCGCCCCACAGAGCGGTGACGGGCGGGCGCTCTGTCCAATCGAACCGCGCTGTTGCTTGATGACACGCCTGCTGGCCAATCGTCGCGGCGCACCCGTGCCCGCCTCGGATCGGAGCCAATCGCGATGCCCGCAGAGCCGGGGAGGCGGGGCCGGGTGCCGGCGCGGG